>CM053331.1:36905782-37328282 GCA_028583605.1 Dastarcus helophoroides | reverse complement strand
CAAATTGCCCAATATCATTGTAATAAACCACGTCGATTATTTGCAATGAAACACTTAGGCTATGCTCGCTTTTGTTGAAAAGAAGAAGCTTAATTTGTTTTCATCAACACTCGATAAATTGCAACAACGAATCATTGCTTTTGTTTGAAAAATTGCTTCTGGGAATTCACTTCGGTTCCGTGTTCTTCAATTTCCACATAGCTTTACGCTTCATTTGTACAGGTATTTGAAATTACGCATCTTTTGTTAAAATGTCTCTCCCTTTTGTTTGTATTTTCATAAAGGGACACTAAAGATGCATTTTGAGGGTTTAGGAATTACAAATGACATAGAATCTCTCCCTTTTATTTCATTCGAGATCAAATAGGAAACCAGGTAAATATATGCAAGCTGGAAACTGGAATAAATTTAATAAAATAAACTAAGTTTTTTCTGGGATAATTCTGTCGAGGAATTAAAGATTCAATTATGACGTAGAGTTTGACTTAAGTGACAAATTGAAGATGATAATTCTCTTATAAAATTCACTAAACGAACTTACCTTTTAAGGCAGGACATATTCGTTTCCATATCGTTAGGCATCCACATCTGTGAAATTGTCCAAGGGCTAGTTCCATGTAGAACAAGGGGAGCCCCCCAAAAATAAGCATTATCGTGTATGGTATCAGAAATGCTCCTGTAACAAAAAAAAAAATGTTTTGAATTTTGAGCGAAGTGGCAGTTAGTTCAAAATTGAATTAATACTTTTTTTACAACTTTTGCTCATCCACCTATGTGTCCATTTGTCCTTGTGTGCATTCCATTTGTTGTGTGTCTGTTTGTGTGACCATTTATTGTGTGTATTCATGTTCATTTGTTGTATCTGTGTATGTGTGTGTCCATTTGTTATGTGTATGTTTGTGTGTCTATTTGTTATGTGTCTATCTGTGTCCATTTGTTGTGTGTCTGTGTGTTCAGTTGTTATGTGTCTGCCTGTGTGTCCATTTGTGATGTGTCTGTCTGTCTGTGTCCATTTGTTATGTGTCTGTCTGTGTCTGTCTGTGTCTGTCTGTATTCATTTGTTGTGTATCTGTTTGTGTCCATTTGTTATGTGTCTGTGTGTCCATTTGTTATGTGTATGTCTGTGTGTCTATTTGTTATGTGTCTATCTGTGTCCATTTGTTATGTGTCTGCCTGTGTCCATGTGTTGTGTGTGGTTGTGTCTATTTGTTGTGTGTTTGTGTGTCCATTTGTTATGTGTCTGTCTGTGTATCTATTTGTTATGTGTCGATCTGTGTCCATTTGTTATGTGTCTGTCTGTGTCCATTTGTTGTGTATCTGTCTGTGCCCATATGTTGTGTGTCTGCCTGTGTCCATGTGTTGTGTGTGTTTGTATCCATTTGGTGTGTGTCTGTTTGTGTCCATATGTTGTGTGTCTACCTGTCTCTATTTGTTGTGTGTCTGTGTATCCATTTGTTATGTGTCTGTTTGTGTGTCTATTTGTTATATGTCTATCTATGTCTATTTGTTATGTGTCTGTTTTGTGTCCATATATTGTTGTGTCTGTCTGTGTTCATATGTTATGTGTCTGCCGGGTGTCCATTGTGTTGCGTGTGGTTGTGTCCGATTTAGTTGCTGTGTCTGTGTTATCCATTGTTATTGTCTGTCTGTTTGTCTACTTGTTATGTGTCTATCTGTGTCCTTGTCTGTGACTGCTGTGTCCAATTTGTTATGTGACTGTCTGTGTCCATTTGTTGTGTATCTGCCTGTGCCTATATTTGTGATGTTCTGCCTGTGTGCCATGTGGTTTGCGTGTGGTTGGGTATTTGTTGTGTGTCTATGTGTCCATTTTGTTATGTTGTCTGTCTGTGTATTTGCCTGTGTCCATGTTGCGTGTGTTGGGTTTGTGTGTCTATGTGTCCATTTGTTATGTGTCTGTCTGTGTATTTATTTGTTATGTTTCTATCTATGTCCATTTGCTGTGTGTCTGCCTGTGTTCATATGTTGTGTGTCTGCATGTGTTGTGTGTGTTTGTGTCCATTTGGTGTGTGTCTGCTTGTGTCGATATGTTGTGTGTTTGCATGTGTCCATTTGTTATATATCTGTCTGTGCGTCTACTTGTTATGTGTCTATCTGTGTCCATTTGTTATGTGACTGTCTGGTGTCCATGTGTTGCGTGTGGTTGTGTCTATTTGTTGTGTGTCTGTGTGTCCATTTGTTATGTGTCTGTCTGTTATCTATTTGTTATGTTTCTATCTATCTCCATTTGTTGTGTGTCCGTCTGTGTCCATGTGCTGTGTGTGGTTGTGTCTATTTGTTGTGTGTCCTGTGTGTCCATTTGTTATGTGTCTGTCTATGTATCTATTTGTTATGCGTCTATCTGTGTTCATTTGTTATGTATCTGTCTATGCCCATATGTTGTGTGTCTGCCTGTGTCCATGTGTTGTGTGTGTTTGTGTCCATTTGGTGTGTGTCTGTTTGTGTCCATATGTTGTGTGTCTGTGTATCCATTTGTTATGTGTCTTTCTTTGTGTCTTATTGGTGTGCGTCTGCCTGTGTCCATTTGTTATGTGTCTATCTGTGTATCTATTTGTTATGATTCTATCTATGTCCATTTGTTGTGTGTGTGTGTGTGTGTGTGTGTGTGTGTGTGTGTGTGTGTGTGTGTGTGTGTGTGTGTGTGTGTGTGTGTGTGTGTGTGTGTGTGTGTGTGTGTGTGTGTGTGTGTGTGTGTGTGTGTGTGTGTGTGTGTGTGTGTGTGTGTGTGTGTGTGTGTGTGTGTGTGTGTGTGTGTGTGTGTGTGTGTGTGTGTGTGTGTGTGTGTGTGTGTGTGTGTGTGTGTGTGTGTGTGTGTGTGTGTGTGTGTGTGTGTGTGTGTGTGTGTGTGTGTGTGTGTGTGTGTGTGTGTGTGTGTGTGTGTGTGTGTGTGTGTGTGTGTGTGTGTAGCCATTTGTTATGTGTCTGTCTGTGTCCATTTGTTATGTGTCTGTCTGAGCCCATTTGTTGTGTGTCTATTTGTGTCCATATGTTGTGTCTCTGCCTGTGTCCATGCGTTGTGTGTGTCTGTGTCCATTTGGTATGTGTCTGTATCCATTTGGTATGTGTCCGTATCCATTTGGTATGTCTCCGTGTCCATTTGGTGTGTGTCTGCGTCCATTTATTGTGCGTCTGTCTGTATCAATTGTTGTGTATCTGTCTCTGTCCATCTGCTTGTGTCCGGGATAACCTCGTCAATGTCTCTATTGTTTTTGTTGAGGGTTTCACTGAAATATTGTACGAATTATGAGTGTCATCAAGTGCCACTTATTTTTTTCATTTTCCTTACTTCATTTTAATAAAAGTGTTTTCTTAAATATCTTTAAAATTGATACACAAATCTTGTCTCCTGAAACCAATAACGATAAAAAACCAGGACTTCGAACCCGAACGGAACCGAAACCGAAAAACGAAAAAAACCGTTAGTTTCGCCGGAACGAAAACCGGAATGAAACCGAAAAAAAATTATTGGTTTATTTCGATTCATCGAATTTATTTAGCGGTTCGAAGCCCTGTAAAAAACACAACAACACTTGCCCTAGTGTGCTTCGATAGCCAAGCTATCATCATCATATACATATACTTGTAAATAACTTAATGGCATTTACTAAGGATTTACTTCCATAACATTTTTTGGATTTTGTTGCAAATTAAGTTGAATAAAATTTAGAAATGTCCCAAATAAATATCGCAAAAAGGCCAATCTGTTAACAATGAATCCTGCTGAAATGTGATCTCTCTAATACTTCCTATGTTGTAAATCAGTTAAATTCAACACAGTGCACTAATATGGATAATGTTACGTACGTTAAATGGAAACAGAATCTTCATGATCGAACTAAATGAGAGCCTTTAGGGTTAAAGTATTAAAAGCGGACCATTAATGTACATGTTGAATAGCCAATGGAAAATTCATCCTCCAAAATCAATTAATCTCCGTTACATATTTGTATCTCGATTCGAGCACAAACATTACTGCTAAATTACTAACAAAACCGTGTCATCTAAACTGAATTAGTCGAAGGCGTCTTGGTTTCTCCAGATTTCTTGCCAACTGGATCATTAGTTAGTATTCATATAAGCCTTTTATTATTAAATTAAGGCTTTCAACTGAATTGTAAATTAATCGACTTTATTTAGACGAGGGAAGCTTGGAGGGCATATGTTTGCATCCGAGTGTATCGATAGGTCGCATATCTAATAAAGAAGACCTCGCTCAACTTGTATCAATTTGTAAACTTTTGTAAACTTTCGCGTAACTTGTTTAAAATGTTCTATTAAATTGCGCTTTGCCTAAAAATGAGCTGTACTCTGCAAGGACAATCCATGGTAGAAGCGTTCGTATTTGATAGGTAATGCAACTATTAGATTAAGGGAGTCTTTGGCCCCTGAAGCCCTGATGGAACCGTGACAGGTTTTTTATTCTGAAAATCACCTTTTTGTTTACATAAAAAATTTTGAAAGATGTCAGAAATGTTTAGTTTTTTGAAAATAGACTGAGAATTTTGACTTTTTTGTACATTTTGGCTTTCTCAAATTTTACTTTTCTGCGTGTCTGTGCACTCTAGCTTTTATTTATTTATGTTTAAAGGGAATTTTAAGAGCCGCAATTGTGTTTTAAAGGACCTGCATGCGGCACGAGAGCCGCGGTTTGCCGACCCGTGCTCTAGAGCAACGTTTGTTATGTTTTTATCTTTTTTGGTTTCAGGGGACAAGTTCTGTATTTCAATTTTTAAATTCTTGTTTATCTAACACAATGTCAATGTCAGTGTCAGTGTTAGAGTCAGTGGACTTTGCTTTGCAACCCATAATACAAGAACCCCGTACTAGTGACCTTTGCAATCTTAGTAACATCGTACATAATCTGGTTGTGGCTATCTAGCACAAGTTTATATAAATTAAAAAAACTATCCCTAGAATATTGCCAAAAGACTTTGGAACAATTTATTTTTATGTTTTTTGGATTTATGTTACTGACAAAGAAAGTGTTATTTGGTTTGATGGCTATCAGCTTATTTTTTTTACCTTTCATGTTTTGGCATAAAGGTTTTAAATGCCTTATATTCTTTCACTCATTCAAAGGTACAATTCAGGAAAAGGTGTATGAAGGTAAAACAAACAAACTATATTTAGATGGACGGGTGTCATCAATTCCAATCAATAACTAATATTGGACGTGCCATTCCTTTTGATATTTCACGAACTTATCAAGCTGGTGAACACTAAAGTAAATATTGCAAAAATAAAGCTTCAAAGCATCTAAATTGGTTGCAGAAAGCGCGCTATTAATAAGTAATTATTGTATGAGGAAAGCAATACATATGGAGAATTAAAAAAAAAATATTAAGCATTAGAGCATCTTTCGTGCTCTTGAAATTTGCTCGTGTACTCGTGTGCTCATGTCAGTGCTTTTAACATAAAGCAATAAATAAATAGGCAACTTATTTCATTATGGTTTGTCCATGTTTGTCCTTTTGACTAAAGCTAGACTGTTTTTGATCCCCCCAGATCACCCTTTTTAAGCTCATCCTTGAAGAAAACTTACTAAACTTTTTTCTAACCTTTTGCTACATTCTGTTGACGAATATTGGACTCCTTGGGACAATGGGGCTCCTTTTAAGACTGTTTTTCCTAAATTTAATGAAACGGACAAAAAAGAGTACTCAATAATCTTTCTCTGTAAAGAGTATCACAAAATAACAAAACTGTGATGACTTGAGATCATTTATCAATTCAGCTCTGATGTGGCCTCGTGTTTTACTGCAACATTTTACATTTCCCTTTTATATGGTGAACATGTCACTTTTTGTCAATAAAATATGTTGAATAAAATATACATTTTTTCATAAAATATCCATCATTTGATAAAATAAACATTTTTGTGATAAAATATACATAATTTTTCAAAAAAGAAATGATAATGAAAAGTCAAACAATACGAGAAAAGATTGAATTTATAAGGTTTGAGAAAAAGGTCAATATTTTGATAAAGTAACTGAATTCATTGAAAAATGAAGATTGAATCCGAAATTTTGGGAAAAACTGAGAATTAATTTAAATAAATGTTGCTGAAGACGAATTTTGAGAAAAGAATTGAAATATATTGAAAAATTTGGAAAAAAATGAGCTCTAACTGCAAAGCAGCAAACCGTATGAAGTATTCTTTTATGTTTGGCTTATTTCTCCTATTTATATTTCTATTTCTATTCTATATTCTATATTCTATTACTCTCTTTTTCTTCCATACAAATATTTCAGTCTATTTTTGACTGTTTATATATTTCAGTATATTTCGTTTGCAAACAGAATGCAACCTAGACTACAGTATGTAGCCCTCTAAACGTGTATAATGGATCACAGGTAACCGAACTACCAACGCTTAGCAAAGCGGTTGCTCTCCAGAAAGGTCCCAGAATATATGATACTAATGCACAGACCAACAACTTTGGAACATTTATCAGATTCAAAGTTTGAAAACGAAAGAACGATTTCGATCTTGTTAGATCTCGTCTCGGGTGTACCAAAATGACGAAATCTAACAAGATCTAACAGCCTTTGGTTTCCAAATTCTGAATCTGATAAATATTCCAAACCTATTGATCTGTGCATTAGAATCATGTCTTCTGGGACCTTGCTAGAGAGCAACCGCTTTGCTAAGCGTTTGTGTTTCAACTGTTGGTAGTTCGGTTACCTATGATCTCGGATATACAAACTGACGAGACGAAAACCAGATGACGAAAACAAGACGGCTTATTTCTCCTACAGAATTCTTTTTCAATTCGAAAATTTCAGTCTATTTTTGACCCTTTATACACCTTAGTATCGAATGCAACATAGGACTGCAGTGTGCAGCCCTCTAAACGTGTATAATGGATCATAGCTAACCGAACTGCCAATAGTTGAGCCACAAACGCTTAGTAAAGCGGTTGCTCTCTAGAAAGGTCCCATAAGACAAGATTCTAATGCACAGACCAATAACTTTGGAACATTTATCAGATTCAAAGTTTGAAAACCAAAGAACGGTTTCAATCTTGTTAGATCTCGTCTCGGATGTACCAAGCTGACGAAATCTAACAAGATCTAACAGCCTTTGGTTTCCAAATTCTGAATCTGATAAATATTCCAAACCTATTGATCTGTGCATTAGAATCATGTCTTCTGGGACCTTCCTAGAGAGCAACCGCTTTGCTAAGCGTTTGTGTTTCAACTGTTGGTAGTTCGGTTACCTATGATCTCGGATATACAAACTGACGAGACGAAAACCAGATGACGAAAACAAGATGGCTTATTTCTCCTACGGAATTTTTTTCAATTCGAAAATTTCAGTATATTTTTGACTCTTTATACACCTTAGTATAGAATGCAACATAGGACTGCAGTGTGCAGCCCTCTAAACGTGTATAATGGATCATAGCTAACCGAACTGCCAATAGTTGAGCCACAAACGCTTAGTAAGGCGGTTGCTCTCTAGAAAGGTCCCATAAGACATGATTCTAATGCACAGACCAATAACTTTGGAACATTTATCAGATTCAAAGTTTGAAAACCAAAGAACGGTTTCAATCTTGTTAGATCTCGTCTCGGATGTACCAAGCTGACGAAATCTAACAAGATCTAACAGCCTTTGGTTTCCAAATTCTGAATCTGATAAATATTCCAAACCTATTGATCTGTGCATTAGAATCATGTCTTCTGGGACCTTCCTAGAGAGCAACCGCTTTGCTAAGCGTTTTGTTCCTTTGATAGATTCAAAAATTGAAATACAAATCTTGTCCCTGTTTTCCAATTTTTGAAAACAACCAAGCATCAGTACGTTCCACCAAAGCTCTGATAGATGTTTCAAACTTATTGGTCTGTGCAGCAAAATATTTGGTTTAACAAAAAATAGAGTTTCGTTTAAAAAAAAACTACTAACTAACTCTTTTAATTATGTCTTTACCTCCTCCGTTTTGGTAGCATATGTAGGGAAATCTCCAGACGTTTCCAAGGTCCACTGCGAAGCCCACCACCGCCAGAAGGAACTCGACCTTTTTATTCCACGTCTCCCTAGCTCGTTCCGGAGTTAATGCCACCACCACTACCCCGGCGTGATTGTCCTTTTGTCGAAAATTCCGACCATCCTTCGCTTTGGTGGGTGATTTTTTACAATTTGCCTCACCATCGGCAGTTGGCGATTTATCAGGACTCTTGGTATCTGTGCAATTTTCGCCGGCCCCTTCGGTGCCTGCCATTGCTCGCACACTTCAGGGACGCAGGAAGATTCGAAATGACATGTCTGGAAAAGAATACGCCGGAAATTAGTCATTGGAAACAGTACGCTCTAAACTGTGGGCTTTAAATAGAAATTTTGGGAAATAAATTAAAATGTTTGGCAGGGCTTTTATCTGTGCGATTTTCATTGGCCCTTTGGGTGCCTGCCATTGCTCGCAAACTTTAGGGACGCGGGAAGATTCGAAATGACATGTCTGGAAATTAATACGCGGGAAATTAGTCATTGGAAACACTACAGTCTGAACGTTGGGCTTTAACTTTGGAAATAAAGTAAAATTTTTGGCAGGGCTCTCATCTGTGCAATAATTACTGGCCCCTTGGATGCGCCTGACATTGCTCGCCAATTTCAGGGACGTGAGAAGATTCAAAATGACACATCTGGAAATTAATACGCCGGTAGTTAGACATTGGAAACAGTTCAGTCTGAACTTTGGATTTTAAATAGGAATTTTGGGAAATAAAGTAAAATTTTTGACAAGGCTTTTATCTGCGCAATTTTCACTGGCCCTTTGGGTGCCTGCCATTGCTCGCAAACTTTGGGGACGCGGGAAGATTCGAAATGACATGTCTGGACATTAATACGCGGGAATTAGTCATTAGAAAAGTACAGTCTGAACTTTGGGCTTTAACTTTGGAATTAAAGTAACATTTTTGGCACGGCTCTTATCTGTGCAATAATTACTGGTCCCTTGGGTTTCTGCCATTGCTCGCCAATTTCAGGGACGTGGGATAATTCAAAATGACACATCTGGAAATTAATACGCCGGTAGTTAGACATTGGAAACAGTTCAGTCTGAACTTTGGATTTTAAATAGGAATTTTGGGAAATAAAGTAAAATTTTTGGCAGGGCTTTTATCTGTGCGATTTTCATTGGCCCTTTGGGCGCCTGCCATTGCTCGCAAACTTTAGGGACGCAGGAAGATTCGAAATAACATATCTGGGAAATTAACACGCGGGAAATTAATCATTGGAAAAGTACAGTCTGAACTTTGGGCTTTAACTTTGGAATTTAAGTAAAATTTTTGGCAGGGCTCTTATCTGTGCAATAATTACTGGCCTCTTGGGTGCCTGCTAGGGTTGCCAACCGTACTATAATATATAGTATTGTACTATATTTCACGTCTGTGTACTATATATTATTGAAGAAATATATAGTATGCAAATATACTATATTTCAGTTGTGTTCTTCACGAGTCTTTTTTAAATCCTTAGTTTTTACTAAAAATTTTTAAAAAACATCAAAAAATTGGAAATTTTGAAAAATCACTTAGCATTTTTACTTTTTCTTTTTTTTTCTGGAATTTATACTTCTTTCTCGAAGTTCAAACAGAACATTAAACATTATTAACGTAATCTTCAACAACTGAGACAAAAATAGAAATTTTTAACAAAATTTGAAAATTTGATAAAATTTTTTGGATTAAAACTTAAAATTTCTTCAAAAATCAAAACTTCGGGAAAATTTAAAAACTCCAGAAATTCAGTTTTTTTTCTAAAATTTCGATTTCTTTGAAGATCTCAACTCTATTAATTTCGAAATTTTTTTTTTAAATTTCAATAGTTTTTGAAATTTTGGACTTTTCAGAATTTTAGCTAAAAATTTTGACTTTAAAATTTCGACTTTTATTAAATTTCGACATTTTTTCAAACTTTCGAATATTCTTTGAAAATCTTGTTGAAATTTTAATTTTTTTGAACATAAAACTTTCATAAAATATTGACTTATTTGCAAACATCGATTTCTTCAAAGTTTGTCATTTTGTCAATATGTGGCCCTTTTTGAAATGTTCGATTATTTATCAAAATTTCTACTACTTTCCGAAAATCTTCACTTTTTTGAAAATTTTACATGCTTATTAAAATGTCAAAATTTTTCAAAATTTTGACTTTAAAATGTTCAAATTTTCGCCTCTTTTTTTTCAAAATCTAAGCTTTTTTGTGAAAACTTTGGCTTTTAAAAATTTCGATATTTTTTCAAATTTAGGCTCTAAAAAATTTCAAAACTTAAAAATTTTCCAAATTTGAAATTTTCTTTTTTTGAGTTCTCTGATCATTATTCAATATTTAGACTTTTTGAAATTATGAAAACTTTTTCAAAATTTCGTCTTTTTCAAAAACTCTTTTGTGAAATTTTCTATATTTCTTAAAATTTTACTTTCAAATTTCTACTTTTTTTCAAACTTTTGTTCTTTTTTGAAAACATCGGTTTTAAAAATCCCAATATTTTTGAGAAGGCATCTGTTTTTTAGAATGTTGAAAAATTTTTGAGTTATTTTGAAAATTTTGTTTTATTGAAAAATTTCAAATTTTTTAAAAAATTGCGCCGTTTTTGTAGTTTTCGAATTTTTAGGACAATTTTGATATTGTTTTCGATATTTCGCCATTCTTTTTGAACTCGTTGATTATTTTCCAATATCTCAACTTTTTTTAAATTACAGTTTTTCTTAAAACTACAATTTTTTTAAAAATTCTTAATTTTTGGAAAATTTTGACAATTCAAAAGTTTGAGTTGTTTCAACATTATCGAATTAACATATATGTATAGTTATTTTAAAGCTTTTGTTTTTTAAACTTGACTTTTTTTGAAAATGGCCCCATATATTACTAGATTATCAATATTGAGAGTTTTAACTTTTTTTAAATGTCCCTTTTTTGAGTCCTTTGAACATTTTTCAATATTTCGACGTTTTGAAATCATGCGAATTCATTTAAAAATTATAACTTTTTCTGAAAATTTTAACATTTCTAAATATTTTACTTCAAAATTTCAATTTATTTTTTCAAATTTTCGCCCTTTTTGAAAGTTTTGTTTTTCAAAGATATTGACATTTTTTGGAAAATTCACCCATTTTTTTAAATTTTGAAGATTTTGCGAAAATTTTAAATCATTTTATTTTTTCTATTTTGAAATCTTTGAACATTGTGCCGTTTTTTTTAATTTTTAGGAAAATTTTGATTTTTTTAAAATCTCACTTTTTTGACATTTTTAACTATTTTTCAACATTTTACCTTTTTTAAAATATAGATTACAAATTTTTTAAACCTAATTTTTTGAAAATTTTCGATATGTTTCAAAATTTTGACTGTTTTCTGAAAATTTGAATTAATTTAAAATGCTAACTTTTTTTTCAAACATTTCGACTTTTTTAAATATTTTTAATTTTGCATTATTATTCAAATAATCGAATAGAAATTTTCCAAATTTCGACTACTTTTTAGGATAAAGCTTCATTTGAGAATTTTGACTTTTTTTAAATCTCAGTTTTGATTGGAATTTTCCACTTTTATTGAAAAAACTTAAAGCAGGGCATAAATAGATTTCTTATACTTTTGGGGGCACAACATATAGCTGAACATCTGTCATCAAATATATTATATATTTTTTAAGTGTACTATATTTTTTATTGCTTATTCTGATAAATACTATAATCAGCTGAACATATGTTGGCAACCCTAGTGCCTGCCATTGCTCACCAACTTTAGGGACGTGGGAAGATTCAAAATGACACATCTGGAAATTAATACGCCGGAAGTTAGTCATTGGAAACAGTACAGTCTGAACTTTGGGCTCTAAATAAAAATTTTGGGAAATAAAGAAAAATGTTTGACAAGGTTTTTATCTGTGCAATTTTCACTGGCCATTTGGGTGCCTGCCATTGCTCGCAAACTTTAGGGACGCAGGAAGATTCGAAATGACATGTCTGGAAATTAATAGGCGGAAAATTAGTCATTGGAAACAGTACAGTCTGAACTTTGGGCTTTAACTTTCGAAATAAAGTAAAATTTTTGACAGGGCTCTTATCTGTGCAATAATTACTGGCCCCTTGGGTGCGCCTGCCATTGCTCGCCAATTTCAGTGACGTGGGAAGATTCAAAATGACACGTCTGGAAATTAATAGGCGGGAAATTAGTCATTGGAAACAGTACAGTTGAAACTTTGGGCTTTAAATAGAAATTTTGGGAAATAAAGTAAAATTTTTGGCACGGCTTTTATCTGTGCAATTTTCACTGGCCCTTTGGGTGCCTGCCATTGCTCGCAAACTTTAGGGACGCGGGAAGATTCGAAATGACATGTCTGGACATTAATATCCGGGAAATTAGTCATTGGAAAAGTACAGTCTGAACTTTGGGCTTTAACTTTCGAAATAAAGTAAAATTTTTGACAGGGCTCTTATCTGTGCAATAATTACTGGCCCCTTGGGTGCGCCTGCCATTGCTCGCCAATTTCAGGGACGTGGGAAGATTCAAAATGACACGTCTGGAAATTAATAGGCGGAAAATTAGTCATTGGAAACAGTACAGTCTGAACTTTGAGCTTTAAATAGAAATTTTGGGAAATAAAGTAAAATTTTTGGCACGACTTTTATCTGTGCAATTTTCACTGGTCCTTTGGGTGCCTGCCATTTCTCGCAAACTTTAGGGATGCAGGAAGATTCGAAATGACATGTCTGGAAATGAATACGCGGGAAATTAGTCATTGGAAACAGTACGCTCTAAACTGTGAGCTTTAAATAGAAATTTTGGGAAATAAAGAAAAATTTTTGACAAAGCTTTTATCTGTGCAATTTTCACTGGCCCTTTGGGTGCTTGCCATTGCTCGCAAACTTTAGGGACGCAGGAAGATTCGAAATAACATGTCTGGACATTAATATCCAGGAAATTAGTCATTGGAAAAGTACAGTCTGAACTTTGGGCTTTAACTTTCGAAATAAAGTAAAATTTTTGACAGGGCTCTTATCTGTGCAATAATTACTGGCCCCTTGGGTGCGCCTGCCATTGCTCGCCAATTTCAGGGACGTGGGAAGATTCAAAATGACACGTCTGGAAATTAATAGGCGGGAAATTAGTCATTGGAAACAGTACAGTCTGAACTTTGGGCTTTAAATAGGAATTTTGGGAAATAAAGTAAAATTTTTGGCACGACTTTTATCTGTGCAATTTTCACTGGTCCTTTGGGTGCCTGCCATTTCTCGCAAACTTTAGGGATGCAGGAAGATTCGAAATGACATGTCTGGAAATGAATACGCGGGAAATTAGTCATTGGAAACAGTACGCTCTAAACTGTGGGCTTTAAATAGAAATTTTGGGAAATAAAGAAAAATTTTTGACAAAGCTTTTATCTGTGCAATTTTCACTGGCCCTTTGGGTGCTTGCCATTGCTCGCAAACTTTAGGGACGCGGGAAGATTCGAAATGACATGTCTGGAAATTAATAGGCGGGAAATTAGTCCCTGGAAAAGTACAGTCTGAACTTTGGACTTTAACTTTCGAAATAAAGTAAAATTTTTGGCAGGGCTCTTATCTGTGCAATAATTACTGGCCCCTTGGGTGCGCCTGCCATTGCTCGCCAATTTCAGTGACGTGGGAAGATTCAAAATGACACATCTGGAAATAAATACGCCGGAAGTTAGTCATTGGAAAGAGTACAGTCTGAACTTTGGGCTTTAAATAGGAATTTTGGGAAATAAAGTAAAATTTTTGGCAGGGCTTTTATCTGTGCGATTTTCATTGGCCCTTTGGGCGCCTACAATTGCTGGCAAACTTTAGGGACGCAGGAAGATTCGAAATGACATGTCTGGAAATTAATACGTGGGAAATTAGTCATTGGAAAAGTACAGTCTGAACTTTGGACTTTAACTTTCGAAATAAAGTACAATTTTTGGCATGGGCTCTTATCTGTGCAATAATCACTGGCCCCTTGGGCGCCTGCCATTGCTCGCCAACTTCAGGGACGCGGGAAGATTCAAAATGACAGATCTGGAAATTAATACGCGCGAAATTAGTCATTGAGAGCAGTGCGCACTAAACTGTGAGCTTTCAATGGAAATTTTGGGTAAAAAAATCAAATTTGGGATAAAAACTCGAAATCAGAAAAGTTCTAAGTTTGGAAACATTTCGGGCTTAAGCTTTTCCATTGTTATTTCAAAATTTTGAAAATTTATCAAAAAAAGTCAAATTTGAACAACAGAAATTGTCCCTTAGTGAATTTAGTAATATAATAATAATATAATAATATTTCCGTAAATATATTTTTATTTTCAATAAATATGAATCCAAATTATAGATAATTTAATTTTCTACGTTGTAAACAACCGAAAAAACATCATTTTTTTACTCAGTTTTCATTAAAAACCTATAACTAGAAAATAGTTAAAAAATGAGATTTTTTAACTTCTGTAATTATAGTGTTACCAAAGAAAGCACCAAAGTTTTTTAGCGGAGTGTTTTAGAGCTACTATACTGCCATTACTTCAATATGTTTCCCTAACGCGCAGAATGAAGCATCGATGTGTAATTTCAAATTACGATTGCGCAAAAACGGTACCGCTAGAAATCCTCAAATTTTACTATTTTATTCAGAATGTCACGCTCAATAAAATATTGTTTTTTTTATTTAAATCTATAAAAAAGTTTGGCAGCAATAAATTAAAATCTCTTCGCTAACATCCTTCGTCTATACCTGAGTTAAAAATCCTAAGTTCGATATGGAATATCCCAGCTTCGGAACCGGCACGGATCTTTTAATTTTGCAAGCGGGTAGGTAATACTATTAGTAACATCTGAAAGAAATTTTAAAAAATAGAAAAGAAACTGACCCTAAAATAAGATATTATTTGTGAAATGACGTATGACAATGTAAAAAATGCTTCAATGATACCCAGAAAAAAGCTTTTATGCAACTGTAAGAGGCTTATGGAAAGATCTCTTTGTGTTTCAGATTTAAAATAAAAATTAGGGCGCTGCTGTGCAAACTAAACTTCATTCTCTTGAAACTAATAGCAAACTACGCTATTTAGCTACATTACGTGTTATTTTTCTTATTTTCCCTGGAAAAAAGCTTAAGGCAATTATTTGCTTATTCGACGAGAGTATTTACATAGAAATAAAAATAAAAATTAGAAAATGCACCGCACGCGGAAATTTTTTATCGTGATTAACTGTAAAAAGCGCAGAAAACCCTTAATAACGTTGTTACTTGTTACCCGCTGATTAAAACAACAAATATCCTGTATATAACAATGTCGTAAAAAAGGACAAACTAGATGGGAGCATTTTCGTTCGATAGGGATTTTTCCAGGGGGGAGAAAAAGTTGCAAGTGCTGAAACGTCGAGAAACGTGTTATATTGGCATCATTTCGTCCTGGATGCTACACCTTGAGCCATTATCTGTAAATCATAGCGCGGTGCCGATATGGGGACTAATAAAAATACAACTTCGCCGTCATTTTTGTTCACTTGTGTTACGCTGGCTATCGAAAAACACTCGTAAAACCTTGTAACGATTAATAGCGTCTCCCGCACAAATTTTACCCAATACTCCCATAAAACGCAGATTTTATATTACGGAAATTATACTCTCCAAGGGGAATAAAGCGAAGAAATGAATTTCTTACGGTTATGCATCGATCATTGAAGCTACTGATTGGTTTTTGTAATTTAAAAGGTCTACACTCATACGCTATTAAAATAGTTATTAATATTTATTTGTATTTAATTTCCTTTTCCATAACTTTAGTTTTTGATTATTATTAGTAGAAATAAGTAACAGTTTTACTTTTATAACATTCGTAAATTTATTTTTTGTTTATCTAATAAACTGTAGACAGTAAAATGTTCGTTGTATCTAATATATGAAAATTTCTTGTCTGACCTATGTAAACAGCATAACCTTTAGAGCAAAATACACATTATACAAAAAAAAACATTAAAATAAATGAAATAATCATTTATTTAAGAAACACAAATATAGTAATCATGTACAGAGCATTTTTCTTACCAACCAATTTTCGATGTACGGAATTTCGAACGTCATGCAAGAAATCAATTATCAGCGGATTGTGTCAATGTTAGCGCGGTTTGCCTTGAAACCGCCATTTAGGGGAAAAACATCTTTGTAGGGAAACAAATTCCGAAGGTTTACCTGCAGTTGGCTTTTCACGGTTATAGCTGAGAACCAGGCTCGCGCTGTCACAGGTGTAGGTAATTATAATAATCAGGCAAATGAGATTGATAGTCGTCTGAAATCCATTTAATAAATTGGGACCATTTTTCGGAAAGAGATACCGCTCGCTTTAATTTTAAATTTTAGCATAACTTTAGGTGGCAACTTCCTGAAATGCTGATGAAAGACAGACTGTTCTCCAAATTTTTAAGTTTCTGAAGATATATATATATATATATGTTTAATGTTTGGAAAATTTCGATCTTTTTTCGTAAAAATTTTCACTTTTCAATGTTTTAGCTTTTTTGGAAACAATTTGAAAACCTCCATTTTCAGTTTTTAAAACTTCTACCCTTTAAAAAATCTTACTTCTTCTGAAGATGTAGAATTTTTTGAAAACTGGTCTGTTTTGATAATCGACTTTTTTTAAGTCTTTGCCTTTTTTCGAAATTCCACTTTTTCGAAATTCCACGTTTTCGTTATTATTTTGTTCGCAAATTATAATTATTGTAAATTTCGATTGTCGATAGTCTCTGGATTGTCTATAATTTCGACTATTTTTTTAAAAGTCAATCATTTTTCGAAATTTCGACGTTTTTTTAAACTTGACAGAACTCGACGATGAACATTTTTAATAATGTCATGTTTTATGAAAAGTCGATTTTTCCAACTTTCGATTTTATTCCAAAATTTAGATTTCTTTATTTCTTAAAATCTCGACTCAGTTTATACATATATTGTTTGGAAAATTTCGATTTTTTTCGTAAAAATGTCGACTTTTCAATGTTTTGGCTTTTTTGGAAAACTTGACCTTTTTGAAAATCTCCATTTTCAGTTTTTAAAACTTCTACCCTTTAAAAAATCTTACTTCTTCTGAAGATGTAGAATTTTTTGAAAACTGGTCTGTTTTGATAATCGACTTTTTTTAAGTCTTTGCCTTTTTTCGAAATTCCACTTTTTCGAAATTCCACGTTTTCGTTATTATTTTGTTCGCAAATTATAATTATTGTAAATTTCGATTGTCGATAGTCTCTGGATTGTCTATAATTTCGACTATTTTTTTAAAAGTCAATCATTTTTCGAAATTTCGACGTTTTTTTAAACTTGACAGAACTCGACGATGAACATTTTTAATAATGTCATGTTTTATGAAAAGTCGATTTTTCCAACTTTCGATTTTATTCCAAAATTTAGATTTCTTTATTTCTTAAAATCTCGACTCAGTTTATACATATATTGTTTGGAAAATTTCGATTTTTTTCGTAAAAATGTCGACTTTTCAATGTTTTGGCTTTTTTGGAAAACTTGACCTTTTTGAAAATCTCCATTTTCAGTTTTTAAAACTTCTACCCTTTAAAAAATCTTACTTCTTCTGAAGATGTAGAATTTTTTGAAAACTGGTCTGTTTTGATAATCGACTTTTTTTAAGTCTTTGCCTTTTTTCGAAATTCCACTTTTTCGAAATTCCACGTTTTCGTTATTATTTTGTTCGCAAATTATAATTATTATAAATTTCGATTGTCTATAATTTCGACTATTTTTTTAAAAGTAGACCATTTTTCGAAATTTCGACGTTTTTTTAAACTTGACAGAACTCGACGATGAACATTTTTAATAATGTCATGTTTTATGAAAAGTCGATTTTTCCAACTTTCGATTTTATTCCAAAATTTAGATTTCTTTATTTCTTAAAATCTCGACTCAGTTTATACATATATTGTTTGGAAAATTTCGATTTTTTTCGTAAAAATGTCGACTTTTCAATGTTTTGGCTTTTTTGGAAAACTTGACCTTTTTGAAAATCTCCATTTTCAGTTTTTAAAACTTCTACCCTTTAAAAAATCTTACTTCTTCTGAAGATGTAGAATTTTTTGAAAACTGATCTATTTTGATAATTCACTATTTTTAAATCTTTGCCTTTTTTCGAAATTCCATGTTTTCGTTATTATTTTGTCGCAAATTATAATTATTGTAAATTTCGATTGTCTACAGTCTTTGGATTGTCTATAATTTAGACTATTTTTATAAATGACAACCATTTTTTTTTCAAAATATTGACCTTTTTTCCAACTTCCAACTTTTTTGAAAATGTTGACCTTTGAAAATTTCGACATTTTTTCAAAATTTTAATTTTTTAAAAAATTCTGGTCAAAAACTTCGACTTTTTTTTAAATGTTCGACCTTTGCTACAAAATTTTTAACTACCAAAAGTGTAAACCTTTTCCAAAATTTAAAGTTTTCAATATTTTGACTTTTTTTTAAGTCACGACCTATCTGATAATTTTGGCTTCTTTGTCAATGTTTCGGCTTCAAAAATTTCGGTTGTTATTAAAAATTTGACTGAAAACTTCCGAAATTATTCAAATTATCAATATTTTTAAAATTTCGATTTTTTTTTGAAAACTTCGCCAATTATTCTGATTCTCAAACGTTAACCTTTTCAAAATTTCGGTATTTTTTCCAATTTCGATTAAAATTAGAATTCATTTGAAAATTTCTTCTTTTCATAATTTTATCTTTATTTGGAAATTTGAAATTTTTTGCAAATGTTCAAACTTTTATTTTTTAGAATATTTCGTCTATTTTTGAAAATGTTAAAAAATATTAAAATTTCAACAAACTGTTAATATTCCGACGTTTTTCTTTAAAAATTTAATCCTTTCTTAAATACCGACTTTTTTTAATTTTCAATTTTTTAAGAAAAATTGTCACTTCATAAATAAATTTTTTTGAAAATGTCTTCTATTTCAAAATTTTATCTATTTTCGAAAATTTGAAATTTGTTGACAATTTTTCAAGCTTTCAGTTTTTTAGAATATTTCGTCTGTTATTGGAAATATTAAAAAACATCAAAATTTCAACAAACTTTTAATATTTCCACTTTTTTCTTTAAAAATTTAACTCTTTCTTTAATGTCGACTTTTTTCAATTTTTTAAGAAGAATTCCCACTTTATAAATAAATTTTTTTGAAAATGTCTTCTATTTCAAAATTTTATCTATTTTCGAAAATTTGAAATTTGTTGACAATTTTTCAAGCTTTCAGTTTTTTAGAATATTTCGTCTGTTATTGGAAATATTAAAAAACATCAAAATTTCAACAAACTTTTAATATTTCCACTTTTTTCTTTAAAAATTTAACTCTTTCTTAAATGTCGACTTTTTTCAATTTTCAATTTTTTAAGAAGAATTCCCACTTTATAAATAAATTTTTTTGAAAATGTCTTCTATTTCAAAATTTTATCTTTTTTCGAAAATTTTAAATTTGTTGATAATTTTTCAAACTTTCAGTTTTTTAGAATATTTCGTCTATTATTGAAAATGTTAAAAAATATTAAAATTTCAATAAACTTTTAATACTTCGACTTTTTTTTTAATTTTCACCGTTAAATGTCGACTTTTTTCAGTTTTCCATTTTTTTTTAAATCCTCACTTTATTAATAAATTTTTACTTTTTTAAATGTTTACATTTTCCAAAATTTTTGGCTTTTTTAAAATTTAATATTTTTTTAAAATTATTGAAAATTTAGAATATTAAAAATCTAGATATTTGAACTATTTTCCAAATTTCAACTTTATTCACAACGCGACCTTAAACTCACGTAACCTTGAACGTGTGCGAGTTCACGTGACATTGAGTTCGTGTGACCTTGAGCTTCAAGTCTAGCGACGAAGTGACCTTAGGTTTACGCGGCCTTAAAGCCACCTGACCTTGAACTAACACAATCTTGAATTCCTGTGACCTTGACCGAGGGTGATTATGACCCTATATGACCTTGACCGCAGGTGACCTTGGCCTCCAGTGACCGTAACTATACATGACATTGGCTTCATGTGATTTTGACCTCACGCGATTTTAACTTCCCGTGACCTTGACCATATGTGACTTTGACCCTACGTAACATTGACGGCGGGTGACCTTGTCCTCCCATAACCTTGATCTTATATGATCTTGACATCCTGTGATCTTGTATGACCCTGACCCTCCAAATGACCTTGACCTTCCATGACCTTGACCCCAAATGACCTTGACCTCCCATGACCTTGATTCCAAATGACATTGACTTTTTGTGACCTTGACCCCCAAATGACATTGACCTTTTGTGACCTTGACTTCTCGTAACCTTGGCCCCCATATAACTTTGACCTTCCGCGACCTTGACCCCATATAACCTTGACTTCTCGCGAGCTAGGCCCCCATATGACTTTGACCTCCCGTAACCTCGACCCCATATGTCCTTGATCTCTCGCGACCTTGACCTTATATGACCCTAACCTTTCGCGACCTTGACCCCCCATATGACTTTGACCTCCTGTAACCTTGACCCTATATGACCTTGACCTCTTGCGACCTTGACCAATATATGACCCTGACTTCTCGTGACCTTGATCATGTGCAACCTTGACCTCTTATGACCTTGACCCCAAGTAATCTTGTCTCATGTAATTTTGACATTGGTTGACTTTGACTTCGACACATTTTTATAAAATGTCAATTTTTTTTTTAAATTATCGACTTCGCTTTTTTCTGAAAGTTTCGCTATTTTTTTAATTCTTGAATTTTTCCCAAAATTTCGACTTTTATTGAAAATGTTGATATGTTTTTCAAACTTCTTACTTTTTTGATCTTTTATGAAAATTCTGGCGTTTTCCAAAATTTTAAGTTTTTTGAAAATTCTGGTCAAAAACGACTTTTTATTTGACTTTTGCTGCAACATTTTAATTATCAAAAATTTAAACCTTTTTTAGAATTTTAACTTTACAAAATTTTTATTATTTTTTTAAATCTCGACCTATTTGATAATTTTAGATTTTTGTCAATATTTCGGCTTCTTATTAAAAATTTGACTGAAAACTGCCCAAACTATTCAAAATATCAACATTTATAAAAATTTTAAAATTTTTTGAAAACTTCGCCAACTTTTCTGATTCTGAAACGTTGACCTTTTCAAAATTTCGGTATTTTTTCCAATTTCTATTAAAATTAGAATTTTTTGCAGCTTTTATTAAAAAATTCACTGAAAATTTCCCCAATTTTTCAACATTTTTGAAAATTTCGAATTTGTTTCAGAACTTCGCCATTTTTTCATGATTATGAAATGGCGACCTTTTTAAAATTTTGATTTTATTTTCAGTTTCGGTTAACATATCGAATTTTATGAAAAACTTTTTTTTTCAAAACTTTAACTTCTATGAACGCCGCAAATTCTCTAAAATTGTTTTCAAACTTACAGTGTTTTAGAATATTTCGTCTATTTTTCAAAATTTTAAGAAATATTAAAATTTCAACAAACTTTTTATTTTCAGACAATTTTCTTCAAAAATCTGACCTACTTTTAGAGGTCGACGTTTTTAAATTTTTCACTTTTTAAAAAAATTCCCACTTTATTAATAAATTTCTACTTTTTTTAAATGTTTGGCATTTTCCAAAATTTTATCCTTTTTATTTTAAATTAAATATTTTTTGAAAGTTATTAAAAATTTCCAATTTTTTATGAATTTTGATATTTGAAATATTTTCCAAATTTCGACTCTATTTATAAGGCGACCTTAAATTTACTTAACTTTGAACGTGTGCGAGTTCACGAGACATTGAGTTGGTGTGACCTTGAGCTTCAAAGTCATGCGACGTTGAACTCAAGTGACCTTGGATTTACGCAACCTTAAACTCACGTGACCTTGAACACACGCACGTCGAACTAACTAATCACGAATTCGGGTGACCTTGACCTCCCGTGATCTTGGTCTTAAGTGACCTTGGTCTTGCGTGACCTTACCCTCATGTGACCTTGATTTTCAGTGACATTGATCCCCAGATGACCTTGACCCCATGTAATCTTGACTTTGTGTGACCTTGACCCCACGACCTTGATCTACGTGTCCTTGACATCTCGCGACCTTGACCTTTCATGATCTTGGCTCCGTGCAACATTGAACTTGCATGACCTTGATCTCACGTAACCTTGTTCCATGTGACTCTTGACCATGGCATTGCATGACCTTGATCTTTCGTAACCTTGCCCCAATGTGACTGACTCTACATGATCTTGAACGCAAGTGACCTTAAACGCGAGTGACCTTGAACGCGAGTGACCTTGAACTTACGTGATCTTGAACTCACGTGACCTTAAACGCACGTGATCTTGAACACATCTGACTTGAACTTGCATGACTTTGAGCTCACGTAACCTTGGGTTTACGTGACCTTAAACTCACCTGACCTTGAACTAACGCAATCTTGAATTTCGGTGACCTTGGCCACAAGTTACTTTAACTCCATATGACCTTGACCGTAGATGATAGATGACCTTGACCTCCCGTGACCGTAACTATATATGACCTTGATCCTATGTGACCTTGGCCGTAGATGACCTTGACTCTCCATAACTTTGATCACATATAACCTCGACCTTATATTACCTTGGCCGCAGATGCACCTTGACTCCCCATAACCTTGATCACATATGACCTCGACCCTATATGACCCTGACTTTTTGTTATCTTGATCCTACATGACTTTGATCCCGTGACCTTGACCCAAAATGACCTTGACCTCTCATAATTTTGACTATATATGGCCTTGACCTTATATGACCTTGGCTTCTCGTGACCTTGGCCCCAAACGACCTTGACCTCTTGTGACCTTAACTTTCTTTTATGCGACCTTGACCTTGTGTATGACCTTGACCCCACGTAACCTTGTCCAATGTGATTCTGACATTGCTTGACTTTGACTTCGCGTAACCTTGTCCCAATATGAGTTTGACTCCTGCGACCTTAGCCCTGCGTGACCTTGACCACGAGTGACCTTGAACTTACGTCGCCTTAAGCTCACGTGACCTTAAAAGGAACGTGATCTTAAACACACCTGACTTGAACTTATATGACTGAGGTCACATGACCTTGAGCTCAAATGCTATTAAACCTATGTGACTTTGAACACATGAGACTCTGAGATCACATGGCCTTGAACTTTCGGTTTTAAAACTAAAATTTTGACAACTTTTAAAAATAAATATCGATTAATTTCTAGAAATTTTAACTTTTTACTTAAAATTGCAACTTTTTTCTCAAAATTACGGGTTATATGTTCAGATTTTATAAATTTTATCTAACATTTTTAATGATAACTCAAAATTTCGTGTCTTTCAAGCATAAGTAAACTCGGAAAATCAAATTGTTTTCCGCGTTTGGCCTTAAAAATAGAACTTCTTTGTAATAATGTTGATTTTTTTTTGCTTTTTGGTTTTTAATCTTACGTTTTCTCTTGAAACTTTGCATAAGTAAGAATTTATTTAAAAAATAGATTTTTTTATTATATTTTTAAAGTTTAATTTACTCGCAAAGGGTAATTTAATTTCGCGCAAAAAGTCGACATTTTCAATTTGTAAAACGACGAAAGACCAATCAGAAGTGATGACAGTATGCAAGGTGTTTCATTTAAGAAAAAAATTGAGGACCAAAATATTTGAACAATCTTGTATTATGCAAGTAGAATGCAACCTACAAAATCATGAAGCCCCTCAGGCATGTATAGTGAATCATAGGTAGCTGAACTACCAATAGTTGAAACACTGCCACCTAGCGAAGGGGTTGCTCTCTAGGAAACATTTCCCAGAAGACAAGGATTCTAGTGCACAGACCAATAGGTTTGAACATTTATTAGATTCGAAATTTGGAAACCAAAGACCGATTTCGATCTTGTCTTGTGACGAGATCTAACACGATTGAAACCGGTCTTTGGTTTCCAAATTTCGAATCTAATAAATGTTCAAACCTATTGGTCTGTGCATTAGAATCTTGCATTGTCAAAAATGGCCTTGCCTTCCTTTTTGTAACTCTTTTCGTAACGTGCTGCAAACCACTAGCAAAATAATGACTTACCCTGTACAAAACTTTAAGTTAACATAATTTTATTTATGACATTACCTGTTTGCTAACATTATACCAAAAATCGAACTGCTAATCGTTTATAATTTAGTTAACATCTTTACATCTTTATTAAATAACTTCGCAGTCCAAAAGGCACTTAAATCAGGTCGAAGACCCTCTTAACATCATTAGTTTTGTAACAACCTCGTCTACAGATCCTAAAGGCATGAAAATATCTCTCATTAACTGAAAAAGTACTTTCCGACATCAATGAAGATCTATTTAATGTTCTAAACGAAAGTGTGTTGTTTGTTGTATGCAGAATTCATTCATCACATTCGATCCGAGCTAATAAATTGCCATTTGTCACGCAATTTGTCAAGAAAATTCTTTTTTTACACCCACCTGATACGCAGCGGTAAAAATAACATTCCCAGGGACATGCCTTTTTCGTCGAAAAATGTATTTATAATTCTTATTAATTAAACAGAACAGATGTGCAGAATATTAAACATTTTCGGGGAATTTTTTTATTTCACTTTTATTCCAATTTCAAGATGTTTTAAATTCCGAATTTGGTCCCGAAAGTTCGAGTCTAAATTCCAAATTAAAATCGCAAAATATTTCGTTTGGAGGAAACTTTTAAAATTTCGTTTTTTGTTTATTTCGACATACCCCTCGAAAGTTTGGCATTTTTTTCAAGTTTGCTTGAAACATTTTCTATCAATTTTGACTTCCCACTTTACTATTTTTAATTCCCAAGAAAAACCCCAAACATGTGTTTCTTTTAGCAAACATTTTAAATCTAAACTCGAATTTGCCAGAATTTGGTTTTTTATTTCGAGTTTTACTTCTCGTCTGCTTTATTTTCAAAATTTTCGTTTTAATCTCTCGTATCCAATATCTACCAATAAAGAAGAGTTTTTTTCGACTTTAGGAGCATTATTCCCTTAATAATTAAACATTAATATGAAAAATTAATCTGGTTAAATTAAACTCGATTTTTTTTATTAATTCTTACATTTCCAAAGTTTCGGTCAGTGTTGCTATAGAAATCTTGTACCCTTAAACTAAGAAAGATTGAAAATCGCAACAGTTGCTGTGTTTTTTAATATTTCTTGGTTTTTATATCAATTTTTGGGAATAACCAAGGACCAGACCGTTCCACCAAAAAAAAATCCATCAGAGTTGAAATGTTGGGGTAAAAGCTTGTAGCAGTTTCCTTTTTCCAGCGTATTATCTTACATATTGCTAAATCTGTTTATGTTTTACTCGGAAAGACAATCTAATGCAAAACACATTATAGAATCAATATCAGCCGATTAGATTAACAAGTGCCATCATCAGCATACGTTCCAGATGCCTTATCCACCCCGTGTGACAGACAGGACGAAAATTAGTCTAATTTTACGTATCTCACGTTGGTTTTTAATTTTTATAATGAAGGGTTTAACCATTCGATACATTATATTATCTGAGTACGAAATTTTGTGTAAATTTGTCCAAAGTACGTTGGTCGAAATGTCAGGTCAAAACCAAAATTAATGTCAGTTATTTTTGCTAAAGTATGGTGTCGTTTGGAAATGCTTATTTGGCTTGTTTGGTAATTAGTTTGTATTACTGGATCGTTTGCTTGATTGCATAAAAACTCGTTTTAGAGGAACGTATTTTTTTTCAAATATACTTAAATTGTTGATATACTTCAGCCAACAATTGTTAATATTTTTTATTTATCTGCAAGCTCAAGCCAATTAGGAATATTATTCAATGTTGGATAAATATTTGCAGAAAAAGTATCACCAAATTTAATATTTGAAGTGAAACAATGTGTATTTATCTTTGATGTTGTTGATATTCAAGGATGGAAAAAATTCTTGTGGAAAATGAAAATGTAATAAACCTTGCGCGTCAACTTTATTATCGATTTTTAAAATTCCACATTTACTTTTGTCACTTTAACATGCCTTGCAAATAATGACCAATTCAAATAAATTATTGATGAGCATGAAAATACTGAAGGTGAAAAATGTGAATTTAATGTTACATATGGGCGTTAATTAATTAATGAACGAATTAAACAGGAGAGAAATCTATATTTTATTCGAGTAGCTCAAATTGTAATCTCTGTGTTTCCATTTTGTGTTATTTGTATTAACTTAATTTATTCATTAATTAAAGAAAAAATCATCTGCAGATAAATGTAGAATAGATGGGCATACTTTTTTCATTGCCCTTTAACTTCTTAAATAATTTAAGTACGATTTCACGTAAATGTGTATCTAAGTGTGGTACACCAAGTACTTAAAATCTTTAATGAAAGACTTGCTCATTTAATAAGTATTTATCACCAAGACCAAAAAACAAAATTACAGGACGTTAAACTAGGTTTAATTGTCATCCTGCTTTCATAATTATTTTATTTCAATAACAATAATTTAACGAATTATTTTTACATAAAGTTTGAATGCTTTATTTAGAAATTTCACTTCTCACAATTCCAAGTTTAAGCTAGAAATATTTATTTAATTTCAGGTTAACGTTCAAAATTTCAAAAAAAGTCAAAACTAAAAGTCTAGTGAAAAATTGAAATACAAATCTTCTCCCCGGAAACCAAGAAAGATTAAAAAACACAACAAAGGTTGCTCAACCTTTGTTGTGTTTTTTAATCTTTCTTGGTTTCAGAGGACAAAATTTGTAAGATAACCAAGGACCAGTCGGTTTCACCAAAATAAAAGTCTAGTTTTCAGTCAGTTAAAACTTCGAAACACAATTCGAATTCATAAAATCTATAGAAATGAATCGGCAGATTCTTTTTTAATTTTGACTCACATCAGATGTTCCTCTTTTGGTAGATTTTTTATTTTTCGATGAAGTAGTTAAATATTCGAAGCTTTGTCAAAATTTTGACCTTAAATTTAATGTTTTCAGTTTTTTAATATCAATTTTAATCTCTACTTCTGCAAAAAAGCCTTATTTTAGAAATTAAAAGATGAATTGTCGGGTAAAAAGTCATGCTTCTAGATTTAAATTTCTAATATGCAGTTAAAGCTGCAAAAAATTGCTTTGAATTAAAAATTTTGGTAAAATATTCAAAGTAAAGTCAAATCTATTAATAAAAGCTTTCCCAAAGTTTTGACTTTCTTATAAATGTTAAACATTAAGAAATTATCCTATTTTTTTCGAAATGTTTATTGTTTTATTAAAATCACGAGTTCAAGTTTGGAACTTCTATTTTTCTTTAAATGAAGATATAAATTTCAAAAGAAAATGGCAAAAAATTTTTGGAAATGTCTTCTCGAGTTAAAATAAAAACTCTAAAAGAACTAAATTTTCTTAAAAAAAACTCTTAGTTTGGTTCTAATCCTGAACTTTGGACTTTTCTAAAGGATTTGACTTATGAGGGATAAATCGTCCATTTAAAGTTTTATCGACTGAAAGTCGAGAAAGTTCTTCTCGATATTTCAACTTTTTTCTTCTTTAAAAGAACAACATTTATTAAAAAAATCCTAATTCAGAACTAACATTTGAGATTTGGTCGAAATTCCTAATTGAAAATCGAAATTTCTAGTTGAAGTCGGAAAAGTTTTCCCGATATTTCAAAAAAATCAAATCTCGAAGGAAAAAAAGATCAGAATTTCGAGAAATCAAATTTCCCCCAAAGAAAAGAGGAATTTTTGAAAAAAAAAGGTCAACATTTTAACTTCGAGTCGAAATGTTTGAGAAAAAATGTAATGTTCAACTAAGAAGTGGAAAATTAACAAAAAATCGTCCATTTAAAGTTTTATTAAAATTCTTAACTGAAAGTCAAGAATTTCAACTTTTTTCTTCTTTAAAAGAACAACATTTATTACAAAAATCCTAGTTCAGTACTAACTCTTGAAGTTTGGTTGAAATCCCTAATTGAAAATCGGAATTTCTAGCTGAAAGTCGAGAAAATATTTCTCGATATTTCAAAAAAAATCAAATCTCGAAAGAAAAAAAAGATCAGAATTTCGAGAAATCAAATTTCCCCAAAGAAAAGAGGAATTTTTGAAAAAAAGGTCAACATTTTAACTTCGAGTCGAAATGTTTGAGAAAAAGTGTAATTTTCAACTAAGAAGTGGAAAATTAACAAAAAATCGTCCATTTAAAGTTTTATCGAAATTCCTAACTGAAAGTCAAGAATTTCAACTTTTTTCTTCTTCAAAAGAACAAGATTTATTAAAAAAATCCTAGTTGAGTACTAACACTTGAAGTTTGGTTGAAATTCCTAATTGAAAATCGGAATTTCTAGCTCAAAGTCGAGAAAATATTTCTCGATATTTCAAAAAAATCAAATCTCGAAAGAAAAAAAACATCAGAATTTCGAGAAGTCAAATTTCCCCAAAGGAAAGGGGAAATTTCGAGAAAAGAGTCAACATTTTAACTTCGAGTCGAAATGTTTCAAAAAAAGTCTAATTTTCAACTAAGAAGTGGAAAATTAACAAAATTTTAATTTGAATTACTAAATTTTAAGAAAAAGAGCAAATTTTCTGACAAAATGATGGATTAGTCCAAAAATTTCAATGAAAAACACCAAATTCACAAAAAATGATCAGGTTGCCAAAAAAGAACAAATTTTAACGAAATTATGAGAAGTCAAAATTACAGAAAAAGCGACATTTCGAGTTCAAAAATCGACAATTCAATTTTGGGTTAAAGTTCTTGTAGAAAAACAGGTAGTTTCGATGGAAAATTCTGACATTCAAGAAAAAAAGATACAAACTGCAAAAAAGCAAATCTCTAACCAAAAAAAAGTCTAGAATTTCAAGAAGTCGTCTTTCTTTCGGAAAATTCGACTTCTTGAAATTCTAGCTTTTTTTGTCTAGAGATTTGCTTTTTTTGCAGTTTGTACCTCTTTCGAGAAAATTTAAGAAAAAAAGGTCCACCTTTCGACTTCGAATCAAAAATTTTGAACAAATGCAAAATTTTCAATCAAAAAGTTTGGAATAAGACAAATTTTCTAAAGATTCGTAAGAAAAATTCACAGAGCTTCAGCTGATATTTAAGAAAAATCAATTTTCATTTAAAAAAAAGGTCAACTTTGGGACAAATTACTGCAAAAAAGTAAATACTTCTAATTGGAATGGAAAGCTCGAGAAAAAGGTCGAAATTTGCAGAGTTATCGCAACAATTCGCAAAATTTCAATAAAAAAACTCTGCATTTTATCAAAACCGACCAAATTATCAAAATCGTCAAATTTCGAGAAAAAAAGGCAAAATTTCAAGAGACCGAATTTGCAGAAAAAAAGACAAAATTTCGAAAAGTCACCATTTCAATTCTGCGTTAAAGTTTTTCCAGAAAAACCAAATTCAGCGGAAAATTCTGAATTTTAAGACGAAGGGTCAAATTTTCGAGAAAAAAAGATACCTCCAATTTTAACTTTGGGATAAATTGTTGCAAAAAAGTAAATACTTCAAATTAAAATGAAAAGCTTGAGAAAAAGATCGAAATTTTCAGAATCATCGAATCAATTCAGAAAATTTCAATAAAAAACTCTGAATTTAAAGAAAAATGACCAAATTGTCAAAAAGGTCAAATTTTGAGAAAAGAGAACGAAATTTCAAGAAGCCAAATATGCAGAAAGGGGGACAAAATTTTGAAAAGTCAACAGTTTAATTTTGTGGTAAAGTTTTTCTAGAACAACAAAATTTCAGTGAAAAATTCTGAATTTTAAGAAAAGGGGTCAAATTGTCGGGAAAAAAGCTGCCTCCAATTATAACTTCGGGATAAATTGTTGCAAAAAAGTAAATACTTCAAACTGGAATGGTAAGCTTGAGAAAAAGATTGAAATTTTCAGAGTCAATTCACAAAATTTCAATAAAAACTCTGAATTTAAAGAAAAATGACCAAAGTGTTAAAAAAATCAAATTTTGAGAAAAGTGGACGAAATCTCAAGAAGCCAAATTTGCAGAAAGAGGTACGAAATTTCAAAAAGTCAACATTTCAATTTTGTGGTAAATTTTTTGTAGAAAAACAAAATTTCAGTAACAAATTCTGAATTTTAAGAAGAAGGGTTAAATTTTCGAGAAAGAAAGGTGCCTCCATTTTAACTTGTGGATAAATTGTTGCAAAATAAGTAAACACTTCAAACTGGAATGAAAAGCTTGAGAAAAAGATCGAAATTTTCGGAGTCATCGGAACAATTCACAAAATTTCAATAACAATCTCTGAATTTAAAGAAAAATGACCAAATTGTCAAAAAAATCAAATTTTGAGAATAGAGGATGAAATCTCAAGAAGCCATATTTGTAAAAAGAGGTACAAAATTTCGAAAAGTCACCTTTTCAATTCTGTGTTAAAGTATTTCCAGAGAAACCAAATTTCAGTGAAAAATTCTAAATTTTAAGAAGAAGGGTCCAATTTTCGAGAAAAAAAGATGCCTCCAATTTTAACTTCGGTATAAATTTTTGTAAAAAAGTAAATACTTCAAACTGGAATGAAAAGCTTGAGAAAAAGATAGAAATTTTCAAAGTCATTGGAACAATTCACAAAATTTCAATAAAAAACTCTAAATTTAAAGAAAAATTACCAAATAGTCAAAAAAATCAAATTTTGTGATACGAGGACGAAATCTCAAGAAGCCAAATTTGCAGAAAGCGGGACGAAATTTCGAAAAGTCTACATTTCAATTTTGTGTTAAAGTTTTTGCAGAAAAACAAAATTTCAGTGAAAAATTCTGAACTTTAAGAAGAATGGTCAAATTTTCGAGAAAAAAAGGTGCTTCCAATTATAACTTCGGTATAAATTGTTGCAAAAAAGTAAATACTTTAAACTGGAATGGAAAGCTTGAGAAAAAGATCGAAATTTTCAGTCATCGGAACAATTCACAACATTTCAATATAAAACTCTGAATTTAAAGAAAAATGACCAAATTGTCAAAAAAATCAAATTTTAAGAAAAAATGACGAAATTTCAAGAAGCCAAATTTGCAGAAGGCGGAACGAAATTTCGAAAAGTCAACATTTCAATTTTGTGTCGAAGTTTTTCCAGAAAAACAAAATTCAGCGGAAAATTCTGAATTTTAAGAAAAAGAGTCAAATTTTCGATAAAAAAAGGTGCCTCCGCTTTAAACTTCGGTATAAATTGTTGCAAAAAAGTAAATACTTCAAACTGGAATGAAAAGGTTGAGAAAAAGATCGAAATTTTCAGAATCATCGGAACAATTCACAAAATTTCAATAAAAAACTCTGAATTTAAAGAAAAATGACCAAATTGATAGAAAAATCAAATTTTGAGAAATGGGGACGAAATTTCAAGAAGCCAAATTTACAGAAAGAGGGACAAAATTTCGAAAAGTCAACATTTCAATTTTGTGTCGAAGTTTTTCCAGAAAAACAAAATTTTAGTGGAAAAATTCTGAGTTTTAAGAAAAAGGGTCAAATTTTCGATAAAAAAAAGGTGCCTCCGCTTTAAACTTTGGGATAAATTGTTGCAAAAAAGTAAATACTTCAAACTGGAATGGAAAGCTTGAGAAAAAGATTGAAATTTTTAGACTCACCGAAACAATTCACAAAATTTCAATAAAAAACTCTAAATTTAAAGAAAAATGAGCAAATTGTCAAAATAATCAAATTTTAAGACAAGAGGACGAAATTTCAAGAAGCCAAATCTGCAGAAAGCGGGACGAAATTTTGACAAGTCAACATTTCGATTCTGTGTCGAAGTTTTGCAGAAAAACAGAATTTCAGTGAAAAAATTCTGAATTTTAAGAAAAAGAGTCAAATTTTCGAGAAAAAAAGGTGCCTCCGCTTTAAACTTCGGTATGAATTGTTGCAAAAAAGTAAATACTTCAAACTGGAATGGAAAGCTTGAGAAAAAGTTTGAAATTTTTGGTCATCGAAACAATTTACAAAATTTCAATAAAAAACTCTGAATTTAATGAAAAATCACCAAATTGTCAAAAAAAATTAAATTCTGAGAAAAGAGAACGAAATTTCAAGAAGCCAAATTTACAGAAAGAGGGACGTAATTTCGAAAAGTCAACATTTCAATTTTGTGTCGAAGTTTCTGCAGAAAAAACAAAATTTCAGCGGAAAATTCTGAATTCTAAGAATAGGGGTCAAATTTTGGAGGAAAAAAAGTGCCTCCAATTTTAACTTCGGGATAAATTGTTGCAAAAAAGTAAATACTTTAAACTGGAATGGAAAGCTTGAGAAAAAGATCGAAATTTTCAGTCATCGGAACAATTCACAACATTTCAATATAAAACTCTGAATTTAAAGAAAAATGACCAAATTGTCAAAAAAATCAAATTTTGAGAATAGAGGACGAATTCGTAAGAAGCCAAATTTGCAAAAATGGAGACGAAATTTCGAAAAGTTAACATTTCAATTTTGTGTTAAAAGTTTTTGTAGAAAAAAAAATTTCAGTGAAAAATTCTGAATTTTAAGAAAAAGGGTCAAATTTTCGATAAAAAAAAGTGCCTCTTATTTTATCTTCGGGATAAATTGTTGCAAAATAAGTAAATACTTCAAACTGGAATGGAAAGCTTGAGGAAAAGTTCGAAATTTTTAGTCATTTAAACAATTTACAAAATTTTAATAAAAAACCGAATTTAAAGAAAAATGACCAAATTATCAAAAAAATCAAATTTTGAGAAATTAGGACGAAATTTCAAGAAGCCAAATTTGCAGAAAGACGGACGAAATTTCAAAAAGTCAACATTTTAATTTGGTGCCAACATTTTTGTAGAAAAACAGAATTTCAGTGGAAAAATTCTGAATTTTAAGAGAAAGAGTCACATTTTAAGAAAAAGAGTCAAATTTTCGAGAAAAAAAGGTGTCTCCGCTTTAAACTTCGGTATGAATTGTTGCAAAAAAGTAAATACTTCAAACTGGAATAGAAAGCTTGAGAAAAGTTCGAAATTTTTAGTCATCGGAACAATTCACAAAATTTCGCTAAAAAACTATAAATTTAAAGAAAAATGACCAAATTGTCAAAAAAGTCAAATTTTGAGAAAAGAGAACGAAATTTCAAGAAGCCAAATATGCAGAAAGGGGGACGAAATTTTGAAAAGTCAACGTTCCAATTTTGTGTTAAAAGTTTTTGTAGAAAAACAAAATTTCACTGAAAAATTCTTAATTCTAAGAAGAAGGGTCAAATTTTCGAAAAAAAAAAGGTGCCCCCAATTTTAACTTCGAGATAAATTGTCGCAAAATAAGTAAATGCTTCAAATTGGGATGGAAAGCTTGAGAAAAAGATCGAAATTTTCAAAATCATCGTAACAACTCACAAAATTTCAATAAAAACCGAATTTAAAGAAAAATGACCAAATTGTCAAAAATATCAAATTTTAAGAATAGAGGACGAATTCGTAAGAAGCCAAATTTGCAAAAAGGGAGACGAAATTTCGAAAAGTCAACTTTTCAATTTTGTGTTAAAAGTTTTTGTAGAAAAACAAAATTTCACTGAAAAATTCTTAATTTTAAGTAGAAGGGTCAAATTTTCGAGAAAAAAAGGTGCCCCCAATTTTAACTTCGGGATAAATTGTTGCAAAATAAGTAAATGCTTCAAACTGGGATGGAAAGCTTGAGAAAAAGATCGAAATTTTCAAAGTCATCGTAACAACTCACAAAATTTCAATAAAAAACCGAATTTAAAGAAAAATGACCAAATTGTCAAAAATATCAAATTTTGAAAAAAGAGGACGAAATTTCAAGAAACCAAATTTGCAGAAAAAGGTACGAAATTTCGAAAAATCAACATTTCAATTTTGTGTTAAAGTTTTTGCAGAAAAACAAAATTTCAGTGAAAAATTCTGAATTTTAAGAAGAAGGGTCACATTTTCGAGAAAAAAAGGTGCCTCTAATTTTAACTTGGGGATAAATTGTTGCAAAATAAGTAAATACTTTAAACTAAAATGGAAAGTTTAAGAAAAAAAATGAAATATTCAGAGTCATCGGAACAATTCACAAAATTTCGCTAAAAAACTATTAATTTAAAGAAAAATGACCAAATTGTCAAAAAAATCAAATTTTGAGAAAAGAGGACGAAATTTTAAGAAACCAAATTTGCAGAAAGAGAGACGAAATTTCAAGAAGCCAAATTTGCAGAAAGAGGGACGAAATTTCAAATTTGAATTTTGTGTTAAAGTTTTTGTAGAAAAACAAAATTTCAGTGAAAAATTCTGAAATTTAAGAAGAAGGGTCAAATTTTCGAGAAAAAAAGGTGCCTTCAATTTTAACTTCGGGATAAATTGTTGCAAAATAAGTAAATACTTCAAACTGGAATGGAGAACTTGAAAAAAGATCGAAATTTTCAGTCATCGTAACAAATTACAAAATTTCAATAAAAAACCGAATTTAAAGAAAAAAATGACCAAATTGTCAAAAATATCAAATTTTGAGAAAAGAGGACGAAATTTCAAGAAGCCAAATTTTCAGAAAAAAGTACGAAATTTCGAAAATCAAAATTTCAATTTTGTGTCGAACTTTCTGCAGAAAAAACAAAATTTCAGCGGACAATTCTGAATTCTAAGAAAAGGGGTCAAATTTTCGATAAAAAAAAGGTGCATCCAATCTTAACTTTGGGATAAATTGTTGCAAAAAAGTAAATACTTCAAACTGGAATGGAAAGCTTGAGAAAAAGATCGAAATTTTCAGTCATCGTAACAAATTACAAAATTTCAATAAAAAACTCTGAATTGAAAGAAAAATGACCAAATTGTCAAATGAATCAAATTTTAAGAATAGAGGACGAATTCGTAGGAAACCAAATTTGCAAAAATGGAGACGACATTTCGAAAAGGCAACATTTCAATTTTGTATTAAAGTTTTTGTAGAAAAACAAAATTTCAGTGAAAAATTCTGAATTTTAAGAAGAAGGGTCAAATTTTCGAGAAAAAAAGGTGCCTTCAATTTTAACTTCGAGATAAATTGAATTGTTGCAAAATAAGTAAATGCTTCAAACTGGGATGGAAAGCTTGAGAAAAAGATCGAAATTTTCAGAGTCATCGTAACAACTCACAAAATTTCAATAAAAAACCGAATTTAAAGAAAAATGACCAAATTGTCAAAAATATCAAATTTTGAGAAAAGAGGACGAAATTTCAAGAAACCAAATTTGTAGAAAGCGGGACGAAATTTCAAAAAGTCAACATCTCAATGTTGTGTCGAAGTTTTTGCAGAAAAACAGAATTTCAGTGGAAAAATTCTGAATTTTAAGAAAAAGGGTCAAATTTTCGAGAAAAAAAGGTGCCTCCGCTTTAAACTTCGGTATAAACCGTTGCAAAGAAGTAAATACTTCAAACTGGAATGGAAAGCTTGAGGAAAAGTTCGAAATTTTTAGTCATTTAAACAATTTACAAAATTTTAATAAAAAACTCTAAATTTTGAAAAGTTAACATTTCAATTTTGTGTTAAAAGTTTTTGTAGAAAAACATAATTTCAGTGAAAAATTCTGAATTTTAGGAAAAAGGGTCAAATTTTCGATAACAAAAAGGTGACTCTTATTTTATCTTCGGGATAAATTGTTGCAAAATAAGTAAATACTTCAAACTGGAATGGAAAACTTGAGAAAAACATCGAAGGTTTTAGAGTCATCAGAACAATTCACAAAATTTCAATAAAAAACTCCGAATTTAAAGAGAAATGACCAAATAGTGAAAAAAATCAAATTTTGAGAAAAGAGGACGAACTTTCAAGAAACCAAATTTGTAGAAAGAGGGATGAAATTTCGAAAAATCAATATTTCAATTCTGCGTTGAAATTTTTACAGAAAAAAAAGTAAATATTTCAAATTGAAATGGGAAGCTTGAGACAAAATCGACATTTTCAGTCCTTTGAACAATTTGTAAAATTTCAATAAAAGAACTTTTAATTTAAAGAAAAATTTTCAAATTGTCACAAAGGCTAAATTTTGAGAAAAGAGGAGGACTTCTTGCAAATTTGGCTTTTTGAAAAACAAACCAAATTTGCAGAAAAAGGGATGAAATTTTGAAAAATCAACATGTCATTTTTTTATTGAAGTTTTTGCATAAAAAACAAAATTATAGTGCAAAATTCTCAATTTCAGAGAAAAAGATGCAACCTGCAAAAAAACTAAATTTCTAAAAAAAATGGACGAAATTTCAAGTAGGAAATAAAGGCAAAATTTGAACATAAAATTAAAAGTCGAAATTTTTGTAGAAAAGTAAAATTTTTAACTAAAGCATGAAAGAACAGGGAATAAGTTGAGATTTCTAGAAATTTATAAGAAAAATTCACAACATTTTAATTTTAATCAACAAGTTTTAAGAAAAAGGTCCAATTTCGACAAACAGGCAAAGAATTTATCAAAGTTTCTAAAATTTGACCTTCAATATCGACTTTTTCTAGAAATTATAACTCTTTTACTTCACAATTCATCTTTAATTTAATGAATTTAATTTAATTTAATTTCAACTTTTTTTCTGAAAATTCGAGTTAAAATTCTAAATTAATAGACTGAAAATCTCATATTTAAACTCGTTTTGACAAAATCTGGAATATTCGACGTTTTGCTCGGAAAATCATGAATTCTAAAAAAAAAGTCGAAAACTTGCATTGAGTGGAAATTTTGAAAATATTTTATTGACTCATTGTTAATGGTTTCATGGATTCACTTTGTCTTTTCAAAGTGTCTAAAATTTGAACTTCAATATCGACTTTTTCTAAAAGTGGTGACTGTTTTAGTTGATAATTCATCATTTCTAAATGTCAACTCTTTTCTAAAACTTCCAGTTAAAATACGAAATTAAAAAACTTGAATTCTTAAAAAACTCGTTTCAAAAACTTTATTTGACTTTTTGCTTGAAAAACCAGAAAAAAAAGCGCATTTGTTAGTTAAATGAGACAGTCGAACGTGTTAAAAGTTGAAAACATTTACAACCATAAGCCAAGTGTCTAAAAAAAGAGCACAGTCATGGGGTCCTTTTAACCCTTGTTACATCGTATACATCTGATTTGCTGTTTATTTCCTGATTAATTACATATTTGTAAAAAGCACGACACTCTTCTGCTTTTATTTAATTTAATCAGCTATTACGAGTCGATGCAATCCACACTGGATTTGGGGGCATAATGCATATTTAAATAATTATTGAATCTATTTTAGTTAGAATTATAACACATAGAAGCTTAAATGGTTTGAGTTTTAGAATGCAACAAACAAATAAAAGCGTTTTAAATTTCAAAAATTTCTGAATCAAGCTTTTCCATATTATTTAATTTGAGCTAGATTCAATTTTCGTTTATCTTATCGCGTGTCAAAATTAGAATACAATTTTGTTAATATTAATTAATAATACTATTCCTCATAGTAATTAGCAGATATTAATTAAGAGATAAATTCTCATGTATAAAGTACAATTAAGAAAAAGGTATCTCGTTTAGAAAAAAATCAGAATTCGTAATGGTTACGTTTTTAAAAGAAAAAACATCATTTCCATCAAGTTTACTTTTCATAAGTATTAAAGGATTTTTAGGCCAACGGAGACAAAAGGACTGTCCGGCATCTGCTGTTACAGTTACAATTATAAAATTAATAATACCCCAGTTGGCAGCCCCAAAGAAAATCGTTTATCAACCAGCAGCCTTCTGCAGATTAAAAGCGGACGGTCTGCATCTATTTATGATATCGAATTAATGGGAGAGCGAATGAGTGAATCCGAGCGCGAAAGGATAGGGCCCCCACAAAGTGTTTGAATATTACCTCTAGAATGGTGGAGCTCTGTCAGGTGCCATGGCCAGTGGCGCGAAAATGCGTGCTGCAAGAGAACTGCCCCCGACGACGATTGTGATCAAGCGACGTCGCACCAATTACTGCGGCGGCAGGATGATACGCCGCTCCTTTTAACTCTTCGACGACGCCGGCGATGTTGAGATTCTTCTTCGCGGGGCCGTCGCTGATCCTGCGTTATTCAATATAATCGGATCAGTTTATTTTATTTCAGTTTATTTTATTTTAATTCGTCTCTGATTTCAATTCAGAACTTCATTGAGTACATTAGAAGCAAAACTCTATTTGAAAAATTTTGGAAAACTGAGTTTTGCCTGTAAATATTATAATAGTTTCCATTAGTAACTATCTCTACAAAAATTGAAAAGCAAAGAGCAATATTTGCTGAGCCAAATACATGGCAAAAATCTTACATTTTTCATTTGGCGAAGTTTGCATTTGCAATAATGTTTTACATTTTTTGAGAAAATTAACAAATTTGGAAGAAAAAAAAAAGGTTTTAACCACAGTAACATATACCTATCACGTAAAAATATGGCTAGTTAAAAAGTTGGATCAAGAAATACAGGTTTTTTGATGATAACTCAAAATTAGTTAAAAGTCAAATGCAGAGTTTTGCTTCCAGTGGACTCATATGATAGATTGCTGGAGATAGCGTAATAAAACTAACTTAATCATCTAGGCACAGTTTTAACGAGTTCGTGCAGATTGCAGAATTATGTTTTGTTCAAATTCGTTGATACGATCATGTGTCTAGCGTTGGATGACGCTATTGTGGCTGCATCATTCATTTTTATAGAAAATGGAAAAAGATGAATATAACTTTAGTCAAGGAAGTATCTGGAACAATTTTTCACGGTAAAACGCATCCTACTAACGATTCCACCTTACATAGTAGATACGTTTATGCTAGTTTTCGTTGAAAACGCTTCAATAATTGGGCAGTGAAAGGCGGACACTTCATTTATATATTGCTTAGAATTTTTTGACAATTTAGGAATCAAGACAGTTTCTCTAAAACTTCGGATGGTTTACTACTTTAAGTAATTTTTAGAAATTCTTAGATAATTGACATTTCCAACCCTTACTTCGTAGAATTCTTTAATATTCATAACTATTAAACTTTATTAACGATAAAAACGCAACAAAATTTAAAAACCTTGTAGAATTTTCAAATTTTGTTGTTATTAAAGTTTAATAGTTATGAATTCTTAGATACAAAGTTTTTTGTATCTCCAACACGTTTTTAAATTGGAAGGGAGCAAAACTTGTTATGATGTGTTTCAAATTTGAATTCTATTTGAAGACAACCGCGCTAATTCTGTAGGCTGTTGCGAAAATGTGCAAATGTTTACGATCCGTAGGCATTCCGAATATGTGGGCAGAGAGGTGCTTATATCACTGCCCTTTGCGTATTATAACAGCTCTTCTCTTCAAAAGGGTCAATCACTAATTCAGGAATATTGATTTTATATGTAAATGTACGAATTTGGGGAAACAAAAATAATAAGCCAATGACCCCCATATCCTAATGAATATGCGATATGCCACAATTATTTGTAATTGACCCAAGTAATAAGTCTCTTAATTTTTCTCAAGTTTTTCATTCCAGTTTGAAGTATTTACTTTTTTGCAAAAATTTATCCCAAAGTTAAAATTGGAGGCACCTTTTTTTTCTCGAAAATTTAACCCTTGTTACCGTTACCGTTCGATCTTTTTCTCAAGCTTTTCATCCCAGTTTAAAGTATTTACTTTTTTGTAACAATTTATCGCAAAGTTAAAATTGGAGGCACCTTTTTTTCTCGAAAATTTGACCCTTCTTCTTAAAATTCAGAATTTTTCACTGAAATTTCGTTTTTCTACAAAAACTTTAACACAAAATTGAAATGTTGACTTTTTGAAATTTCGTCCCTCTTTCTGCAAATTTAGTTTCTTCAGATTTCGTCCCCATTTCTCAAAATTTGATTTTTTTGACAATTTGGTCATTTATCTTTAAATTGAGAGTTTTTTATTGAAATTTTCTGAATTGTTGCGATGAATCTGAAAATTTTGGTCTTTTTCTCAAGCTTTCCATTCCAGTTTGAAGTATTTACTTTTTTGCAACAATTTATCCCGAAGTTATAATTGGAGGCAGCTTTTTTTCCCGACAATTTGACCCCTTTTCTTAAAATTCAGAATTTTTCACTGAAATTTTGTTTTTCTACAAAAACTTTAGCACAAAATTAAATTGTGGACTTTTCGAAATTTCGTCCCTCTTTCTGCAAATTTGGCTTCTTGAAATTTCGTCCCCATTTCACAAAATTTGATTTCTTTGACAATTTGGTCATTTTTCTTTAAATTCAGAGTTTTTTATTGAAATTTTGTGAATTGTTCCGATGACTGAAAATTTCGATCTTTTTTTCAAGTTTTCCATTCCAGTTTGAAGTATTTACTTATTTTGCAACAATTTATCCCGAAGTTACAATTGGAGGCACCTTTTTTTTCTCGAAAATTTGACCCTTCTTCTTAAAATTCAGAATTTTTCACTGAAATTTTGTTTTTCTACAAAAACTTTAACACAAAACTGAAATGTTGACTTTTCGAAATTTCGTCCCTCTTTCTGCAAATTTGGCTTCTTGAAATTTCGTCCCCATTTCACAAAATTTGATTTCTTTGACAATTTGGTCATTTTTCTTTAAATTCAGAGTTTTTTATTGAAATTTTGTGAATTGTTCCGATGACTGAAAATTTCGATCTTTTACTCAAGCTTTCCATTCCAGTTTGAAGTCCTTACTTATTTTGTAACAATTTATCCCGAAGTTAGAATTGGAGGCACCATTTTTTCTCGAAAATTTGACCCTTCTTCTTAAAATTTAGAATTTTTCACTTAAATTTTGTTTCTTTGGAAATACTTTAACACAGAATTGAAACGGTGATTTTTCGAAATTTCGTACCTCTTTCTGCAAATATGGCTTCTTGGGATTTCATCCTCTATTCTCAAAATTTGTTTTTTTTAACAATTTGCTCATTTTTCTTTAAATCCGGAGTTTTTTATTGAAATTTTGTGAATTGTTCCGATGTCTAAAAATTTCGATCTTTTTTTCAAGCTTTCCATTCCAGTTTGAAGTATTTACTTATTTTGCAACAATTTATCCCAAAGTTAAAACTGGAAACACCTTTTTTTTTTCGAAAATTTGACCGTTCTTCCTAAAATTCAGAATTTTTCACTGAAATTTTGTTTTTCCACAAAAACTTTAGCACAAAACTGAAATGTTGACTTTTCAAGACTTCGTCCCTCTTTCTGCAAATTTGGCTTCATGAAATTTCGTCCCCATTTCACAAAATTTGATTTCTTTGACAATTTGATCATTTTTCTTTAAATTCAGAGATTTTTATTGAAATTTTGTGAATTGCTCCGATGACTGAAAATTTCGATCTTTTACTCAAGCTTTCCATTCCAGTTTGAAGTCCTTACTTATTTTGTAACAATTTATCCCGAAGTTAGAATTGGAGGCACCATTTTTTCTCGAAAATTTGACCCTTCTTCTTAAAATTTAGAATTTTTCACTTAAATTTTGTTTCTTTGGAAATACTTTAACACAGAATTGAAACGGTGATTTTTCGAAATTTCGTACCTCTTTCTGCAAATATGGCTTCTTGGGATTTCATCCTCTATTCTCAAAATTTGTTTTTTTTAACAATTTGCTCATTTTTCTTTAAATCCGGAGTTTTTTATTGAAATCTTGTGAATTGTTCCGATGACACTGAAAATTTCGATCTTTTTCTTAAGCTTTTCATTCCAGTTTGAAGGATTTACTTATTTTGCAACAATTTATCCCGAAGTTAAAATTGGAGGCACCCTTCTTTCTCGAAAATTTGACCCTTCTTCTTAAAATTCAGAATTTTTCACTGAAATTTTGTTTTTCTACAAAAACTTTAACACAAAACTGAAATGTTGACTTTTCGAAATTTCGTCCCTCTTTCTGCAAATTTGGCTTCTTGAAATTTCGTCCCCATTTCACAAAATTTGATTTCTTTGACAATTTGGTCATTTTTCTTTAAATTCAGAGATTTTTATTGAAATTTTGTGAATTGTTCCGATGACTGAAAATTTCGATCTTTTACTCAAGCTTTCCATTCCAATTTAAAGGATTTACTTATTTTGCAACAATTTATCCCGAAGTTAGAATTGGAGGCACCTTTTTTTCTCGAAAATTTGACCCTTCTTCTTAAAACTCAGAATTTTTTACTGAAATTTTGTTTTTCCACAAAAACTTTAACACAAAACTGAAATGTTGACTTTTTGAAATTTCGTCCCTCTTTCTGCAAATTTGGCTTCTTGAAATTTCGTCCTCATTTCTCAAAATTTGATTTTTTTGACAATTTGGTCTTTTTTCTTTAAATTCAGAGTTTTTTATTGAAATTTTGTGAATTGTTCCGATGACTGAAAATTTCGATCTTTTTCTCAAGCTTTCCATTCCAGTTTGAAGTATTTACTTATTTTGCAACAATTTATCCCGAAGTTAAAATTGGAGGCACCTTTTTTTCTCGAAAATTTGACCCTTCTTCTTAAAATTCAGAATTTTTCACTGAAATTTTGTTTTTCTACAAAAAACTTAACGCTAAATTGAAATGTTGACTTTTCAAAATTACGTCCCTCTTCCTGCAAATTTGGCTTTTTCAGATTACATCCTCGTTTCTCAAAATTTGATTATTTTGACAATTTGCTCATTTTTCTTTAAATTTAGAGTTTTTTATTGAAATTTTGTGAATTGTTTCGGTGAGTCTAAAAATTTCAATCTTTTTCTCAAGCTTTCCATTCCAGTTTGAAGTATTTACTTTTTTGCAACAATTTATCCCGAAATTATAATTGGAGGCAGCTTTTTTTCCCGACAATTTGACCCCTTTTCTTAAAATTCAGAATTTTTCACTGAAATTTTGTTTTTCTACAAAAACTTTAACACAAAATTAAATTGTGGACTTTTCCAACTTTCGTCCTTCTTTCTGCAAATTTTGCTTCTTGAAATTTCGTCCCCATTTCACAAAATTTGATTTCTTTGACAATTTGGTCATTTTTCTTTGAATTCAGAGTTTTTTATTGAAATTTTGTGAATTGTTCCGATGACTCTGAAAATTTCGATCTTTTTCTTAAGCTTTCCATTCCAGTTTGAAGGATTTACTTATTTTGCAACAATTTATCCCGAAGTTAAAATTGGAGGCACCCTGCTTTCTCGAAAATTTGACCCTTCATCTTAAAATTCAGAATTTTTCACTGAAATTTTGTTTTTCTACAAAAACTTTTACACAAAATTGAAATGTTGACTTTTCGAAATTTCGTTCCTCTTTCGGTAAATTTGGCTTCTTGAGATTTCGTTCTCTTTTCTCAAAATTTGATTTTTTTGACAATTTGGTCATTTTTCTTTAAATTCGGAGTTTTTTATTAAAATTTTGTGAATTGGTTCGATGGTTCTGAAAATTTCGATCTTTTTCTCCATTCCACTTTGAGGTATTTACTTTTTTAAAACGAGTTTAAATTTGAGATTTTCAGTCTATTAATTTTAATTTAATTAATTAATTTAGAATTTTCAGAAAACAAAGTTGAAACTTAGAAGTTAAAGATGAATTGTCAAGTAAAAGAGTCCTAATTTTTAGAAAAAGTCGATATTCGAGTTCAAAGTTTAGACACTTTGAAAAATTTTGCGCCTTTTGGACCTTTTTTTAAAACTTGCCTAATTCAAATTAAAATGTTGCGAATTTTTCTTATAAATCTCTAGAAATCTCAACTTATTCCCTGTTTTTTCATGCTTTAGTTGAAAATTTTACTCTTCTCCAAAAATTTCGCCTCAAAATTAAAATGTTGCATTGAAATTCCGCCTTTTTTTCCAAGAAACTGAAACTGGCCTTCTTGAAATTTTGTCCTTTTTTTCTAAAAATTTAGGTTTTTTGCATCTTTTTTCCCCAACGTTTTTCTTTAAATTCAAAGTTTTTTATTAAAATATTATGAATTTTTTCGATAAGTCTGATAATTTCGACGTTTCTATCAAGTTTTCCATTTCAATTAGAAGTAATTACCTTTTTTGCAATAATTTGTTCCAAAGTTAAAATTAGAGGCACCCTTTTCTTCTCGCAAATTTGACCCTTCTTCTTAAAATTAAGAATTTTTCAGTGAAATTTTGTTTTTCTACAAAAACTTTTAACACAAAATTGAAATGTTAACTTTTCAAAATTTCGTCCCGCTTTCTACAAATTTGGTTTCTTGAAATTTCGTCCTCTTTTCTCAAAATTTGATATTTTTGACAATTTGGTCATTTTTCTTTAAATTCGGTTTTTTATTGAAATTTTGTGAGTTGTTACGATGACTCTGAAAATTTCAATTTTTTTCTTAAGCTTTCCATTTTAGTTTAAAGTATTTACTTATTTTGCAACAATTTATCCCGAAGTTAAAATTGGAGGCACCTTTTTTTCTCGAAAATGTGACCCTTCTTCTTAAAATTCAGAATTTTTCACTGAAATTTCGTTTTTCTACAAAAACTTTAACACAAAATTGAAATGTTGACTTTTCGAAATTTCGTCCCTCTTTCTGCAAATTTGGCTTCTTGAGATTTCGTCCTCGTTTCTCAAAATTTGATTTTTTTGACAATTTGGTCATTTTTCTTTAAATTCAGAGTTTTTTATTGAAATTTTGTGAATTGTTCCGATGTCTAAAAATTTCGATCTTTTTTTCAAGCTTTCCATTCCAGTTTGAAGTATTTACTTATTTTGCAACAATTTATCCCAAAGTTAAAATTGGAGGTACCTTTTTTTTCGAAAATTTGACCCTTTTTCTTAAAATTTAGAATTTTTCACTAAATTTTGTTTTTGTAGAAAAACTTCAACGTAGAATTGAAATGATGACTTTTCGAAATTTTGTCTTTTTTTTCTGCAAACTCGGTCTCTTGAAAATACGCCCTTTTTACTCGAAATTTGACGATTTTGATAATTTGGTCAGTTTTGATAAAATGCCGAGTTTTTTTATTGAAATTTTGCGAATTGTTGCGATAATTCTGCAAATTTCGACCTTTTTCTTGAGCTTTTCATTTCGTTTAGAATTATTTAATTTGTTGCAGTAATTTGTCCCAAAGTTGACCTTTTTTTTAAATGAAAATTGATTTTTGTTAAATATCAGCTGAAGTTCTGTGAATTTTTCTTACGAATCTTTAGAAAATTTGTCTTATTCCAAACTTTTGAAAATTTTGCATTTGTTCAAAATTTTTGATTCGAAGTCGAAATGTGGACCTTTTTTTCTTAAATTTTCTCGAAAGAGGTACAAACTGCAAAAAAAGCAAATCTCTAGACAAAAAAATAGCTAGAATTTCAAGAAGTCGAATTTTCCGAAAGAAAGACGACTTCTTGAAATTCTAGACTTTTTTTTTGTGTAGAGATTTGCTTTTTTGCAGTTTGTATCTTTTTTTCTTGAATGTCAGAATTTTCCATCGAAAGTACCAGTTTTTCTAGAAGAACTTTAACCCAAAATTGAATTGTCGATTTTTTAACTCGAAATGTCACTTTTTCTGCAATTTTGGTTTCTCATAATTTCGTTAAAATTTGTTCTTTTTTGGCAACTTGGTCATTTTTTGTGAATTTGGTGTTTTTCATTGAAATTTTTGGACTAATCCATCATTTTGTCAGAAAATTTGCTCTTTTTCTTAAAATTTAGTAATTCAAATTAAAATTTTGTTAATTTTCCACTTCTTAGTTGAAAATTAGACTTTTTTTGAAACATTTCGACTCGAAGTTAAAATGTTGACTCTTTTCTCGAAATTTCCCCTTTCCTTTGGGGAAATTTGACTTCTCGAAATTCTGATGTTTTTTTTCTTTCGAGATTTGATTTTTTTGAAATATCGAGAAATATTTTCTCGACTTTGAGCTAGAAATTCCGATTTTCAATTAGGAATTTCAACCAAACTTCAAGAGTTAGTACTAAACTAGGATTTTTGTAATAAATGTTGTTCTTTTAAAGAAGAAAAAAGTTGAAATTCTTGACTTTCAGTTAGGAATTTCGATAAAACTTTAAATGGACGATTTTTTGTTAATTTTCCACTTCTTAGTTGAAAATTACACTTTTTCTCAAACATTTCGACTCGAAGTTAAAATGTTGACCTTTTTTTCAAAAATTCCTCTTTTCTTTGGGGGAAATTTGATTTCTCGAAATTCTGATCTTTTTTTTCCTTCGAGATTTGATTTTTTTGAAATATCGAGAAAGCGTTTCCGACTTCAACTAGAAATTCCGATTTTCAATTAGGAATTTCGACCAAACCTCAAGTGTTAGTTCTGAACTAGGATTTTTTTAATAAATGTTGTTTTTTTTTTAAAAAAAAGTTGAAATATCGAGAAGAACTTTCTCGACTTTCAGTCGATAAAACTTTAAATGGACGATTTATCCCTCATAAGTCAAATCCTCTAGAAAAGTCCAAATGTTAGGATTAAAACCGAAGTAAGAGTTTTTTTTAGAAAATTTAGTTCTTTTAGAGTTTTTATTTTAACTCGAGAAGATTTCTCCAAACATTTTTTTGCCATTTTCTGCTGAAATTTATATCTTCATTTAAATAAAAATAGAAGTTCCAAACTTGAACAAGTGATTTTAATAAAACAGCAAATATTTCGAAAAAATAGGACAATTTCTTAATGTCCAACATTTATAAAAAAAAGTCAAAACTTTGGGAAAGCTTTTATTAATAGATTTGACTTGACTTTGAATATTTTACCAAAAATTTTAATTGAAAGCAATTTTTTGCAGCTTTAACTGCATATTCGAAATTTAAATCTAGAAGCACGACTTTTTACCAGACAATTCATCTTTTAATTGCTAAAATAAGGCTTTTTTGCAGAAGTAGAGATTAAAATTGATATTAAAAAACTGAAAACATCAAATTTAAGCTTGAAATTTTGACAAAGCTTCGAATATTTAACTACTTCATCTAAAAAAAAATATACCAAAAGAGGAACATCAGATGTGAGTCAAAATTAAAAAAGAATCTGCCGATTCATTTCTATCGATTTTATGAATTCGAATTGTGTTTCGAAGTTTTAACTGACTGAAAACTAGACTTTTATTTTGGTGAAACCGATTGGTCCCTGGTTATCTTACAAATTTTGTCCCCTGAAACCAAGAAAGATTAAAAAACACAACAAAGGTTGAGCAACCTTTGTTGTGTTTTTTAATCTTTCTTTGTTTCCGGGGAGAAGATTTGTATTTCAATTTTTCACTAGACTTTTAGTTTTGACTTTTTTTGAAATTTTGAACGTTAACCTGAAATTAAATAAATATTTCTAGCTTAAACTTGGAATTGTGAGGAGTGAAATTTCTAAATAAAGCATTCAAACTTTATGTAAAAATAATTCGTTAAATTATTGTTATTGAAATAAAATAATTATGAAAGGAGGATGACAGTTAAACCTAGTTTAACGTCCTGTAATTTTGTTTTCTGGTCTTGGTAATAAATACTTATTAAATGAGCAAGTCTTTCATTAAAGATTTTAAGTACTTGGTGTACCACACTTAGATACACATTTACATGAAATCGTACTTAAATTATTTAAGAAGTTAAAGGGCAATGAAAAAAGTATGCCCATCTATTCTACATTTATCTGCAGATGATTTTTTCTTTAATTAATGAATAAATTAAGTTAATACAAATAACACAAAATGGAAACACAGAGATTACAATTTGAGCTACTCGAATAAAATATAGATTTCTCTCCTGTTTAATTCGTTCATTAATCAATTAACGCTCATATGTAACATTAAATTCACATTTTTCACCTTCAGTATTTTCATGCTCATCAATAATTTATTTAAATTGATCATTATTTGCAAGGCATGTTAAAGTGACAAAAGTAAATGTGGAATTTTAAAAATCGATAATAAAGTTGACGTGCAAAGTTTATTACATTTTCATTTTCCACAAGAATTTTTTCCATCCTTGAATATCAACAACATCAAAGATAAATACACATTGTTTCACTTCAAATATTAAATTTGGTTATACTTTTTCTGCAAATATTTATCCAACATTGAATAATATTCCTAATTGGCTTGAGCTTGCAGATAAATAAAAAATATTAACAATTGTTGGCTGAAGTATATCAACAATTTAAGTATATTTGAAAAAAAATACGTTCCTCTAAACGTTGCGAGTTTTCATGCAATCTAGCAAACGATCCAGTAATACCAGAGACTAAATAGACTGAACCTAACACGGTAAGCAGTGAAGCCAGTTGGAAGCCTGGCGAAAGCCTAGCTCCATCTAGCTCGCAAGAAAATTATTTTACTATTAAACCAAGATGTCTTTGAAAATAGTTCTCCTGAACTTTTACCAAAAAACACTTATAAAAATTATCCTATTGGTCCAAAAGCCTCTAATTCTAAAGTTTCATCTAAATCGTTAGAACCGTTACGCGGCAAGTTTCGTATTTATAAATTTTTACTTAATCCGACCATATCAAAGAGTAGTGGAATGCACCTCCCCACTTCCCCGAATTTTAGCTTCAACTGTACGCATGAGACAACATTGAAACGTTCAGTCTATTTAGTCTCTGAGTAATACACTCCAATTACCAAACAAGCCAAATAAGCATTTCCAAACGACACCATACTTTTCGAAATTTCGTCCCTCTTTCTGTAAATTTGGCTTCTTGAGATTTCGTCCCCATTTCTCAAAATTTGATTTTTTTGACAATTTGGTCATTTTTCTTTATATTGAGGGTTTTTTATTGAAATTTTGTGAATTGTTCCGATGACTAAATATTTCGATCTTTTTTTCAAGCTTCCCATTCCAGTTTGAAGTATATACTTATTTTGCAATAATTTATCCCGAAGTTAAAATTGGAGGCACCCTGCTTTCTCGAAAATTTGACCCTTCTTCGTAAAATTCAGAATTTCTCACTGAAATTTCGTTTTTCTACAAAAACTGTAACACAAAATTGAAATGTTGACTTTTCGAAATTTCGTCCCTCTTTTTGCAAATTTGGCTTCTTGAGATTTCGTCCTCTTTTCTCGAAACCTTCTGTTTTCTAATCTTTCTTGGTTTCAGGGGATAAGATTTGTACTTCGATTGTTGAACTGGATAAAACAAATTCGAGACACCTAACTAAATTTCGATTTGAAAGAGAATTTTAAAAAGTATTTCTAAGTTTAAACTGAAAAGTTTCGGAGAGACTCAACATTTAGAAAAATATTCGAATTTAAAAGCGGTATAGGAATTTTGAAATAAAAAGAGCAAAACGTAATATTTTGGCTTTAATTTAAAAACTTCTACAAAACGGTGTCTCGAATTTTGAATCCAAATGCAAAATTTGGAAACGACTTTGAAATTTCGAGAAGAAACTTCAAAATGTCTACAAAAAATGTCCCTCAACATTTCAAGTTAAACATCGGAAGTGCTAAATTAAGGGCAAAATTTCGAATTTAAATTTAAAGATTTAGAAGTTTGAATTAAAAAAATTCTAATCACCTGTAGAGATTGGATAAATTCATGTGGAGACACATTTATCAATGACGTTAGCTCCCAAGGCGTATAGAAAAATACAAAATAAAACAGCCAATTTGTTCTCAAACCTCTAAAGGTAGCTTTTAATATAAATATTAAGCCATTAACTTTAAGAGAATAGTTTTACTGATTACATTTTTTTAGAAATTTCTACTTTATCGAAGTTTATTTCTAAAAATTGTAAATCTTTCTCGAAATTTCCACTTGTTCCTCAAACAATGATAAAACCTAAATTTCAAAGTTTGAATTCTATTTCGCTAAGTTTGGAGACATGGTTTAATAGAACTTGCATTTTTCGCAATATCGATTTTACAAAATTTTAAAAAATGGTTACAATGGTGAGAAGAAATCCCAATATTTCTTATTTTGAAAGCGTAGATAGGCATTGGCACATAAATGTTATTTAAATATATAGCAAAGCATAAAACAAATTAAGAATGGAGGTAAAAGGTAAAATAATACTACTTGTGAAATAAAAGAGAAACATTCACTATGTATTTTGAATAACCATAATATAAATCATTACATAATCTAAATATGTATACCATATAATTTCTAAAACAACAAAATATAATGTATAAAATATGAAAATTCTTAAATTATTGAACATTCAGAAATCCATTAATTCGGACAACAAAACTCACACGAGTTATAAAAATTTCACACTAGTCATACAAGTTCAGTTAAATTCTAAATATACTAATCAATTTTCAGCCAAATGAAAAATAATGGTTGTGTTTTACCATCAAATTAAATCAATTATTCTTTATCGATGAAAATTTTAAGTATTAGAAAGAAAATGTATATGTACATCAGTGAACATACAACTACAAAAAACTCAAAATTATATACTTATGATTAGGTGAGAATAAAGAAATAAACTAGTGACATTAAATAGAAAAGTTGCTTTTGATTACACCCCGTTAACTTGAATACCATCCACAATCGCTCGACATCCGGTGCCCCTATTAAAGCTCTCTTCATATTATTTAACCTTGCTTTGTGACAACAATAATGTGCATGTAACCTTGCTTAGTGACACGATTAACCTCATGTAACCCTACTTACCAGCATGGATAACTCGACTTAACAGCTTGGTTAACCTGACTTAGCAGCCTGGTTAACCTGACTTAGCCGCCTGCTTAACCTGACTTAGCCTGGTTAACCTGACTTGGCAGACGAGTTAACTTGACTTAGCAGTCAGGTTAACCTGACCTAGCCTTGTTAACCTGATTTGGCAGCCGAGTTTACTTGACTTAGCAGTCAGGTTAACTTGACTTAGCAGCCTGTTTAACCAGACTTAGCAATCTGGTTAACCTAACTTAGAAGCACAGTTAACCTTACTTAAAGGCATAGTTAATCTAACTTTGCTTGATTAATATGTTGTCAACTTTGTTAAATAACTTCCTAAAAATGAAATTGTTAAGCAAAGGAATTCCAAGAAAAAAGCCCAAGGGTAACAATTGAAAATTCAATTTTTATATGTACACAATAGAAAAATATGACGCAGTGACTACATTTTTAGTTGTACGGTTACAAATTATGATGTCAAAATAATACCCAAACATTTATTATTGGTAATTTAATAAGTTCCTGGTTGATATAAATAAATAGAAGTACAAATTTACCTTTTAAAAATTCAACAATACAATGAAAACAAACGATTGGCCCCACGATAAATTCATAAGAACAAATAAGTGTTAGGCAAATTGGAACCTTGACCGCTAAAAATTGAACCTAAGCATTTATGCAAAGTTTTAAATTAAACAAAATTTTTAAAAATTGTTCAGTCAATAACTCAGTCAATAAGCTTTGTATGCAGGTATTAATAAAAAAAGTAAATTTGTACAACTGCTTTGTACTAAAATGGAAAATTGCACTTCTATTTCTGCATTAAATGCAACCAAACGTCGGACATATTCAAACAGTTCTACATTTAAGAAAATATATCCTAAAAACAGGACAATCTTAGACTACTTTATCAAAATATAAAAAATAAATTTTTGAAGCAGTATGTACCAAACTAATGATACAATTTCCCGAAAATTAGTTTTTTTTCAGCTTAAGTTAAGAACTTATAACCTAACTTATATTTGTACGGTTATTAGTTTGTTGCCTTAAAGTTAACAAAATGTTTTTGACACTCATCACTTATCCAAAGTTCGACCAACTGCTTCGTGTTGCTACTTAGAGCTGCCTCCACAACCTGCGTATTGGCCTGCCGCAACTGCTTCTTTGTAGCTTCCAAACTCTGCAAAACCAAATTAAATTTCAATCACACATTAATAAATATTATTGTCAAATAAGTTTGTAAATTTTGAACAATTCGATTTTAATGAAAATTCGCAATTTTCTGAAAACTTCTTTTGACATTTTAAAATTTCCGCTGTTTTTAAACTTCCCGTATTTTTGACAATTTCATTTTTTTCAAAACATCAGTTTTCTCGAAATTTTCACTTTTTTGCAAATTAAGGGTTTCATCAAAGTTTTGACTTTTCTTTGGAAATTCAAACATTTCCGTAATTTTGAAAAATTTTTATATTTGAACTTTTTTTCGAAATTTTGTCTTAAAGATTTCAAGGTTTTTTGAAATATTTAACTTTTGGGTAATTTCGACTTTCTGAAATTTTCAATTTTGAATTTTGATTTTTAGAAACTTGACACTATTCGGTGAAAATTTGGACTATTTCAAAACACTTCGACATTTCAAAATTTCCACTTTTTATAAATTTACAATTATTAAAATGTTAACTCTTTTTAAAATATTTTTTTGAAATTATCGACTTTTTCACAAAATTTGTTTCAAAATCTTATTCTTTTTGAGTTCTTTGATTTGTTATCGACATTTTCGAATGATATGGACTTTTTTGAAAATTTCGACTCTTTTTAAAATATTTTTTTGAAAATTTCGACTTTTTCACGGAATTTTTTTCAAAATCTTATTCTTTTTGAGTTCTTTGGTTCGTTAACAACAATTTCGAATGATCTGGCTTTTTTCAAAATTTCGACCCTTTTTAAAATATTTTTTTGAAAATTTCGACTTTTTCACGAAATTTGTTTCAAAATCTTATTCTTTTTGAGTTCTTTGATTCGTTAACGACAATTTCGAATGATCTGGACTTTTTTGAAAATTTCGACTCTTTTTTTTAAAATATTTTTTTGAAAATTTCGACTTTTACACGGATTTTTTTTTAAAATCTTATTCTTTTTGAGTTCTTTGATTCGTTAACAACAATTTCGAATGATCTGGACTTTTTTCAAAATTTCGACTCTTTGTTAAAATATTTTATTGAAAAGTTCGACTTTTTTACGGAATTTTTTTCAAAATCTTATTCTTTTTGAGTTCTTTGATTCGTTAACGACAATTTTGAATGATCTGGACTTTTTTGAAAATTTCGACTCTTTATTAAAATATTTTTTTGAAAATTTCGACTTTTTCACGGAATTTTTTTCAAAATCTTATTCTTTTTGAGTTCTTTGATTCGTTAACGACAATTTCGAATGATCTGCACTTTTTTGAAAATTTCGACTCTTTTTTTAAAACATTTTTTTGAAAATTTCGACTTTTTCACGGAATTTTTTTCAAAATCTTATTCTTTTTGAGTTCTTTGATTCGTTAACGACAATTTCGAATGATCTGGACTTTTTTGAAAATTTCGACTCTTTTTTAAATTATTTTTTTGAAAATTTCTATTTTTTCACGGAATTTTTTTCAAAATCTTATTCTTTTTGAGTTCTTTGATTCGTTAACGACATTTTCGAATGATCTGAACTTTTTTGAAAATTTCGACTTTTTTAAATTATTTTTTTGAAAATTTCTACTTTTTCACGGAATTTTTTTTCAAAATCTTATTCTTTTTGAATTCTTTGGTTCGTTAACGACAATTTCGAGTGATCTGAACTTTTTTGAAAATTTCGACTCTTTTTTAAATTATTTTTTTGAAAAGTTCGACTTTTTCACGGATTTTTTTTTCAAAATCTTATTCTTTTTGAGTTCTTTGATTCGTTAACGACAATTTTGAATGATCTGGACTTTTTTGAAAATTTCGACTCTTTTTTTAAAATATTTTTTTGAAAATTTCGACTTTTTCACGGAATTTTTTTCAAAATCTTATTCTTTTTGAGTTCTTTGATTCGTTAACGACAATTGCGAATGATCTGGACTTTTTTCAAATTTTCGACTCTTTTTTTCTAGCGCATATTTTGAAAATTTCGACTTTGGGACCAACTGATATCGTTCGCGACCGTGGGCAGACTTCGCGGAAAAATTCGCTATTTTTTCTGAAGTCGCGGGTCGCGAATTTTTCCGCGAAGTCTGTCCACGGTCGCGAACGGTATCAGTAAGTTTTAATTTTTCTTCAAATTCTCAATTTGTTGTAAATTCAGACTTTTTTTTAAAATCTGAATTTCAAGTTTACACTTTTATGCAATTATGCAACGGCGTCTTACCTGACTAGACTGCGCTGCAATATTCGTCAGAATCGCTTTTACTTCGGTGTGGTACTTTTCAGGCCAACAGAGCTTCGTTACAAGACCTCGTCTGTAAGCTTCTTCGGCTTTAATTTTTTGTGAAGTGTAAAACAATTCACTCGCCTGGAATCAAACTCTTTAATCACAGGAGATGACCAAAGGGGCAATTCTTACCAGTCCGTAATTACTTAAGTGGGGAAGTGTCAACAGAAATCCCCCTTCAGGTACACAACCCAGGCTCCCATAGGGGGCGCTAAATAAAGCCGTATCACTGGCGACAACTACGTCAAACAGAGATAGCATCGTAACACCTAAACCTACGCAGTGTCCCTGGATTCCGGCAACGAGAATTTTGGGGAAATGTAAAAGGCACTTTAGGAAATCCCTGAAAAAGTAATAGAGCTCGATTAGTAATCTACTGGCTAACTGTAAACAGAACGAGCATATTGTTTAGAATGAGCCTATTGTTTAGAATGACCATATTATTTAGAACGAGCATATTATTTAGAACGAGCATATTGTTTAGAACGAGCATATTGTTTAGAACGAGCATATTGTTTAGAACGAGCATATTGTTTAGAACGAGCATACTGCTTAGAACGAGCATATTGTTTGGAACAAGCATATCATTTATGATAAATTTAGGATTAAAATGTTATTGATCTATTGATTAGTATCTCTTTGAAGATGATAGCTTGGCTATCGAAATGCGTTAGAGTGTGATGATAAATTTTCAGAAACCCTTTATTAGTGCTCAGCATCTAATGTTGTATAAGTTGTTTTTCCAAATTTTGAGTTATTTAAATCTTAACTGATTAAATTACACATCTTGTCCCCTGAAACCAAGAAAGATTAAAAAAAACACAGTAAAGGTTGCTCCAACGCGTTTCGATAGCCAAGCTATCATCTTCAGAGAGTATCTCTCCTTACGTTTTTTAATCTTTCTTGGTTTTAAGGGGCAAGATTTGTATTTCAATTATTGATCTACCCTATAACAATTGCGCTGATTTCTCGAGTAATATTTGTTATCAAAAACTCTCTCATGCAATTTAGGACCTAAGAAGTTACCTAACACAGGTGGAAAGTTCCGTTGCGCGTTTTTTACGCAAATCTTCGTTACTTTCAACTAGACCCTTGTAGTCTAGACCGAGGCAGTATTCCGATGCACTTGAAATAATTGACACCACATTGCAATCCTTACTTTTACCAAGATCCCGTAGGCAATGAGTTAGATCCTTCAGCATCTGAAAGAATGGGAAAAATTGAGTACAAAAATAAACAAGTCTTAAGCTCAATGTTTGAGAATTGAAAATTCCCAAAGAAACTACATTTATTTTAGGATTCATTAAGAAATTTCGACTTCTTCCTGAAATTTTGATTATTTAGTAAATTTTGCCTTTTTTTAGAAAAAATCAGATATTTTAAATGACAACTTTTCTCAAATTCCGTCAAGATTTAGATTTTTTTCTCAAAATTTTAGTATCAGTTGGATTTATTTTTATAAATTCTGGTTCGTTTGGATATGGAGAGCAAGTCCTCTATTCAAACAAGAGAATTTTAAAGGAAAGGACTGATCCTTGGTTATCGTCAAAAACTTGTCCCCTGAAACGAAGATTAAAAAACAGTTGCTCAGTATCTCCCTAAAGATGATAGTTTGGCTATCAAAACGCGTTAGAGCAACTACTTTTGTTTTTTTTTTAATATTTCTTGGTTTCAGAGGACAAAATCTGTATATCAAAGCAGAGAATAGTTTAATAATGACATTAATTCAAATATTATTTATATTAAACCTTATTTACTTATATCAATTTTTGGAAATTAAGAACCCTCACCTGAACAGTAAAATGTCCTTCAGTCCCGTTATAATTCAAATCAATGCAAGTATGCTTATTTTTCTTCGTCACCACAAAAGACTTATTCACATTAACAGACTCCCTGGCATCGCCCTTATCCTCCTCGGGGCTTTTGAAATGCTCAACGGAGTCGCCCTCGTTCTGTTTCCTCTCCTCTTTGGTAACCTTCTTCTCGTGATCTTTCTTAATCTTCTTCTTTGGCGACTCAGATAACGACTTTTTTCGAACAGGCTTCCCCCCGTGATCATCGCTTAATTCGTCGGCGCTAGAAAACGAACTGCTAGAGTGCCTTCGAATAATCCTGGACGCCTCGGCGTAAGAAAACGATGGCGATGCCGGAGGACTGTGGCTCACTATCGAATCTTTCGATTTTTTTCTTAAAACGGGCGCCGGCACTTCCTTTTTGAGCACAGGCGGGGGCACACCTTCCTTCTTTCGGAGAGACTTGGTGAGTTCGCTAGTATTTAGTTGTAGATCGTTTTTAATTTCATTCGTCTTACTCATTAGCTCCCGTTGGGCTTTATCTAACGATATCACGTTTTTAACTTTCTTTTTGATTTTGTCCTCTGTGTTTTTCACGTCGTATATCATATTTACCGCGCCTTCGTCCATAAGGAGCTTGTCGATTTCCGAAAGTCGCTTTCCCTTCTTAGGACTGAGGTTCTTCTTGGGAATCACCTTTTTCTCTTTTGGTTTGTCCATCAATTTCTCTTTATGTTCAGGGGTGGGTTTCAACTCGGGGATTTTCTCCCTTTCCCTCTCCGGTTTACCGGACTTATCCTTCTCCGATTTGTCCGACCTTTCTTTCTCCAGTTTATCGGACCCCTTCTCCGGTTTATCGGTCCCCTTCTCCGGTTTATCGGACTTTTTCTCAACTTTGTCACTAGTTGGTTTCTTCTCTCTGTCACTGGTTGGTTTCTTCTCTTTGTCAAGCGTCTGTTTTTTCTCTTTTTCGATGGAAGTTTTCTTCTCGATAGACTTTTTTTCCTTTTCGTTGGAACTCTTTCTTTCTGTGGAATTCTTTTTCTCGACTGGCTTCGGAGTGGAGGTTTTTGATGTTGATGGGAGATCTATCTTCGATAAGGAACTCCTGACGTAGTTTTTCGGCGATGGTATCTCGTCGGGGTCCCAGATGATTTTCTTTTTGATCACGCGCGAGCTTTTCGTGACGTACACTGGCGAGGTGATCAGCACTTCGTTTTTTAGTTCAGGAGGGGGGCTTTCGATGACCGGCTTCTTGGGGTTGTCCATTGGAATGTCTTCGGATTTGCGTTTTCTCGTGTAGGTTTTAAGGACCATTGACGGCTTCAGCTGAGGCTCAACCTCTTCTGGAACCTTACCTGCGGATATTTCGGAGATGTTAATCGAATAGATGTATAAATCAAAAAAAAAAAGTAAAAAGAGAGAAAAGGGAAAACACTATGCAGTGCTTCTCGTTAAGAAGGAAACATTTGCCTCAAATTTCATCCACTATTAATACAGGAAAAGCTAACAGTACAGATGGCAAAAAGTAAGATAATTTTTTTCTCAAAATATTGAATTTCAGGGAAAAAGGTAAAAAATCGAAAGTTCAACTTGAAGTTCAATGAAATAAAAGATTTTGTTTGGTAAGTTTGAAATTGAAGTTTTTTTCTAACAATATTCTTCAGTTTCAACTTAAAATTTTAGCCTCTTTCAGATGTTAAATTTAAAACTGAAATTTGGATGTCAATTAAAATTTGGATATAAGTCAAATTTTTCTATGTGAAGAAATCTCCCCAGAAAAGCTAAAATTTCCAAAGTAAAATCAAATTTTGGAAACCCATTTTCTGGTAATTTGTTTTCTCAAACTTTTAATTTAAATAGGAAACTGATTGTTTTTGAAGCTTTCAAAATTTGAAGATTTCAAAATTTGAAGATAAAATTGAAAGTTTTCTAAGTAGAAATTTTCCAAGTATGAAAATTTTCGAAGCAAAGTCAAAATCTCTCGAGTAAAATACTAATAGCAAAATACAAAATCATGATACACCCAACGGGTTAATTTACAAGCTAATTAAGCAGAAAATCATTTACTGTATTAGTTACTCACTTGCTTTAGTTGGAGTGGGGCTCTCAACAAGTTTATGAACTGATGGGGTGGCTTTAGCTTTGGACACTTCCTCTTTTATTTTAGGTTTCTTCTCATCGCTAACATATTTACTCTCAGTCCTTGGTTTCGAACTGGAAAGCATGGGCAGCTCCTCTAATTGCTTCAGCGCAATCTCCCGTTCCAACTCCCTCATAGTCTTCTCGGCATCTTCAGTCTCCTCGGATTTGGTTTTTGGGGAGGCATTAGCCAAATCCGTGTCTTCTACCGCCCCATCTCCTTCCAGAATTGCTATAAGATCTGAATTGTTATCAATGTTTTGAGTCTTGTTTTTGTATTTAATCGATATGTCTAATTTGTTGTCATCTTCTTTCTTTTCTTCCGTGTTATTATTGGATAGCGTGGACATGGCCGTGGGAATCGGAAGAGGAGATATTTTTTTCGCTAACCTTTGGGTTAACTTTCGAGCAAAGAGGATATCACCGGGCATACTCGATGCAGAAATTATTTGCTTCTGTCTTGCTCTTTCCACAATTTCATTCTGTAATTCCTGTCTGGACACTATTTGGCTTGTTAGATTGCGATATGGTACCTGTATAATTAAATATACTAATTATATTAAATTTATACTAATTATATAAAATATATGAATTAATATAACATATAGGATCGAATCAAATCCTTGGGGGCCCTCTAATTAAATACTAGGTGTACTAGGGGGCGCCCAGACCCTACAATGATAATCATAGAAGCAGTCAAATGACAATCCAATTCTGATAACAAAAGCGTCAAATTTTTACCTTAACACCCAATCTGGGCTTTGGAACAGGTTTCCCGTTTGGTACATCACACGAAGGTTTCTCGATGTTATGCCCCAGAAGATGAAGAGGTAGTTCATTCTTCGGCCTACGGCCCTTTTTCTTCGGCGTATACTCCTTGTTTACATCATCCTCTCCGACCTCTTCAATGGTTATAACGCATTCTGAACTATTGTCAGCTTCCGATTCAACATCTTCTTCCCGTATCACCACAACTGTTTGGTGCACTTCCTCCTCCTCTTGCTCCTTTGGAGGATCCTCTTCCTCAACAACTGTATATTCAATAGTCCCCTCGTTGCTTTCAATAATTTCATTTGGCCCCAATTCCTTCACTGTTACCTCTTCAATGGGATAATAAGACTCACTTTTTTTCACTGTTACCTCTTCGATGGGATAACAAGTCTCTTGATCCACGACAGTGTCAGCTACAATTTCCTCGGATTCCACAACTCTGGCGTTGCCAAAACTGTCTTCGGTGCTCGCATTGAGTTCGGAAGAATCACTTAAGTCGGTTTTCTGTTGTGAACGAGGATGACTTTCATCGGAGACCAAAGTTTCCATAACTTCACCCTGCGACTCGATTTCTTGGAGGTCTTCCGCAGTTTTATCCGATTGTTCTTGTTTGTAATCAATTATTGTCTTATCGGCTACCTCTTTAATTTCATTTGCAGCGACGAACTCATTTGGTGGTATTTCATGTGGCTCGGATACTGGATCCGCTGGTGGAGCTTCATCCTCCGTTGTGGATAAATCATTTGTTGTTTTTTCCACGATGGTTTCTACAAAAAATAAATACATGAAAGCAACATTTAAAAAATTACTAAATTTGAATTTTTCCCAAAATCACGACTTCGTTCAAATCGTATTTCAATTACAACGATTTTTAACAACCTCAGGTTTAAACTTGTAATTACTATTTTTTAACTTCAACTTTAAATCGAAATGTCCAATGTAAAATCAAACTTTTGAGAGAGATAGTAACTCAAATTGAAATATAAAAAAATTGAAAATGATAACTCATTTTTCTTGCTTACGTTTTAGAAATTTGGCTTTTTTTTCAAACATCGCCTTCGTTTTTAATTTTAAAGTTGATAATTCAATTTTAAAGTTGATAATTCAATTTTAAAGTTGATAATTCAATTTTAAAATCAAAATTTCCAATTTAAAGTCAAAAATTTGAGAAAGGAGAAAAATCGAAAGCGAAACAAAATCTACCATTTTTCCTGTTTTTAGAAATTTGATTTATTTACAATTTAATCTGCACTTGGTTTTCAAATTTTCAGTTTAAATTTGGGATTACGATGTTTCTGTTAATTTAAACTTTAATACTGACACTTCGTCACTCGATTTCGAAATTTTGCAATTAAATTTGATTTCAAATTCGAAATTTTGAAAAAAAGACGTTAATTTAGAGTTTAATTTCTAACACAAAAAGTAAAAAAGAGCAACATATCCAACTTCTCTTGCATTTTTTAAAAATTGCAATTTCTGCGAATCAGTTTAAAGAAAAATGATTTGTAGAAACGTAACGTAATATAGCAAGAAACGTTGGAGAACATGTAAGAAAACAATCTGTTTCGATTTGGTTAACGTTTATAAATTGTAATCAAAAATAATACAAATTTGATGGTGGCGCCATCTATTGGACTATTTGTGAAATAAACCCCTAAATTTCAAGCTAGTATGACCAATGTTGAGTTTTTCAATTCACTTTATCAACAAAATTAAACAGTTTATAAATCACAAGGATAACTCTCTCGTAGGGCCCCAATTAATAATCGAAGTCACTAAAAATATGGAAGCACTCACCATAACTTTCCTGGTGTTGATATGTGTCGCTGGCAGCTTGTGGATCGTGGCAACTCTCCACTGAAGAACTAGTAACTACAGTCCCGACAGAAGTGGTGTAAACTTCGGGTAACGTTACGGCTATAGTGGCACCGTCTGTGTTCTCGTTAATTATAAGCCGATCTTGACTATGTGACGTTTCTTCGCTATAAACGGCGGTCTCATTTATGTAGATTTCTTCCCTCATGTCGTACTGCACAAATCCCTCATCTGTATTCATTTTCTCGCTCATTTGAATATTGTAACCAGTGGTCTCGTAATGTTGACTAACAGCACTATTTCCGTAACCGCTCAAAATGTTTCCATGTTGAACATTCTCTTGCGGATGTTCGATAATAGAATCCGATGTAAAATCCATGGAATTATCCATTGCGGTAGCTACAATAAAGTACAATATATCGTAAAAAAAGTGGGGTTATAATTTATTACCATAAAAATCTCTACAAAACGAACTGATTAAGTGATACTGCTATAACACTAACAGCATATTAAACACCAAATACTGTTACAGAACGCTTTAACTAGTAAATAAAAAGGCAGAGAGAGCCTAGTTTACTGTTGTCACTGTAAAAATCAACAAACCAAATTACCTTATTAGATAATAACGAGGGTCAATGCGTCGAAAAAACCGGATGCGCACCGCACATAGGTGTTCTTTTAACAATAATAAACCACACTAAATCAATTGCGATCAGTTTTAGCTCATACTTGTCTGAAAATATCCTAGAAAATACACATTTATATTTATTTAGCGGCCATTGACGACGTTTTTTCTGTAATCAAGTTGTCCCTGTCGCGCACCAATGCCAAATACGTCACCTACAAACATAGACAGGTTCGACAACGGTAGCGCCAACTGACAGCGATTAATTCCCCTAAAAGTATCATAACTACGGGGATCAATTAGAAAGTCGAATATAACGTTGCCAGATCTCTCTATTTTTATCAAGTGTCGCGTATTTTGGGGATTTTTCGTTTTTTTTCGATTAGATAAATGCTATCTACCTTAAACTCGAAGAATGCTATATAGCGGAAATCCGTGTTTGTAAATAAATCTCCATATTTAAAAAAAGCCCGTTTTCAGTCCTAAATATTTTATATTACGTAATGAATGGAAGAATAATACATTTTTAAATTTAAAGTTGAAGAGTTTTTTCAGTCGTCAACTTTTCCAATGACAACAGAAAGTTTTATGTGAATATATGTTCCTCAATAATTGAGAAAAAAATGTTTCTCAGTGATATAATGTTACTTTTAATTATTACTGTTTCGTAAAATTATTTAACACAATTTTTATGCGCTAATTTCCTGTAAATTTAAATACGACAGTTGATAAGCCTAGTTTGACGTTAATCAGTTAGTGGAGGCGTTATTTCTAATTTATTTGATAACTTTTTCGGTTTTAATCTAGAAATGTTGACTCTAAAGTTAATGTTAAGCTGCGTTATATTTGAATTTAGATTGGCGCGTCTGGATTGACTTTTTTAGATACAAGACAAACGTCTTGTGTCAAGAAAAGTCAATCCAGACGCGCCAATTTAAATTCATTGAGAGCCCAAACTGCCATTTTTTAAAGGTTTGGATTGTTTTCAAACTTGAACTTTGAATACGAAACTTGTTTGAAATTTCAAATGCAAATTCGAAATGTTTTCGAATAAGTTTAATAGTTCTCTTGAAATTTTAATTCTTTCTCAGATCTTTTATTTGAACTGGAAATTTTTACTTTTTATCGCCAAAATAGTTAAACATTTCAGATTTAACTCAGTAACTTCGGTTGCAAAATATTAAAATGTTTGAAGACAAATTTCGAGATTAAATTCGAAAATTTGACAAAAGTAAGAATAATTAAAATTTTAATTTGAAATGGCGTGAATCTGGAACTGGAATCTTTAATAATAAAATAGTGTTTAATAACATTAAGAAAGAGTAAACTTCAATGAAATTTAAATATTTTTAATGCTGTTTAAATGTGGAAAATTCGAATAAATTTTACAATGTCGAATTAATTTTAAAATTTCGAGTTAATTTTAAAGTTTTGAAAATGACATTAATCTCAAAATGTCAGCGTTAACCTCAAGCTGGAGATTTCGACTTTATATTCGATAAAAATAGAAATCTCTTCGAACATGAGTATCAACATTTTGAAAAAAAATTAAGAAATTAGAAAACAATCTTCCGCGACTTTGACTTTAAAGTTGGAATTAAAAAAAAAGAAAGGTCAAATTTATGGTACATTATCTGCTTTTTTTATTTATTTTTCATTAGAAAACGATCTTCCGCGACTTTGACTTTAAAGTTGGAATTAAAAAAAAAGAAAGGTGAAATTTATGGTACATTATCTGCTTTTTTTATTTATTTTTCATTAGAAAACGATCTTCCGCGACTTTGACTTTAAAGTTGGAATTAAAAAAAAAGAAAGGTCAAATTTATGGTACATTATCTGCTTTTTTTATTTATTTTTCAGTGAGATTTTGGAAAATACGGATACCTCTTTAATTTGCCCTGTTAATGGGGTTGAAGCATGAAAGTGTGTGACGATTTTTTTTAATTATTCCCCCAGTTGGGATCTGATGAAATGTGGACACCCCCAGTTTCATCAAGGGCAACTTTTTCAATGGATACTAGTCGAATGATTTGCTTTTTTATTCAATTAAGGGCAAAGCCAGTCGAATAATATTTTAATAGATTTTTCAATGTTATTTTTAATTTGTTATTGACATAAATTTTCCGTCTAAAAGTAGGTTAGAGGGTAATTCTTGAATGAATCGTAACGGACAATCTAGGTCTTTAAATTTAGTCACTAAAGCTTCATACGTTTAAATTAATGAATATATAAATATGACCGTTAACAAGTGCACGGTTCAGTTGCACGAGCGTCAAGTGCATTTTAAGAACGATATTATTACAATCATGATTTTAACGAAATGTTTGCATTTGATTATAATACTAATTTTGGTAGTGTTTAACCAAGTGACTAATCTTCCTGTTGGGAATCCAGAAACGGTAAACGTCGCTTCATTAATTACCAATTACCTATTTAAGTTAGTGAATGGAAATAACAAATAACATCAGTGGTCAATATCTTCTTTACATTTTTCAAAGATTTAGAAAAAAATTGCGCGACACATTCAAAGTGAGTTATTAAAGTGATGATTAAGTGCTTGTAGTAAATAGTAAAGGGCATCTTAAAATGCGTAGCTCGGAACAACTAAATTAGTTTAATGTGCAATAAACAGTTCACAAAGTTAAAAAAAATTGGAATTGAAGTTTAAAATCGAAACTAAAATGAAAATGTCGAGATTAAAGCCCAAATGTTTTACATTCCATTCAACCCTAACTTCAAAATATAAAATGAAAACTTCGAAAAAATCTTAGAGATATTTTTAGAAGTTTTTCAAATATTTTTCAATAATTTCAACTTTTTTCAGAGCTTCAAATTTAAAACGGGAATTCCCATTTTTTTTGCTTTAAAAATGAAATGTTAAAAACAAAGTCGTAACTTTGGGACTAAAGTCAAAATTCCAACAAGTTCAACATTTTAAAATCGAATTTGAAACGACAACTCGAAATTTTCTGGCAAAAAATCGAATTTGAAGTCCTAATTTCGAAATTACAAAGTTTACAGTTCGAAGAAAAGTTGAAACTTTGACAAAAAAGATGAAATTTCAAATTAATATTTATCATTTTTAACTTTTTTCCTAAAATGTAGCTTTAAAGATTTAGAAAACACTAAAAGTTTTAAACAAATTATTAAATTGTTTCTATTATTGTAAACAGTGGCGGCTGGTGTATAAGCACTGTGGAACTGCAGCATCCCCAATTTCGCTTACGAGTTTGTTTCTCAGAATTTTTTGAACACGTTTCATTACACAATTTTTTGTAGAAATTTTAAACTTTCTCTGATTTCTTTTTATAGAAATTTTAGATTTCTATCACGAAGTTACAATATTTAAAAACATATTTTATTTTTAATTTTGATCAAAATCACATTTTTAAAAACTAATTTTTGTAAAAGTATTAAGAAAGAAATCAATATTTCGAGCAGGAATTGAAATGTTAAGAAAAAAACCCAAATTTCTTTGAAAATGTCAACATTTTGAGAAAATAACTACAATTTCAAGAAAAATCTAAATCCAACTCATCTCGCATTTTACTATTTCTCTAAAAAATAAGTTCGAGCCTTTACCTCAAATCTCATTTGGTATGAAATGTTTAAGTTTTTTTCAGATATTTCGATTTTTTGAGGAAATTTTGATTTTTTTGCAAAGTTTCCATGTTTCCTAAATATTTTATAAAAAGAAATTTTCTCGAAATTTCCATTTTTCCTAAAAGTGTTGTTCTTAAAATTTCTTCTAGAAATTCCGACTTATCCAGATTTTGTTTTATGTTCCTCTAATTTGCTTTAAAAATGTCAAGTTTTTTTCACGACACTTTGATATTTTAAAGTTTATTTTATTTCGTAGTTTTGACAAAAATGTTTGGAAAAAGCCCTGAAAGCTTTATAAAAATTTCAACATTTTGGGAAAAACAAAATATTTCGACTTATTTGTAAAGATATATTAATTTGTTTTTTCAAATTTTGATTTTTTCTCTAAAAAATTTTGATTTTTTCTCTAATTGATTTTTTCTCTAAGAAATTTTGATTTTTTTTCCTATAAAATTTGTGTTTTCCTCTAAACATTTTGTACAAAGATTTTTTTTTACAAATTTTGACTTTTTCTGGAGATTTTGTCTTTAAAATATTTTTTCCTGTAGAAATTTTGATTTATCTCAAATTTGTTTTGAAAACTTAAAAGTTTTTAATAAATTAAATTAGTAAATTTAATATTAATTTAATAAATTTTAATATTTTAAAGTTCGTTTTATTTTGTAATTTTGATAAGAAACTGGAAATTGTTAAGTATAAATTTAGGGAAAATAAACTTCAAATCTGCATAAAAATAAGAAAACTTTGGGAAAAATGTTGAAATTTCAAGAAAAAATGGACCTTGTAAACTTCAACCTTATTTACAATTTGATATTTCTCTAAAAAATTACTACTACTTTAAGACCAAAGACAATTCTGAAACGGAATTTCCAATTTTTCTAGAAATGTTAAATTTATTCTTGAACTTTTCAAGTTCGATTTTAAAATTCTAATTTCGATAAAAAAAAGACCGAAATTAAAGATTAAAGTCTCAAAATTTCAAGAGAAAGTAGATCATATTTCTAGAAATAGTTGAAATTTCTTATTTGTAAACATTATTCAAAAAAAAATAACATTTTCGAAATTAAAGAAAACAAATTTTTTTTGAAATAAATTAATTGTTAAAAATATTCTTATAACTTCGACCTTTAAAGTGGGAATTATTGAAATTTTTTAGAAAAAGAGTCAACATTTCAAGAAGAGTCAGTGGCGGCTGGTGACTTTTTGACAGGGGGTGCGCAGATGTAGAAATATTAGTAGTTAAGAGTTTAGGTGAATCCAGTGTCATAGCAAGATATTAAATTTAAGAGAAACAAAAGTGACACAAAAGGTGTGATATTTAATAGTATTTTTACGAATTAAATTTAATTACCATCTTATAATCTCCATTTCATGAAAACTGCATTTGAAAATAAAATATATTTTATTACAAAGTTCTAATTAAACTCTACAAAAACACAAAAAAGATATTTTTTAAAACAAAATTCGCTCTACGATCTTTTAAAGAAATAAAGTCTTCATTACTTTCTCATCAAAATTGTTTAAATCCTAATCTATAAATGAATAATTAGACCCTAGATTGGGAAGTGCTATCTCTTTGTGAATAGAGGTACTATTGGCAGTTAGGCCTGGAAGCGGCACAATTAACAATCGCAATCAGATCAGCCGGGACCTACACATTTAGCATCATAAACGTAAATACACACTCCAAACTCTGACTCGTACTTACCATTTGGCAATATCGCACATGCGCGGAGCGGCGTACCCCGGGCTAGCTTTAACGTGGTGTTCTGTAGTTTATTTCTCCGCATCCCGTGAAGACCGTAGATAGGCATCGCACGGCACCCTCGCTAGGTGCATATTTGTGCGCGCACCAACTTATTTAAATTCCCTTATAATATTTAATATGTATAACGGAATCAAACGTTGGGGTATTTTATTCCAAGTCATTCACAAGTATTATTAGTTAATTAGTATGTCATTATTTTGTGTTTAAAATTGTGATAAATCAAAGTCTTTTACATTAAACAAAAAAGAATAGATCGCTCATTTCACGAGGAGCGCGCGCTCTTGCGCTCTTTAAGACCAGCCGCCACTGAGAAGAGTCACAAAATTTCGAAATTAAAATGAATCAAAATGTTTAAAAAAAATTCATTAACAATTTACTGCTCTAATTTAAGTTTTTTCTAATAATTTTGAAATTCCAGGGAAATTTCAGAAATTAAATATTCCAGCTTGAAGCCAATTTTTTGTGATTAAAATTCAAAATTTTGGCAATTTATTTGTACATAAAATGCAAGTTTTTTTTTTGAAATTTGTTTCAAAAGTTTCCACAATTTTAAAAATAGAAATTTTTGATATTAATTTTTTAAATTCGAGTGTTATTTCAAAAATTTTCTCAACAAAATGTAAATTTAAAAACAAAAACATTACCACTTTTAAAAAATAAAGCTTAAGTTATCAGAAAAGTGGAATTTAAAAAAAAAGTCAAATTTTAAAAAATTTTGAAATTTTCATAGAAAGTTAAATTTTGCAAAGAAAATAAGGATTTCGAAAAAAATTTTCAATTTTTAAAATGGTCGACATTTTCAAAAATTTTGGGAAAGTGAATGAAATACGAATTTTTGGAAAAATATCGACATGTAAAATAAATTACAGTTTTTTATTAAATTTTCAAGGAAGCTGAATTTTTTGAATATTGGAGAAAACTCAAAATTATCGAAAAATTCGTAATTATCAAAAAAGTTGAAATTTTGAAAAGGTAAAATTTTGCAAAAGGTCGAAATTTTCAATAATTCGAGTTTAAAAGGAATATTTTCTTTCAAATTGAAGATTTCATTGAAAATGTTTAAAAAAATGTATAAATAAAATTTTTAAAAAAGTTCCAACTTTTCAAAAAAATAGTCAAGTTTTCAAAGAGTCGAAATTTTGACAAATGACCAATTAAATGTTCTGTAATTAAACAGTTAAACGTGCTTAAAATTGAAAATATGTACAACCGCAACCATAGACTAGTTTCGGCCTTCCTTGGCCTCATCAGCATGGTACGGTGGTTGTATACACTTCCAATTTAAAGTCAGTCGTATAAGTATCCAAGAGAGCAAACGTCCATTGGGTGACTTGTAACTGACTTTTAACCGTTTATTACGCAAACATTTTCGCTACATGCTAATTGCATGCATCTAAATTTTGAAAAAAAGTCGAAGTTTTGAAATGGAGTCGAAATTTTACGAAATATTATTCGAAAATTTCAATAAAAGGTTTTAAGGAATCTCTTATTTAAAAAAAAATCACAATTTTCAAATAATGGATTAACAATTTGTAAAAAATGTCAAAATTTTGAAAATAGTTGAAATAAAAAAATAGTCAAGTTACCAAAAATTTTAAATTCTTGAAAAAGACCAAAGTTTTGAAAAATTCCAACATTTGAAAAAGGCCGGAATTTTCAGCAAAGGTGGAATTAAAATAAAAAGTCGAAAATTTCAAAAAAGTGTTCATTTAAGAAAAGGTTAACACATTCAAAAAAGAAAGGCTTTTGTTGTGACAAATGACCAATTAAATGTTCTGTAATTAAACAGTTAAACGTGCTTAAAATTGAAAATATGTACAACCGCAACCATAGACTAGTTTGGGCCTTCCTTGGCCTCATCAGCATGGTACGGTGGTTGTATACACTTCCAATTTAAAGCCGTTAGTCAGTCGTATAAGTATCCAAGAGAGCAAACCTCAATTGGGTGACTTGTAACTGACTTTTAACTGTTTATTACGCAAACATTTTCGCTAAGGCTTTTGTTGACAAGACAAACATTTTTAAAATCTTTGAAATTTGCAAAAGAAGTCAAAATTTTGCGAAAGAAGAAATTTTCTAGTCGAAATTAAAAAAGATTAAAATTTGCAAAAGATTTGAGAATTTTTATCGAATTTACGAAATGATTCGAAATTTTAAAAAATAAAAAAAAAATAAAAATTTTCAATATAAACCAAAAATTTTCAAAACCGGAATATTGAAAACAATGATACCAGATAGATCGAGGTTTTCAAAAGTCGAAATTTTGAGAAGTAAAAATTTTGGAACAAGTTTAAATTTTTGGTAGTTAAAATTTTGAATCAAAATGGAACAGTTTTTTAAGAAGTTGAAATTTTAGGTCAAAATAATTAAAATTTTGAACATTTCATAAAATTTCAAAAAAATCGAAATTTTGAAAGAATTTCGAAAATTAAGAAGTAGCGAAATTTTCAACAAAAAAAATCAAAAAATAATCGAAACTTTGCAAAAAAAGTCGAAATTTTGAAAAATAGTTGACATTTGAATAAAAACCAGGCGAAATTACTAAGAATCGAAATGTTTAATAAAAATATTATAATTTTCCAAAAAAAGTTATAAACGAGGATAAAATTTAGAAAAAAGTCGAAAATTTAAAAAATCAAAATTCCAGTTTTGTAAAAATTTACATTTTCAGAAAAAGTAGGAATTTTCAAATGGTAAAAATTTAAAAAAAAATGTAATAATTAATTTTCGAAAAATAATTACAAAACAGAACACCGAAAAGTCTAAATATTTACGAAAATACGAACATTTTCAAAAGAGTACTCACAGTGTTTTAGAAATGTCAACACTTAAAAATAAAATAAGGTCGAAATCACAAGAAAAGAATCTAAATTTTGCAATAAAGTCGAAATTTGGAAAAAAATCCAACCTTTCAACAAACGCGATATTAACATTGTGAAGTTTTCAAAGAAATCTAAAATTCTCGAAAGATAAAGTTCTGAAAATGTCGAAATCTTAAAAATTTTAAAACGCTAAGCAGCCCCCCCATTAGTTTTGGCTACGAGCCGCCACTGATTGTAAATGTTCTATATTATTCTAACAATTCCAAATTAGAAATTTTCAATTTTTTGCCAGTTTTGACAGGAAAAATTTAATATGGAAATATTTCTTAAATTTTTGAGTTTAAAAATTCAGTTTAAATTCGAAATTTTTATAACATCTTGAATATTCGACTTCAAAACTTCGATATTTCTAGAAAAAAATTTAAATTTCATTGGGTTAATTTTTAATTAATAGTAATTTTTTCGTAGTTTTCAATTTGATTGGGAAAGAATTTTTCTACAAATGGTAACGTTTCTCTCTGGAGTTAAAATTCGAATTAAAAGAATAAAATGTTTGGGTTTCAATTGAAAACTTTTTAAAGCAGTTAGAATCCAGAAAAAACTCGACTAGTTTAAATTCAAAAAGTGGTAATTTAGCTCCAAAATTGAAATTTTTCTGCTTCCTGGTTCTTGCTGTCAAAATAACAAATATGTCCTTTCGCATTCCTCAAGGGAAACTGTGCTTGCCTAGCTATCATGGAGAACTGGTCTCTATTGAAAAAATTGAAAAATTTTTTCTTTTTCGTTTTGATATTGTTGAGTGAAGTCTCCCGTCAATGCAACGTTGCGCATAATTTTGTGGTGTTTTGTATCCGTATCCATATGTGTACATCAGAGTCTCTGGTGTACATATACAAAGTGTATGAGTCTGCCCAACAGAGAGCACGATCGACAGAGATTCACTTGTACGGAACTAACCATTATACAATTCCGGACCTCAGGAAACTTGCAGAGATTTGAAGAGGTCAATGTCGATTAAACAAACACCTCCACAGAATGGGAATTATAAACGACCCGAGTTGTAGGGGGTCTTTAGAAGCAGATGAGAGTGTCGAGCACGTGATATGTCACTGCCAGGCAGCAGCATCAATCCATATACTTAATAAGTATATTCTGGCCTATGTGGCCAGTTTGAGAGAGATGCATCGAAGGGACGTTCTTCAGTTTCTCAACAAGGTTGGGTGGCTGAATGAATGACCAAGGACATCTCAATCACGGAGATAGCACAATGGGCCCGGAAAGGGTGACCTAAGTGCTAGCCTAAACTTTAGGCAACCCACATCGAATCCAGAATCCACAATTCCGGACTATGTCCGCTTAATAGGGATGCCCTTTCATTGGAGTTGTCCGCTATAACAGATTTCACTGTATTTCCAAACTGAATGAAATTGATTCTTTCGAATGAAATTATTTCTATTAAATGAAATTGATTCTATTGAATGAAATTGATTCTATTGAATGAAACCGATTCTATATTGAATAACATTAATTTTGTTATCTAAGAGTTTGGAACTTTTTTTTACATTTCTTAATCTCTGTGGCTAACGTAGATCAAATACAAATCTCGCCAGAACTATTCCGAGAAGAAGCATACCGGTGGTCGACCGAGCAAAAAATGCTACAAAAAACTCGTCAGTGCCAAAATTCGAATGTCAGCTTTGCCGGTGGTCGAAATTCGAACTATCGTCGAAATTCTAACTTTATTACATTCGGGAATCTCGATGAAAAATCGTGCCACCAATGTCATCATATTCCAAAATTTTGAACGAATTTATCTACTTGATTACACTGATTTCGTTTATGAAATTTGGTAGACAAACTACGTGCGACGTTCCCTAGGGGCTGCCGTTCATTTTCGGGATCTACAAGAGCTATTTTCGCACCAATATTCGATGTCGAATTTCAGGGATAGTTTAGCAAGGTGCAATTCGAGAGCGTTTTTCTTCAAAGTTCAACCGTTTCCTTAGATAAAATTCGAATGTGGGGGAAGTCCGAGTTGTCCCCTAGATGCTGCCGTTCGTTTTCAGTGGTTTATGGAGTCTACAAGGGCTATTTTCATACCGAGATTCGACGTCAAATTTTAGGGACAGTTTAGCAAGGTGCAATTCGAACGCGTTTTTCTCCGGAGTCCAACCGTTTCCTTCAATAAAATTCGAATGTGGGGCAGACCAAGTGGTCCCCTAGAGGCTACCGTTGGAGTTAGGGTGCCCTCTCTATGAAATAGCGTGGCACCAATGTCATCCATCATATTCCAAATTTGAACGAAATTATCTACCAGATTACACTGAGTTGGTTTACAAAACTTGAGAGACGCACTACGGAGGACGTCCCCTAGAGGCTGCCGTTGGAGTTAGGGTGCCCTCTCTATGGAATAGCGTAGCACCAATGTCATCCATCATATTCCAAATTTGAACGAAATTATCTAGCAGATTACACTGAGTTGGTTTACAAAACTTGAAAGACGAACTACGGAGGACGTCCCCTAGAGGCTGCCGTTCGTTTTCGGAGTCTACAAAAGCTATTTTCGCACCGAAATTCGATATCGAATTTCAGGGTTAGTTTGGCAAGATGCAATTCGAACGCGTTTTTCTCCAGAGTCCAACCGTTTCCTTTGATAAAATTTGAATCTCGGTTAGACCGAGTGGTCCCCTAGAGCCTGCCGTTGGAATTAGGGTGCCCTCTCAATGGAATAGCGTGGTGCCAATGTCATCCATCATATTCCAAATTTGAACGAAATTATCTACCAGATTACACTGATTTGGTTTACAATACTTGAAACACGAACTACGGAGGACGTCCCCTAGCGGCTGCCGTTCGTTTGCAGTGGTTTTCGGGGTCTACAAGGGCTATTTTTATATCGAGATTCGACGTCGAATTTCGGGGTTAGTTTGGCAAGGTGAAATTCGAACTCACTTTTCTTCGTAGTCCAACCGTTTCCTTCGATAAAATTCGAATCTGGGGTAGACAGAGTGGTTCCCTAGAGCCTGCCATTCTCGTTAGGGTTCCGTCTTTGGAATAGCGTGCCGCTAATGTCATCCATCATATTCCAAATTTGAACGAATTTATCTACTAGATTACACTGATTTGGTTTACGAAATTTGAAAGACGAACTAAGGACGACGTCCCCTAGGGGCTGCCGTTCGTTTTCATTGGTTTTCGGGGTCTACAAGGGCTATTTTTACACCGAGATTCGACGTCGAATTTTAGGAATAGTTTAGCAAGGTGCAATTCGAACGCGTTTTTCTCCAGAGTCCAACCGTTTCCTTCGATCAAATTCGAATGTAGGGCAGACCAAGTGGTCCCCTAGAGGCTGCCGTTGGAGTTAGGGTGCCCTCTCTATGGAATAGCGTGGCACCAATGTCATCCATCATATTCCAAATTTGAACGAATTTATCTACCAGATTACACTGAGTTGGTTTACAAAACTTGAAAGACGAACTACGGAGGACGTCCCCTAGAGGCTGCCGTTCGTTTTCGAAATCTACAAAAGCTATTTTCGCACCGAAATTCGATATCGAATTTCAGGGTTACTTTGGCAAGGTGCAATTCGAACGCGTTTTTCTTCAGAGTCCAACCGTTTCCTTCGATAAAATTTGAATCTGGATTAGACCGAGTGGTCCCCTAGAGGCTGCCATTGGAGTTGGGGTGCCGTCTCTGTGGAATAGTGTGCCGCCAATGTCACTGCTGTGGTCCATCGTGGTTGATGACCTCCTAAATATACTGCATTACTCGGGCGTTGAAGCAATAGATTATGCAGATGATATTACTGTCATTATCAGGGGCAAAAACGATAAAATCCTGTCGGAGTTAATGCAAAAAGCCCTGAACACCATTAACAACTGGTGTTCAAACCAAGGGTTAAATGTAAACCCAAATAAAACAATTATAATTCCTTTCACGAAGATAAGGAAGCTTAATCTAACATCTCCGACTATGAATGGAGTTTAACTGAACTTCTCAAGTGAGACTAAATATTTAGGAATAGTCCTAGACCAAAAGCTCACCTGGAATCCTCATTTGACTAGAATAATTAAGCGATCCACGATAGTGTTCTGGACATGCTACAGATTGTTCAGCAAAACCTGGGGTCTGAAACCGAAAATGATCTATTGGTCATATAGGATGATAATTACACCCCTGATCACATACGCTTCTTTAGTATGGTGCCCAAAAATAATAAAAAAGACAGCACAAAACCAACTGAACATAGTTCAAAGATATGCATGTCTGGGCCTAACAGGCGCAATGAACACCTGCCCAACAGCAGCAATGGAGGCAATGCTAGGTGTAACTCCTCTCCACCTTTTAGTGAAGAGGGAAGCGATCAAAGAAGCCTCAAGATTACTGCAATTAAAACAATTTAAAGAAGAAGACTACGCTGGTCACATGGAAATCCTTAAGGAATGTACCCCGGTGATTTAAGCTTAATCGGTTGATTACATGCAACCCAGGTACGAATTTGATCATTCCTTTGATGTGGACTTAGATAGCCACATTGACGCTCAATCACTACCTGAGGAAAAACACAAATTATCCATCTGGTTTACAGATGGATCAAAGACAGCACATGGGACTGGAGTGGGAATTTATGGCCCTAACTATAGGTTTTCTAAAGCCTTGGGAAAAGAGCCAACTGTCTTTCAAATTGAAATACATGCAATAGTACTCTGCGCCTACGAGTATCTTCGAAGAAGCCTGAAAGGAACAAAGATCTACATTAACTCTGACAGCCAAACGGCAATAAAGGCTCTCAGCCTTGTCAAATCTAAACTAGTTTGGGACTCTCAACAAACGTTAAAGCAACTGGCTAAACACAACAGGATCAGCCTAAAGTGGGTGCCAGGGCACAAAGGAATACAAGGAAATGAAGCTGCGGACCAACTCGCTAGAGAAGGATCTGCATCATCATTTCTTGGACCTGAACCGGCTTTTGGTTTTTCTAAAAGTCAAATCAACAATGTGGTCAAAAAATGGGAAACAAAGGCAAGAATCTCCCACTGGAGATTATATCCAGCGAAAAGATTCATATCTGAAACGCTTGAAAAGACAAAGGTCTACTTAGAGCTCAGCAATTCCTAATTGAGGATACTAACCGGCCTCTTAACAGGACATTGCCCTATGAGGTACCACCTCAAGAAAATGGGTCAGGCTGAAACAGACCTATGTCGCTTTTGCGCAGAAGCTGCGGAAACTGCAGAACATGTGCTATGCAAGTGCGATGCGCTTGCGCGCAAAAGACACGTTCAATTTGGATGGGCGTCAGTAGACGCCTCAGATGTGGAAAAACTCAATCCCAGGTCCATAATAAACTTCTACAAGAGTTTGAACCTGGGAACTACATAGATCAGGGTATGCATAAAAGATATCCTTAGGTCGTGGTGCGGGGTGGACGAGGAGAAACACGCAACGACCCATATATAATCCAATCTAATCGAAAGTGGAATTCGGACGGGTTTTTTTCCAGAGTCCAACCGTTTCCTTCGATAAAATTCGAATCTGGAGTAGACCAAGTTGTCCCCTAGAGGCTGCCGTTGGAATTAGGGTGCTCTATGGAATAGCGTGGCGCCAATGTCATCCATCATATTCCAAATTTGAAGGAATTGATCTACCAGATTACACTGACTTGGTTTACGAAACTTGAAAGACGAACCACGGACGACGTCCCCTAGGGGCTGCCGTTCGTTTTCAGTGGTTTTCGGAGTCTACAAGGACTATTTTTATACCGAGATTCGTCACGTCGAATTTTAGGGATAGTTTAGCAAGGTGTTTTACCGAATATTCATCTTTTTGACAACACTTATCGGTAGAAAAATTCCTAGGTATAAATTCAAGTATTCATCAAAGTGATAAGATAATTACACCTCGATAAATAACAGGATGCTTGCCACCTTAAGTGCTTTTATTCATCATCAAAATGCAATTACGATGGACAAAGGATGAGTATTGTGGAGCCTCCGATAATAGTAGAAAGCTTTTATTCCTGGATCGATTACAACCCGGATGTTTACTATCAACAGTCCTAATTCCAATTCATTTCAATAGAACTGCAATTGAGATGGACAAAGAACGATTATTGCTTTCCTTCTAAGAATAGAATTCTTTGGGGTGGTAAATTGATTCTTAATCACTCTCGCGTGCTGATAAAAGGTTTCGGTGGACAAACAAGAGAAGTCCAGGGTCAGACACAAAAGGTCTAGCCTTTCCCGACAATTTTGTCCAGTGATTTTTGAACCGACAGTGAAACAGCAGTGCTATAGACCTTCAGACTAAAAACCCATTGCGATTTTTTTAAATTTCTTTTACCAAATTTACGTGGTCCGGTATCAGGTGCAATTCGAACGCCAGAGTCCAACCGTTTCCTTCGATAAAATTCGAATATGAAGTAAACCGAGTGGTCCTGTAGAGGCTGCCGTCTCTATGCCGTCTCTACAAGGGCTATTTTTATACCGAGATTCGACGTCGAATTTCAGGGTTATTTTAGCAAGATGCAATTCGAACGCGTTTTTCTCCAGAGTCCAACCGTTTCCTTTGATCAATTCGAATGTGGGGTAGACCAAGTGGTCCCCTAGAGGCTGCCGTTGGAATTAGGGTGCTGTCTCTATTGAATAGCGTGTCGCCAGTGTCATCCATCATATTCCAGATTTGAACGGATTTATCTACCAGATTACACTGATTTAGTTTACGAAACTTGAAAGACGAACTACGGACGACGTCCCCTAGGGGCTGCCGTTTCGTTTTCGGAGTCTACGAGAGCTATTTTCTCACCAAGATTCGTCGCGTTGAATTTCAGGATTAGTTTAGCAAGGTGCAATTCCAACGCGTTTTTCTCCAGAGTCCAACCAATTCCTTCGATAAGATTCGAATGTGGGGTTCAGACTGATTTTTTTCTCAAAACTGCTGATTTAAACAGGGCATTTTTAATTTTTTTCCGAAAACCTTTCTCGAAAAATCGATTTTTTTCTCAAAACTACTGATTTAAACAAGAAATTTTTAATTTATTTCCGAATTTTCGGCATAACATACAAATCTTTGATTTATTTTCCAAAAGTTTTCACCTTTTCCTATTAAATTTTGACGTACATTTCGTCCTTAGTCTCTAAATGTCTTCGTTTTTTTTTAGATCTGTCGAGTTTTTCTCATAATAAGGAATTTTTATCAAAATTTTGGACTTAAAACTCGAATTTTCGTTTTTTCTTAGAGATGTTTTGCAAATTATAAATTCTTTCTACAAATTTTTGATTAAATCCTTTATTTCCTATTTTATTCTAAAATCCAAAATTTGAACTTCTTCGGGAAAGTTCTACTTTCATCTCGAAATTACATTCAGTTGGATTTCATTTTTTTCTGAATTTACAATTTTTACTTTTTTTTAGAACACTCTTCACCTTTTTTTCAGAACTTTGTACTTTCACCTCGTTATTTGATAATCGAAGTTGGACTTGTTTAGTAAATTTAGTTTTTTTTACAACTTGTTTTCTCCAAGTTTCCATTTTACACCTTCAGTTTTTGCGTTTATTCCAATTTTCGACTTTAAATGCAAAATTTTTTGAGAAATACAGAGCGATTCAAATTTCAAAGTACATAATTTTAAGAGCGTCGAATTTCAGGGTTAGTTTAGCAAGGTGCAATTTGAACGCGTTTTTCTCCAGAGTCCAGCCGTTGCTTTCGATAAAACCCGAATGTGGGGTAGACCAAGTGGTCCCCTAGAAGCTGCCGTTGGAGTTAGGGTGCCCCTCTCTCCGGAATAGCGTGCGCCAATGTCATCCATCATATTCCAAATTTGAACGAATTTATCTACGAGATTACAATGATTTGGTTTACGAAACTTGAAAGATGAACGACAGAGGACGTCCCCTAGGGGCTGCCGTTTTGTTTTCGGAGTCTGCAAGAGCTATTTTCTCACCAAGATTCGTCACGTCGAATTTCAGGATTAGTTTAGCAAGGTGCAATTCAACGCGTTTTTCTCCAGAGTCCAACCGTTTCCTTCGATAAAATTTGAATCTGGGTTAGACCGAGTGGTCCCCTAGAGGCTGCCGTTGGAGTTAGGGTGCCCCTCTCTGAGGAATAGCGTGCGCCAATGTCATCCATCATATTCCAAATTTGAATGAATTTATCTACCAGATTACAATGATTTGGTTTACGAAACTTAAAAGATGAACCACGGACGACGTCCCCTAGGGGCTGCCGTTCGTTTTCAGTGGTTTTCGGGGTCTACAAGGGCTATTTTTATACCGAGATTCGTCACGTCGAATTTTAGGGATAGTTTAGCAAGGTGTAATTCGAAAGCGTTTTCCTCCAAAGTGCAATCGTTTCCTTCGATAAAATTCGAATGTGGGGTAGACCGAGTGGTCCCCTAGGGGCTGCCGTTCAGTTTTAGTGGTTTTCGGGATCTACAAAGGCTATTTTTATACCGAGATTCGACGTCGATTTTCGGGGTTAGTTTGGCAAGGTGAAATTCGAACTCACTTTTCTTTAAAGTCTAACTGTTTCCCTCGATAAAATTCGAATAAGGGGTAGACCGAGTGGTCCCCTAGAGGCTGCCGTTGGAGTTAGGGTGCCCCTCTCTGAGGAATAGCTTGCGCCAATGTCATCCATCATATTCTAAATTTGAACGAATTTATCTACCAAATTACAATGATTTGGTTTACGAAACTTAAGAGATGAACCACGGACGACATCCCCTAGGGGCTGCCGTTCGTTTTCAGTGGTTTTCGGGGTCTACAAGGGCTATTTTTATACCGAGATTCGTCACGTCGAATTTTAGGGATAGTTTAGCAAGGTGTAATTCGAAAGCGTTTTCCTCCAAAGTGCAATCGTTTCCTTCGATAAAATTCGAATGTGGGGTAGACCGAGTGGTCCCCTAGGGGCTGCCGTTCAGTTTTAGTGGTTTTCGGGATCTACAAAGGCTATTTTTATACCGAGATTCGACGTCGACTTTCGGGGTTAGTTTGGCAAGGTGAAATTCGAACTCACTTTTCTTTTAAAGTCTAACTGTTTCCCTCGATAAAATTCGAATAAGGGGTAGACCGAGTGGTCCCCTAGAGGCTGCCGTTCCAGTTAGAGTGCCCGCTTCCTATTGTCGAAGGATATAGCTCCCTGATTTCTCGATCACGTGACCCTTTATACCCGTTCTCTTTATGTGGGCGATGACGCGATGGGCGGTATGTTTATCCAACGGGATGATGTGACTTACTTGATCACGAGGTCGACCCAGTGGAGCTCTAACATCAGGCACGTAGCCAGGATTTTCGTTCGGGGAGGGTCCAACTCCCCCCCTTTTTTTTATCTTAGAGACATAAACTTCTTCGAAATGAGCAATATTGCAAAATTTAAAGAAAAAGTTGAGTTGTTAAATCAATAAACGTCTTGATCTTTTACTTAGTGCTCATTTTTTACTTTTGCGTAAAATTTCCAATCTTAACTTCGAAATTTGTAGTATAATTTGAAACTCTCAAGTTCGACTTCAATCTCGATATTTAAATCTTTCAAATCTAGTCGATCTCGACATTTTGAAAAAAAAATAGAATTACCCAGCATTTTTTCAAAATAGGTGATTTTTGAACTTTTCAGAACAGTTTCAAATTTCAGATCAAAGACGAGATTAGGAATATTAGATATTAAAGATGAAATAAAAAACTTTTAATAGAAGCTTCCATTTTAATTTGTAATTTCGATTTTTGTCGAAACTTTAAAATTATTTTAGGGGTGAATCTAAAAATCTTTAGGAAAAGCAGAAATTTGGACGAAAAATTAAAAGGATGAAAAAAGAAAAGAACTTTATCAAACAAAATCCAGGAGCTTCGAAGTTAAAGTCAATTTTTTTTAAACTAAAAATGTCGAGTTTACCGAAATATTTAGAAAAAATTTAAATATTGAGAAAAAACCGAAAATTTTCTGATGAATCAAAAATTTTGGGTTTAAATTAGATTTTTTTTAAAAAATAGAAATTTCGTGACTAGACTTAAAATTTGAAAAAATTAAAGCACACAATTTTTAGGACAAAGCCAAAAATTTAGAAAAGAAATAAAAACTGAAATTGTAAAATAAAGTACTTAAGAAAAATTTAAAATTTTAAACAAAAAAAACGCAAACATTATAAAAAATATTTCTAGCTAAACTGAAAATTTTAAGAAAAACTAAATTAATAAAATCATTTTTTTAGAAATTTCGATTTTAAAGTCGAAATGGAAAAATAAAAATGTTAATATTTTTAAATTATTTCAAAATGTTAAATAAAAATTAAGTTTTAAAAACATCAAAAGTTGGAATTTCAAATGAAAATTTCGTTTAAATAAAAGGAAAATTAAAAGTCCAAACTTGAATTAAAAAAAAGTTTATATTTTTAAACTAAAATGAATATTTTGAAAATAATGTCAAAATGCGTATAAATATGTTTATCACAAGAGAGAACTCTCTGAAAAAGATGAAATGTTGAATTTGAATTGAAAATTAAAGGAAAGTTGAAAGAATTTTACAAAAGAAGTTAATATTTCGAAAATTTCTAAAAATAATCGAAATTTAGAAAAACGTTGCAATATATAGAAAATTTATGAATCAAAAGTAAAACATTTTTAAGAAAAAACACCAGAATTCGGCAAAAAATTATTTATACGACCTTGGAATTTAAAAAATAAATTAATGAAATCGATTATGTGCTTACAGAGACGTAAAATTGAAACAAATGATTTAGAATTTTCAATTTAAACTCGGAATTTTGTTAAATTATCAAAATTTCTAGAAAATATTCTTCAGAAGATATAAGAAGACACATTAATTATTTTTACGTATTCGTCTCTTTTATTTTTTTTTTTCATTTTGTTCGACCCAATGGGGCTCTAACATGGACTTTAACTGCACCAACTTTGCTTAGGGACCAAATATGTAGTTGTACCACAGTTTATTATTTCCATTTTTTTGTGATCTTGCGTCCACTGATACAAACCGATATTTAAAAAGCTAATTCATCTAGCAACACTGTTTAATTTGTGTGACTTTTTTCCAGGCATTGGAAGAGATGATGCAAATTCCACAGTGGCACTGCATGCGTTATAGAAAATTTGAGCTCTTCAAAAGATGCAGAAGTTATAAAAATCATATAAGACGAATGAACTTTTAATCAGTTAAATGTACACGTTTTATTAACTATAAGTATTTATTAATTTTGTAAATATTATTCTATTTGTAAATACTATGTTTGTTTTTTTTCAATAACAACCATAGCCACTTTTACAGCGCTATAATAGGTACCAACTCTGCTATTTTGAAAGCCAAAGCTACTGGTGTTGCTAGGGTTCGTTGTACACATTTATTTTAAAGCGAGAGGCAGTTATCGCCCAAATAATTTCATTAAAATTAGAATGTGTCTCCAAGCGGAAATACAACTCGGTTACCAAAGTTAAGTACCCAAATGATGTTACGCAGGACCGCCGAAAGGGGTCCGGTGGTTAGTGAATTTCGGACATGACGAGGTCTTACTTTTTAGTCATGAAACGTGGAAATTGGTCGTCAAAAGTAAAACAGTATAGTGCTGCCCCTCCACTGAACCATTCTGGAGTCCGGACAAAGTATTGCAGGCAGACCAGTAACCAGGGGGGGCTAGAGGGCTGCAGCCTCCCCCGAAATTTTTTGGCTTCACACTAGATAGAACTGAATTTTCCAGATGTGCGACCTTTTTAAAAACCATTTTTAATGGATCATTTTGTTTTCGTACCGAAATGCAAGGATGTTTTTTTTTCAAATTTGGCGTCATTTCTTTTTATTAGAGACCGGATTTTAAGCACAATCAAGCAAGGTAAAAAGGTGAGCAAAATGTTAAATTAGGCAAAAACGGAAAGCTAAAGAAGGCACCGAAAAGGTAAAATACTCTTAAAGCATGAACAGGCCAAAACTAACAATTAACAAAAAAAAACATTTTAATATCTCAATCGAAATTAGAAAAAATAATGATTTTAAGTTATACTCAGGATATTCAGAAGGAGTATAACATTTTCAAATGAAGAAGATCTTAAAATGTTGAGTTCATTCTCGAATTTTCGCCCTAAACCTTAAAATTTTTACCTTAACTCATTCGAATTTTTTTCAAAATTTTGACATTTAAATCTGAGATTTCGTTTCTAGAAAAATTTAAACTTTTCTTGAAATTTGTTTTTTTTTTGAAATTTCAATCTTACGTTTTAAATTTTATTAAAACAATGTTGAATTTGCAAGTTTTTCAAGCTTAAATTCCCTATTTTGAAAAAAAATTCAAATTTTGAGAAGAACTGGAAATTTATACAAGCGATCTTTCGAGATTTAACACCAAATTTTGAGAAAAACTTGTATTTTTTAATAATAGTTTAACAGTTTTGGAATTTAAAAATTTAAATTTTTAATTCGGTTTTTGAATAAAATTTTGAATGTTGGGCCTTTTCCTAAAAAATCAAAATATCTTATAGGCCATTATTTTGAGAAGATATTTTTAATAAGTTATTTTTATAAATTTCTTTTATAATTTTTGCAACATGGCGATTGAACTTTAAAAAAAATGTCTAAAATGTCGATTATTTTATAAATTTCGAGTTTTACACTAAAACTTGAGAATTTTTAATTTGGAAAATTCAGGATTTTATTAATAACCTTAACCCATCAGCTTAATTCGAAATTTTTAATTTTTTCAAAAAGTTTTTACTTCATAATAAAAAATTTCGAAATTTTTTGTTTGTTGTTGTTTGTTTGTTGATTTGTTTATATTTCGATTACGATTTCGACGCAAATTCGACTTTTTTCTCCAAAATTGGAATTCCAAGTGAAAACTTCCAAAAAAATATTGAAATTTCTATCTTAGTTATAAAATATCAACTTTAATTAAGAATTTATTTTACTTTTAATCACAACATTTCAACTTTAAATTAATATTTTTAGAAGAACTTGATTTATAAAATTTTTACAACTTTTTACGACTAGTTTACAAACGTCAAGATTAAAGTCGAAATTTTGAAAAAAAAAATGAGCTTAATGACTTATATTTATTTTTCAAAATTTTTACATTAGCACTGGAACAAAATTCAGATTTTTTCAAAATATTCTTACTTTCTAGACATTTAATTTATAAAAAAACCCGTGGCCATTTTGAGAAAACACTAAAAGTTTCAGGAAATATCAAAGTTTATTTTTTGAATTTTGTTTTAAGACAAAAAGTTAAATGTTATTAGTTTTTGTTAATAGATTTTATCTTTTGGAAATGATAGATTTTTTTAGAAAATTTTTACTTCAAACCTTTTTTTTTTTCAAAAATTATGGCTTCTTTCTTCTTCGGATTTAGAGAGTAATTCTAAATGTCAACTTATTTCTAAAATTTCGAATTTAAAAAACTAAAAATTTCGAATTCGAACAGGTCACATTAAGAATTAACATATCCTAATTTTGTTCGGATATTCACGTTTTTAAAAAAGTTTATATTTTCAGAAATGTTTAATAATGAATTTTGGTTATTTTTAAGTATAAACAGGGTCGTAATTAAACTTTTTTAGAATGAGTTTGTCCACTCTAAATGTAGACTTTTCTGGACATTTCGAATTAAAATTCCAAGTTCAAAAAACTCAAGATCCAGTTCAAAATTTCAATATATGACGTTTTTCACAAAAATTTTGGCGAAATTTTTACGTTTCTAAAAAGAATCGAAGTTTAAAAAATTATTTTTGGGTTTGAAGTAAATACCAAGATTTTAAACTTTGAATTTTGAGAAAAAAAAAGTAAAAGTATTAACATACTTCGCATTTAACCAAAAAATTTAATTCAAATTAAAAATGTCCAAAAAAGGTCGAAATTTTAAAATTAAAGGTAAAACTTACAAAAAAACGATATATAACTTTATAGCAAAAACTTTTTTTCGAAATTCGGAAGAATCAAATGCACTTCGACATTGCAAATTCAGATAGCAACAATAATTCCCAAAATTGCCCAAAATAAAAAACCTGGAAATTGAAGTTGTTGCCAGTTAGAAAAACAATTGGACGCGAAACTCGAACTTAAAAAAAAAACATCTAATCTTCCAGAATTTAGAAAGAATATCTCCAAATTCTAAATGTTCGGGTGCAAACTTTAAATTTGAGATAAAAGTTAAAATTATGAATTTGATTGAAATTTGAAAAAAATTAAAAAAAAAGGTTTTTCTCTAGCTGACTTCAAACTATGTCTTTAAATAGAGCTTTTTCTATAGGCATTTTTCATACAAAACTGCAGGTTATAGAAGTCAAAGATAAATTTCAGAAAAGGAATATCTTTCGAGTAATTTTATCATCTTACCCACACATCTGCTTTTATTTGGAAATTAAATTAAGATAAATAGGCAACGTTGTTGTTAAATTACTTTGTTAGAAGAGTTAGACAATAATAATATAAATAGTAAAGTAGTATTGAACCGTGACTTCTGAGCTCTAACCTAAACGTAAACAAAGACTAAGTAGTTTTAGCAGAAAGATCGCACCCCCCCCCCCCCCCTCCCAAAAACCATGGTTAGATTGCAGGAGAATGGGATTCCCCGAATTTGGAAATTCTTTCAGCTGGCGTAACTGTACCATTGACGACTGCTGCTGCTGTTTTATCATTTAGTTTTTTTAAGCTGAAAATAGAGCCAGTTAAAAAGGCTGTATTTTTAGCTTTTAATTAAGTGGTGATGGTGCGTGCATAAGCAGCTGCTAAATATATGCTCCATTAATAAACCCAAATTCTACGGGAATTAATGAGCGATTATTTCTGAAAATTGTGGTAAACCAAAGGTGTAAACAATAAGAACAGTGTAGTGATTAAAACAACACTAGAGACAAACAGATTAGTGCAATAATTAGTAATTTAAGGTAAGACGCTGCATTTGTATTAGCTCTGATAAGAGATAAGAAACCGTGACCTTCGAGGAGATAGTCCGGGGAACGGTTTCTTTCGTGGAAAAGACGTGCATCACAACATATAGTAATCAGATTAGGAATCAGCGCTGAAATAAAGAAATAAACATGGACAAGAATTATATGAGAGACGCCGACATGGAGGAGTCCTCCACAGACGAAGGAGGCAAGAGAAAAAGGGTACGAGAAGAAACCTTAACGAGAACAAAAAAAATGTCGAGAACGCCAATAAAAACAAAAACAATTGATAACGAGGATAAGCTTGATCTTATACTAAGTATGATGCAGGATATAAGAGAAGAAATGCAAGAAATAAAAAATGAACAGAAAAAATACAATAACGACATTAGAAAAATCTAAATCGAAAACAACAAACTAAGAGAAGAAAACGAGAGAATTATAAAAGAAAACGAGAAAATGAAAAGGGATATAAAAATAATAAGCAATAATTTGGAGTGGATCGAAAAAGATAAAAGGAAAAATAACATAATTGTTAACGGTCTAACAGTAAATACAAACGACAATGCAATTTTAATTACCGAAATGGAAAATTTCTTTAAAGAAAAATTAGAAATACAAACCAAAGTTGAAGAAACTTACAACATTGGTAGAAATATATATCTTGTGAAATTGCAAAATGAAAATGAAAAGAAACGGATTATGAAAAACAAATCAAAGCTTAGAAAAATTAATGAAAAAATTTTCATAAATGAAGACTTGACGCATAAAGAAAGGGAGAAGCAGAGACAACTAAAAAATAAAGCAGAAGAGGAGAAACGCATGGGTAAGAATATCAAAATGGGATATAACAAGATAATAGTTGATGGAGAAACTTGGAAATGGAACAAAATCAAGGAAAAATTAGAAAATACAAATTCAAAAAACTGAGCAATAAATCTAAAGAGGTAAATAGTATGATGACGAACAAGGCAATGAAAATGGATACGAAAACACATAAAAACACAACAATAGAAAAAATAAATAAAAAGGAAAAAACAGGAAAAGAAATTTGGAAAGTGGGAACATGGAATGTTAGAGGACTAAGGGGAAAAGAGGAGGAACTAATAGAAGAATTTGAAATGACAGGGATACAAATATTAACAATAACAGAAACGAAGAAGAAGGGACAAGGGGAACTAGTGCTAGAAAATGGACACCTTTTAATATACAGTGGAGTAGAACAAAATAAACATGCTGCGGCAGGGGTTGGGTGCATAATAGAGAAAGGATTAGTAGATAATATACTAAATTGGGAAGGCATTTCTGAAAGAATACTAAAAATAGAATTTGATGATATATATGATATATATTTGATATATATATATATGCATAATAATAGTGTATGGACCAAATGAAGATGATTTAACGAGTAATAAAGATCAATTCTGGGAGGAACTAACATTGGCCACAGAGACAGTTAAAGGTAAAATTATCGTAATAGGAGATTTTAACAGTAGGGTGGGTAAAAGAGAGAATAGAAATGTAAATGTGATTGGAAACTGTAGGAAAACAAAAATAAACAACAATGGGTTAAGAATGATAGAATATTGCATATTGAACGATCTCATAATAACAAATACGTTTTATGAACACCAGGATATACATAAATTTACAAGAATAGCGGAAAACAGAAAAGAAAGATCCATAATTGACTACGTACTTGTGCAAAGAAATAATAGGAAATCGATCACGGATGTAAGAGTCAAAAGAAGTGCGGAAATATTTAGTGATCCTTACCTGGTTGTAGCAAAAATTAGGAAAAAGAAGAGGTGTAGGAGTGACGACGAACGACACGAAACTGCACCAGTAAAAAAAGAAAATATTAAAACATACAGATTAAGAGAAAAAGATATAGCAAACAGTTATCACCAAATTCTTGAGGAAAAAATAATATAGAAAAGGAGATTGAACAAAAAGATATTGAAGTCATATGGCAAATATTTAAGGAGGTAGTAATAGAAGCAGCTAAACAAGCATGTGGCATGATTACAACCAACGCCAATAAAAAGTTAACTGCCTGGTGGAACGATGAAATCAAAAAAGAAGTTAAATTAAAAAAACAAGCGTGGAAAGAGTATTTAAATAATAACACCGCACAAAAATACACTTTGTATAAGGAGAGAAGAACCAAAGTAAAAAATATGGTTTTGGAAGCTAAACAGAAGGCATGGGAATGTTTTGGGAAAAAAATGGAGAAGACAAATAAAGGAGATCGCAAGCTATTTTATAAAGCAGTGAAGACAATAAGAAAAGGAAAAGAAAAGAAATTGACGACTATAACAAGCAAAGAAGGCGCGTTGCTAAAAGATGAGAATTTAATTATGAACAGATGGAAAGAATACTTTTACGAACTATTAAATCCACTGGAAACAGAGACACAAGAAGGCAAAGAAGTAACAACAAATGACACAATAGCAGATGAAGAAAATGAAGTATTTACGATAGAAGAAGTTGAAGAAGCAATCAAGGCAACAAAATGTGGAAAAGCACCCGGACATGATGGAATAACACCAGATATGATTAAACACATGGGGAAGAAAGGTGTAAAACTCTTGTACAACATTTGTAATAAGGCATGGATAAAAGGAAACATACCTAAAGATTGGGGAATACGTGTTATTATGCCCATATATAAAAAGGGAGATAGAAAACAATGCCAAAATTATCGAGGTATAACTTTATTGAGCACGGTAGCAAAGATATATGAAAGGGTGTTAGCAAACAGGCTCCGTTTAGTCATAGAAACGCAATTAAGTGTATCCCAAAGTGGATTTAGAAGAGGCCATAGTATACAGGACCATATATTCACGATGAAACAACTTACGGATAAAATATTAAGACAACGGAGAGTGGCATATCTAGCGTTCATTGATCTTGAAAAGGCTTTCGACAGAGCACCCAGAAAAGAAATATGGATAAGTTTGGAACAACGAGGAGTCAGCCGAAAATTAATTGCTGGAATAAAAAGCATATATGAGGAAAATGCAAATTACGTCAGAACGCGAAATATGCAGTCTTCTACTTTCTACACAAGAGATGGTTTACGACAGGGAGGAGTACTTAGCCCATTACTATTCATTATCCTGATAGATGACATACTCAAACAAACATGTACGAAAACAACAGGCCTACAAGTAGGATACTACAATCTACAAAAAGTCTGTATAAAAGAATGTGCATTTGCAGATGATATAGTAATAGTGGCCAATTCACCCGAAGACCTACAAACTAACTTAGAAATATGGAAAGATGCTCTAGAATCTAAGCAAATGAAAATAAATGTCAATAAAACAAAAGTAATGGCGATAACAGAAGATGAAAATAAAAAAAATAAATATACAATTGGAAAATAAGGATATACAGCAGGTCAAGGAATTCAAATATTTAGGAGTAATAATAGTTAATAAAGGAAATCAGGATAGGGACATCAATGAACGAATAGAGAAAGCACTTAAAGCATATTACAGTATGTGTGCAACCATAGTCAAGAAGAAAGAAATATCCAAAAATACGAAAATGTTGGTATACAAGACTATCTTCCAGCCGATACTACTATTTGGAAGTGAAACCTGGGTTTTGACGGAGAGAATGAAAAGCCGGATACAAGCAGTCGAGATGAAGTTCTTAAGAGCGATAAAGGGAATAAGTAGAAGAGATCGAATAAGAAATCAAAAAGTGAGGGAAGAACTGGATGCTAAGCCTGTATTAGAAATTGTCGAAGAAAAACAATTAGGTTGGTGGGGAGATATACAAAGGATGAAAGATAACATGCAAGTAAAGAAAATATGGGAAGCAAGAACATCGGACCGGAGACGTAGAGGCAGACCTAAAGAAAGATGGGATGACATCATTGATAAATTAATCAGAAAGAGACAATTAAACCTAAACGAAGCAAAAATTTTAGCGCTAAACAAAAAGGAATGAAAAAAATTTTGTGAATAAAATAGAGAATACCAATCCAGACACCTTACGGTATAAGGGAATTGATTATATATATACAGGGTGTTACAAAAGTCCGGGCCGCTACTTCAGGAGCATATTCTACACATTAAAATATGAAAAATGTTGAAATACATTTTTTTCTTTAAATTGCCTCCTAACGGAGATATGACCATTTAAAGATGGCGCCTCTAAAGTGGTTTTTTTACTACAAAAAGTTAACGGTTAGTAGCAAAGTCATGAAATTGGGCAAGCAGTTAAAGAATTGGATTAGGCATATTCTTATGTAACATATTTTTTAAATAAGCAGTAGCGTGGTGTGTAGGGGGTTGCCCGCGATTATTTTTTGCCGTAACTTTTTTGTATTGCAATATTTCGACACAAAAGTACCATAATCGTAAAAAGCAACATTTTTTATACAAAAAAGGTACTTTTTCTCAAAGTCGCTAAAAGTAACCGTTTCCGAGAAAAAGGCGTTTAAATAATCCTATCCCGTCTTCGAAATTCTAACTAATTTGTATAAGAAAAAATAAGTTGGTCATGCAAACTGATCGTAAAGAAAACAATTGTACTTGACAATATCTGCCAGAGATTGACGTTGTGTCACTGATAAAATTTGGTCGTAAGCTGTAAACTTTAGCAGTTTTTGTTATCAATAGTAAGTGTAGTAGTTTTTTAACTTTTCATTATTTTGATAAAATGGACTATTCAAATCAAGAAATGGCCGATATGCATTTAATGTACGGGCTTGCAAATTGTAATCGTGCTGAAGCAAGACGGCTTTATGCCGAACGTTTTCCTAATAGACACCTACCAGGAGAAAAATTGTTCCAGAAAATTCATGCTCCTTTATGTGAAACAGGAAATTTTGTTTTCAAAGGCGAACGTGTTGGAAGGCCAAACGCAGAAGTTGCTAATTTAGAGGAGCGTGTGCTTCAGCGAGTTGAAGAAAATCCGAGTGTCAGCACTAGACAACTTGCTTTAGCCGAAGGAGTTGATCACGTAACTATCTGGCGAATTTTGAAATTTTACCAATTTTACCCCTATCATTTTCAAAGAGTGCAAGGGTTACTTGCTGCTGATTATCCTCCAAGAATAGAATTTTGCAACTGGCTATTGCATAAGATCGCTGAAAATGAGAACTTTCCATCGCTCATATTATTTACGGACGAAGCGGGTTTTACCAGAAACGGGATACTTAACTTTCACAACATGCATCAGTGGCAAGTTGAAAATCCGAATGCAGTTATTCAGTCGAGACATCAGCAACATTTTTCACTTAACATTTGGGGAGGAGTAATAGGGGACTCTATAATTGGACCGTTTTTTTTACCTCATAGGTTAACAGGAGCATCATATAGATATTTTTTGCAAACAGAGTTACCCGTGTTACTTGAAAATGTTCCACTCATAACAAGACAGCGAATGTGGATAATGCACGATGGGGCACCTGTCCATTTTAGTGCAGTTGCTAGGGAATTTTTGAATAACAACTATCATCAACGATGGATAGGTCGAGGAGATCCGATACCATGGCCAGCTAGGTCTCCTGACCTCAACCCACTCGATTTCTACTTATGGGGACATCTAAAGCAGATCGTCTACTCCACACCAGTTGACAATATCAATGATCTTCGTGAACGAATTGAAAATGGGTTCAACCAGATTCACAATACACCAGGCATTTGCGAAAGAGTAAGGAGTTCCATTAGAAGACGAGCCGAGCAATGTATTGCTGCAGGGGGCAGTAATTTCGAACACTTGCTTTGATTTTTTTTTTCTTAATTTAGTACTATTTTTATATCAATGCAGTTAGTAGTGGATAAATTAGAAATTTGCAAAACGAATTCTAATAAATGCAACAATTTTGTTTAAACGCTTTTTTCTCGGAAACGGTTACTTTTAGCGACTTTGAGAAAGAGTACCTTTTTTGTATAAAAATTGTTGCTTTTTACGATTATGGTACTTTTGTGTCGAAATATTGCAATACAAAAAAGTTACGGCAAAAAATAATCGCGGGCAACCCCCTACACACCACGTTACTGCTTATTTAAAAAATATGTTACATGAGAATATGCCTAATCCAATTCTTTAACTGCTTGCCCAATTTCATGACTTTGCTACTAACCGTTAACTTTTTGTAGTAAAAAAACCACTTTAGGGGCGCCATCTTTAAATGGTCATATCTCCGTTAGGAGGCAATTTAAAGAAAAAAATGTATTTCAACATTTTTCATATTTTAATGTGTAGAATATGCTCCTGAAGTAGCGGCCCGGACTTTTGTAACACCCTGTATAATTACTTCTGAAGCGAGAAGAGTTGATGGACGGACAGGTTGTTGGTTATCTTAAGAAGAGTATAAAAATGGGGACTGTTTGGGGAACAATTGCTTAAAATAAATCTGGTTAAGCTACTTCAGTGGAGCAGGCAGGAGGGGTGTTGTGACAAATGAAACATGAGTTATACTAAATTAATAATATATTTACACCATAAAAGTTATTCATAATACACTCAATAAATAGTCATATATAAAAAAAGACGCCTGAGCCAAATTCTTACACAAAATGTTAGTACGATGATGATTAGTGAATGTTCTTCAAGAAGTCAGTACAACAACAAAATGAAAAACAACAAAAAAACTCGTCAATAACAAAATAATTAACAAAGCCAATTAAAATATTAGAAAAAGACTATACATTTCGGGTAACAACAAATAACATAGATTTAAAATCATCAATTGGCAGGGCTTTTAATCTTTTCTTCTCTCTTCTAATTTGGTCTTAAGAATTGGCTGTACAGATCCCGTTTTTAAAGATTTTGCCACTTAATTTAGTAAAATCAGCTAGCTTTTGCCACTTAATTTAATAAAATTAGCTAGCTTTTGCCACTAATTTAATAAAATCAGGTAGCTTTTGCCACTTAATTTAATAAAATGAGCTAAATTTATGAGCACTCTAGACATCCTAAACAAAGCACAAATTCTACTATTAAAAAATTTGTCAGATACAAAATAAGGAAATAAAATATAAAAATGCATAGTTTCAATCGAGTTAAAACAAATTGAATTAAAACGTAAACTAAATTAATTAACTCAGTTACGACCTTGACCCTACAACTCGATGCTCTTTAATAAACTCAATTGAACAATAAGACTAGTTAAATCACGTTAATCGATGGCCGCACAACAAAAACTTTAAAAATGGGCAATTATTTATACATAAACGGACATGTTCATCAAATTTAACCTCGCTGAAGACCCAGTATGTCAACCCAATTTTGCGCCCTTAACGAGGATACACCCTCCTGAACACCTGGATATAGTTACACACAGTTTTTAGGTCCTCGACACGAAGGGTTCAATAGAGTAAACGGAATGTTTACCACTCTTGTTGTCTCTGATACAGAGAAACTAAATGCACTCTATCACTTGATGATGAAGTGCAAACCATGGGACTAAATAAAAAATGGAAGGTCAATTAGGTTCGGTTGTTTAGAGCAGATCGAACAAGAAGTTGACAAACTGCGTGAGGCTGAATCATTTTGCGAATGAATAACAAGTTGAGCAGCGGCATATACCGCCACAGCGGCATACACCGCCACAAACCGCTTTCGATTATCTTTGTAATTATTTGCCCAATTTCAAACTTACGTTTTGAATAGAGCTGAATTTAATTCAATTATGTAGAAATTTGATGCTTAGAAGTTCCGTGGTATCGTCTATTGAAGTCGAAGGAATTATTAGTTCAGTTGTTAAACTTGTTTGGTTACCACACACTGGGGCTTACGATTTCCAGCTGTAACAAACAAGTGTTTGCTGTCACGTTCCTCATTGTTAGCCGGCGATAGCCTTGCATTTTAGAGAATTATGTTTCACTTTAGCGACATAATTTTCTACTGAAAAAATTTCCGGTAACTGCACAGAACCGGACGGTAACAACAAAGACTTTCTCTGACGATTTTCGCTCACGAATTCCCACTTTACACTTCCAATGTTTACTTCTCGGTCAGTTTTTAATTTTAAATTCAAACGTCGACTTTTAGATAATTCGGTTCAAAATTTCATTCTATTTTGAAATTTCCACCTTTTTATACAATTTTTAATTTAGCGTTCGGAATCCAGTTTATTAAAATAAAAATGTGTGATTCAAGACAAGTCAATCACCCAAAAAATAAAAACGAATACATCTTTACACCATTTTATCGAAATTTAACTTTTTGGACTTAAACATCTTTTATAAAACTTTTCTCGAAAAATTGATTTTATTCTCAAAGCTCTCGATTTAAACAGGAAATTTGTAATTTCTTTCCAAATTTTCGACCTTACATCCAAATTTTTGATTTATTTTCAGTTTTCACTTCTTCCCCTTAAAATTTGACGTAAATTTCGTCTTTAACATTGGCGTATATAGAGGGGCCGGGTGGGCCGACATATTTTAACCAATGTTCTGGAATATGTATGAGATCCTCTGGTGGTACGTTCCATCTAAAATATTTTTCACCTCCTGCTATCCCTGATTCCCTAGAATATGGCCCCATAAGTATTATTTATTATAGATGCAAATTAACAATTTTATTGTTTTAAAAAACTAAAAAGATTTGCTTTTAAATTTTTAAGTTGCTAATTAAGCTTTATTACAGTACACAAGATAAACACCTTTCATACTTTTCATCGATTATTATCAAAACCACTAAAAAACCCAACATTTTCAAGTTAATGTACTTTCTTCTTTGAATTTCGAGTTTGCTGTTTTCAGAAAGTTACAATTCTAGAAAGAAGCTCTGAATTTGAAAAAAACTCCATTTAAATTTGAATTATGAAGTAATTAGTGTAAATATGGAGGTTAAGTGCTCTAGAAAGAGTCATTGGCGTATATAGAGGGTGCCCACCACAGAATTGTCTGGTGCCCACCCCAGAATATTAGGTTACCAACCCAAAAATAAAACCCCAGTATTTTATGATATCGTAATACAAATTATTTTAAAATTTCTTAAATCTGAAACATGAAACAATCTGTGGTGCAGTTATCCTTCGCACTACAGAATTCCAGTGATAAAAACGTGTGCTCTGTGACAAAGTGACTCGACGCAATATCATAAAGTACCTCTCTGGCCATAATTACTGCCAGATTGGACCCACTAACTCTAACTTTGATAATTCTAGTTTTAATTTAAAATTTTTGGAAAAAAAAACAGACAATTTTTACAAAAGGTTCACATTATAGACAGAGAGAAAAAAAATGAATTTTAAGTCGCCTTTTTTTGGGGGAAAAAATGAAATTTTTGTGTTAGACCAACATTTTGAGAGAAGAGTTAAATTTTCAAGAATATGAAAATTGGCAAAGAAGAAAAATACTGATAGAAATGTCGAATGTCAAACTTCAAACTTTGAAAAATTTCCTGAATTAATTAAATTTGGAAAAAAACTGAAATAACCAATGATATTTTCCTCAGTATTTTACTTTATTTAAATTTTAATATAATAGAAAAGCTTTTCTTCTGAAATATTCCAAACATATTATTCTAGAAATTATGACGTTTTATTAATATTTTGTTCCGATTTTAAAAAAGTTAATAGAATTTTAAGAAAAAGTCGAAATTTGGGGGAGGTAGAAATTTCCAGAGACAAAATTTCAAATTTTGGGGTATATCCTGTTCCGAGAATAAAACGAATTTAGAGAAACAAGTGGAAATCTTTTTTTTTTTGGTGGAACAGACTTGTCCTTGGTTATGTTCCAAAGTTAATATACAAATCTTATCCCCTGAAACCAAAAAAATATTAAAAAATACAACGGAAATTGCTCTAACGCGTTTCAATAGCCAAGCTATCATCTTCAGAAAGATACTAATGAGATACTGTATCTCTCCGAAGATGATAGCTTGGCTATCGGAACGCGTTACAGCAACTTTTGTTGTATTTTTCATCTTTCTTGGTTTCAAAAGACAAGATTTGTACAACAAGTGGAAGTCCACAAAGTCAAATTTAAAAAAATCAGAAAAACCTGAACATTAATAAAAACGAATTTCGAAAAATATTGTCAAAATTTCGAGAAAACGATCGACATTTCTAGAAAATATTCAAATCTCCAAGAAAAGGAAAGAAAGAGCGGAAAAAGTAGAATTCTGGAAAAATTTTAATTTCGAGAAAAGGTCAAAATTTTCAGAAAATCGAATTTCTTTCTGGAAAAATTCGAAAACTGTCGAAAAATCGAAAAAAGACAAAGTTTTCAAAGGTCTGAAAAAACAAGTCGAATTTTAAAAAAAATCGCAATTTGGCAAAAATATTTTTTTAGAAATATTTACTTTTTTATTTAAATGTTAACATATTTAAATTTCGGTGGAGAAATTCAATTTTTTTCACTAAATACAAAAATATTTTCTCAACATAGTTGCTTTTTTAATAACATTCCATATTCTATTCCGATCAAAGTTAGAGAATTTTGGGGAAAAAGTTTACAATTCCAGAAACATAAAATATTTCGAGATAAAAGTCGAAATGTTAAAAATAAGGAAAATTTTGAGATAGGTGCAATTAGAAATTTCGGGAAAATGTAATTTGAAAAAGTCGAAATATATAAAAAAAGAATACTAAGAAAAATAGCAGAATTTCGAGACAATATGAATACGTATCGAGAAAAATGGCGAAATAAAAAAAAACGATTTTTAAAATTTCGAATTTTCGATACGGAAACTTTTAAGAAAAAGGCAGATTTGAAGAAGAAAAGTCAAGATTTCGATAAAAAGACGAACTTCAAGCAGAGAGTCGAAACTTTCAGAAATATTTAGTATCAAATTTTGAGGTACAAAATCAAGATTTTGAAAAAAAGCAAACTCTCAGAAACTAGTCAAAATTTTTGGAAAATTAGATTCTAGAAGGTTGAAATTTTCATAAAAATTTAAATATTAAGGTGAATGAAGAAATTTATAGAAATAGGCGAAATTTTGAAAAATCGGCTTTAAATATTCAAGTGAAACTTCAAAATTGAGAAGAAGTTCGAAATTTTTCAGAGAATATCGAAAAAATTAAAAATTTCGCACAGAGATTTAATGAAAGTTAAATTTTGATAAAAAAGGTTTAATTTTAAAAAATTTTTGTTTTTAAAAAGACAAATTTTGAAGAAAAAAATCAAAATTTTCAGTTAAAAACAAACTTGGACGAAAATATTGAAATTTTTGGTAAAAGAGAGGATTGTATTTGAAATAAAATCAAAATTTCTAAAGAAGAACCAATTTTGAGAAAACTATGGACATTTCGAAATAAATCACAAAAGCAAAAGCAGATTTTGAAAAATTTGACATTTCGGGAAAAAATCGAAATTTTCAAATCAAAATTTCTAAAAATTCCAAATTTTATAAAAATTCGAAATTTTCCAGAGAAAGCCAACATGTGCCCTAAATTAAAGAATTTTTTTTGGGAAATCACGAAATTTGAAAAAAATTGAAATTATCGACAAACGTCGAAATTTCAAGATAAGTACGAATTCTGAAGAAAAAATGGAAATTTCAATTGAATATTAATTTTGGGCGACTTTAAGAGCCAGGGGGGCAAGTGCCCTACCCTGTCCTATTCTAAATGGGCCTATGAATATACATAGTTTTAGCTACATAACTTGTATCATCTATATTAAATATGGGAATAGATCGTTTGATTTTTTTTTAATAATTTATGGTGATTGAAGACGATCTGTAAACTTCAATTGCAAGTTTAATCGTATGTCGTCCGTTAAGTACAATTGGCGTATACCTCATCGGTCGTACTTAACAAATTTGGATGTTATAAAATCGAAATTTTAAAAAATAAAAATGCAAAAACGTAATTTTTATTTTGAAGTCAAAAAATAACAAAAGCAAAAACTGAAACCGTAAAAAATTCAAAATTAAAAATATCGAACTAAATTCTTAAAATATTGAGAATCAGTTGATATTTTCAGGTTAAATTCAAAATATTTGACAGAAAATGAATCTAGAAATATTAAGAAAAAGTCAATTTTTTAAAAAAATTGGAAATTTATTTAATAATTTTCTCGACATTTCGATTCTTAAGTGGAAGTGGTAGAGAACTATATTCTTTGCAGAAAAATCTGATGTTATAGTAAATATTTAAATAATTAAGTTAAATATGAAAAGGAAATCTAAATTTAGCGTTTGTATTGAAAATGTACTTTGAAAGTGTAAAATAGAATACTATTAAAAAAAAACTGAAATTAAATTTAAAGTCATTATTTAGGAAATAAAACGAAAATCGTTCCGAAATAACATTTTGATCATGAAGTCAAAATTTTGGGGGAAAATGTCAAAACTCCATTTCAAATCGCAATTTAGAAAAATCACAGTTTTGTTTAAAAAATGGGGCTTCAACAAATTTTCACAGATTAAAAATTGAAGCTTCGAAAAACTAGAGGCGTCGAAAAAACTCAAAATCTCTTGAAAAAGTCGAAACTTTTACTTATGTGAAAAATGTCAGAAGAAATTGAAAGTGTAAAATTTGTGAATTTTAGATTTTATAAGGAAATCGAAATTTCTAAATTCACATTTTAAAAAAAATGGACACTGAAGGAAATTCCTAATTTAGAAATAATTTTTTGATTTAAATAATTTAAATTTACAAATAGAAAATCAAAACAAGTTGAAGGTAACGTTACGCCCGAAGAAGTGTTAAACGTTTTTGTAGACAAATGGAAAATTAAAGTTATTTAATAATTAGTTAATTAATGCAGCAATCAAAATGAACACTTCTCGCTGAAAATCTTTTTTGGGTAATTTTATTTAAAGCAACATTGCACAAATGGATTATCGAAATCATGATTTCAAATTTAAATTATCTTTATTTTGTACATTTATCAGTCATCATTTTTCAGGGGCCAGGCGCCCCCTAGAAAAAATCGTAGATACACCAATGGTATTAATCTCGAAATGTCTTTTTTTTCCAAATCTTTTGAGTTTTTCTCATAATTAGGAATTTTATCAACACTGGGATTAAAGCTCAAATTTTCGTTTTTTCTTAGAAATGTTTTGCAAATTAGGAATTTTTTCTACGAATTTTTGATCAAACCATTTATTTCCTATTTTATTCTAAAATCCAAAATTTGGACTTCTTCGGGAAATTTCGACTTTCATCTCGACATAACATTCAGTTGGATTTCATTTTTTTCTGAATTTACAATTTTTACTTTTTTTAGAACAATCTTCACCTCTTTTTCAAAACTTTGTACTTTCACCTCGTTATTTGAAAATCGAAGTTAAGACTTTTTTAATAAATTTAGTTTTTTTACAACTTATTTTCTCCAAATTTCCAGTTTACACTTTGTTTTTGCGTTACAGGGCGATTCAAATTTCAAAGTATATAATTTTAGGAGCGTTTTCTTGGGGCAATAATAAGACTATAAAGATGTATCCCACCGCTTTCGAGTTACAGTAATCAAAATTTGCGCAAAAAAATTGACTATGTCAAATTGTGACATATATTGACCAAATCTTTTGAAAATTTGCTTTTCTTAGATAATCTGCTTATATTCTCTTCAACAATGTAAACCTAATTTGAGGAATGAAGAGGAATTTACATTTTCTTGAAAACTTTTTCATGTTTTGATTAGAAAACTTTAAATTTGGATAAGATGAAAAAAACTATAATTTTGATCTCTACGTACTAGGAACGATCACTTCAGCTATGATAAACGAAAGCTCACGTCTTATGGTTGCTATTCATAAATTTAATATATTTCTTTTTTTCTTGCTAAATATTGAAAGCTGCCATCTGCAGATTGTCATTTTTCCAAACAAAATTTGTAACTGTGCCATCTTTATTTCGAACTTAATAAAAATGTATTCATAAAAATTCTCCTAATTCCTAAGAATTTTTTAAATTTAATATCACATTGTAACTTACCTTTAAGTGGCACAATTTTCTATAAAACAACTCTGACTGAATATAAAAAGAGAGAGCATTATTTTCTATAAAAACATTTCTACCTAATCGTGTTAAAAAGCAATAAAATGCATATTTTCAAATAATCTCTTCAAAATCAAACTCGTAATACTTCAAATATTTTTTATTAAAATTATTAGTCTGTATTAAGTAAAAAAAATACCAATCTTGAATTTGGTTTTCAAGAACCAAACCGAATATATTTCCCATTAATTGAATTTTGTATAAAAGATATGTTATATCTTTGATATAAAATACATTAAGACTAGATTTTAAAATCATGACTTGATTACGTCCTCAGTAGATTACTTCTGCCAATGCTATTTTGTAAGAAAACGAGAATTATTCCCATGTTCCCGATGGAGTAATTCTCGTTTTAAACCTCTACAGACACAACCTTATTCTATCCCATCTGCTCTCGCGCGGGTGTTAAACAACGATCTGATTGTACAAAAGATGCGATAATTGGTCGACCAATCACCTTTCCATTATTTATTTATTGCCATGGTGCCAACACCTGCCCTATACCGATATCTCGTAGTTCATATCGTATACACTGGCGCGGTCCGGCGTCGAAGGTCTCGGTGGCAAATGCGAAGAAGGACACTGATTCTGCTGCGCCATATCGACGTTATCGGACATCTCCAACGCCCTCAGAAAAGACATCGGTCTTCGTCGGTTATCTTGAGCTGTGGGAGTGCCGGCCCCCAACTGCGCTTTCCTGTGCACTTGGGGGCTTTGCGGCGGGTAAACCGGCACGCCGCCCCGCATGGCCGGGTGGTACGGCCTGGGAGCCGCAGTGTAAACTTGCTGAGTGGGACTAGTCGGATTGGACCTATAAATATAGTGCATTAGAACTGGTTACAGATGACTTTGGGAATATGTTTTAGGAAAATATGAAAATATTTGGATATATTTCTTCCTTCTTCCTCCTTCTACTAAGTGTTCACTTTTAGTAGAAGGAGGAAGAAGGAAGAAATATACTAAAAGTGTTCACTTTTAGTAGTTCTCTGACACGGTCCAATCCCGAAAGAAGTATATCCTGTACTGACTCTGGCCGTGGAAGCCTTCGTTATCATGAAAATATCTACCAGTTTAGGCTGGAAATTTCAAGAAAAAAACTAGAAATTTAAAAAATCCCCAAATTAGAAACTTAATTGTAATTCTGAAGTAAATGAGTTAAATTTCAATGATATTCAATTTAAAAAAAATCAAAATTCCTGATTGTAAGAAAAAATATTCAACGGAGAACCAAAATAAAGTGGAAAATACTATAATTACAAAACTTTTATCGAAATATGACCAAATTGTCGCTACAATAAATAAATAAAAGGCGTAGAACCGAGGAAAAAGGACTTCAATCTAAGACTACAGGAAAAAAAGTGAAACATTTAGGGAAAAATAACGTTATCTTAAAAAAAAACATTAAAAATTGGAATATAAATCAATCACAGGAATTTACCTATAAAAGTCCTGATGTGGGGGTGGGTACCCCGGCGATGTGTCCTTCCACATATAAACCCCCCTCTGGGGCGAATTGGCCAATTCCCTAATATTATCGACAGTGTTGTTTGATCTGGGGTAGCTCAGCTGGGCTTCCTGTCGGACCAACTCCCCTTCGGACATGAAGCGTCGTTGGGGGCTCCCGCCGTAAGCTTGCGACATAACCTGGGGTCTTCCCGAGTTCTGATTATTTTGCGATTGGAAGTCGTAATATTGGCCGCCTCCCGGTTGAGTATTGCTGGCGATACCGATGAAGTCAGGCCTTCTGGGCTGCGTTGGCGTACTCGGGTTCGATCTGTGAAGAGCAAGCAACTACAATACTAGCGGTACAAACACATTAAGCAAAAGCTCCCACCGTCAGGGCCACCTAGAAAGTAAATTACCTCCGATGGTAAGTGTGGCTATTCTGACCACTTTTAGATTTCGCTGAAATTAACTTTCAGGCAATTATACTCGTAAACAATGTCAGTTTCTTGCGAGAGGTGAGCAGTGGGGGCGCGCGTTGAGATGAATTGAAGACGAAAATTTAAAACATCCTTGAAATTTATAACAAAAAATGTTTTCGAAATTTTGAGAAGACCACATTAGAGATCAAATTCGAAACTTTGGAAATGAAATGGTAAATCCATTCATAATGAAATTAATTTTAAGAGAAAAAATATCTTCAGATAAAATCTAAATTTGTAAAAGAAATTCGAGTTCAGAACTAAATTCTAGAAAAATGGTAAAGACCGTAATGACTTAGAATTATGAAAACACGCAAAACAAAATTTGACCAAAATACAAAATCTCGAGAAAAAAGTAGAAATTTCATAGTTTAAAATCGACATTTCTTAAATGTAGACATTATGTAATTAAAAATCGTAATTCTGACCAAAATTTTTAAAAAAAGTCAACTAACAAACTGAAATTTGTAGTACACTAGCTGACTCGATTAACTGCTCGCTATTACTCTGGTCACTCCAACATTATTTACGATTAAACTTAGTAATCAGGGAGACAGTCATACCTCCTAACTGGACTAGATAAAGCTAATGGCGTTGGCACTCCTAAAGCTTTGATGCGCTGCTGCATCGTGGGCGAAGGTCGCTGGGGGCCCAAACTGTCGGGCGTCGCTGATCTATTCGAATCTAGACCACGCGGCCTCGAATTAGGACTATTCCTCGGATAGTGTTGCATCTGACGCGGTGGATGACGAGGCGATTCGCCTTCTATCGGAGGCAGAAAGAAATTGCTCTTGGAGCCGTGGCGTTGGAGGGGCGGCGTCGGTTCGCAATCTTGACTTTGAGACGCCGACGGCTCCATATCCATCTCGCAGTTGTCCCGCGCCGACGGCGACAACTGGAAACGTAATTGGTAAGTCACCTTGGCTTATCGAATGAATGGGAAACGAAGCGACATGAATAACGAATACGAGAACGGACTGGCGACGTGTTTGGATTTATTTCAATGATTTCTTCTAGAATTTCTTATGAACTTTAACAAGAAATTTTACACATTCTAAAATCTTTCAAGTCAAGTAAAACTTTGGAAGTTTTGTTCTTAAAAATTGGACAGTAAAGTCAATTAAAATTCATTAAAAATTAAAAAAATAAAATGAAAATGTCAAGTAATCAATTAATGGCGAATAATTTCATCGTCCAATGACCTAAAATTTCATCATCCAATGGGCTAAAATTTCATCGTCCAATGGGCTAAAATTTCATCGTCCAATGGGCTAAAATTTCATCGTCCAATGCCCTAAAATTTCATCGTCTGATGGCGTAAAATTTTATTGTCTAATTGCGTAAAATTTCGTAGGCTGATGGCGAAAAACGTCATCAAGATAAATCCAGCGAGTACACGCCCCAACAAAAATAATTTTATTTTCAAATTTCAAAGGCCTTACCTTATTGTATGCATTAGAATTAATGTTACGTACACCATTACTATTATCCATATATGTTTTGACTTGGCTATCATTTGTTATTGTAGCTATAGGTCCATGGGGACAGTGTTTCCGCTTCACGTGGTATTTATTAGGTTTAATTAAGCTAAAAATGCGTCCGAATAAAATTTAACACAAACAAATTATGTTGAAAGCAGTCAAAAAAAATAATCGATTCATTGACTTGCTTATAAAATGTACCGGTACTGATTACAGATGATTATAAAACGATTTCCGCTTATTACACGATTATAATCAATGATTCAACTTCAACGATTCAAAAGGAAATCAAACTTTTTGAAACAACTCAATTAATCGATAACATCATCCTTAAATAGAGAACAACTCAGTTTTGGATCACTACTTCAAGTTGATCATTACTAGACTGCTCTCAACTAAATTAAAATTATCAAAAAATCTACCATACCTGGGAAACTGTGGCCCAAATTGTGTGTAGCAGCAATTATCCCAGCAACCCCTCGAAAATGGGTTATAACCTCCTTTAAATTTACCTGTTACTTGCTCATTTGTCGTTCTACCTCTTGACACTAATACCATATGGAAACCCGTTAAACCAAATATTGGTATTGCTAATAGGGCGACTAGTCCCATTAAAACCATACTTTGGAATGCATTAAGGAATTTTTAATCACAGTGAGTAAATCTACACAAAATTTCAATTATAAGATCAACCTGTTTGTTTCCAATATTACGACAAAACAATTTTTTTGGAAATGACAAACTTAAACCCAAAATATTCTTAAATGTCTTCTACCTAATCCCTAATTTCAACTTTTGGTAATCTTGACATGTAATCGAAATTTTGATTTAATACCCAAAATTTGTGAATAAATACTCGAAGCAACCTCCAAAGAGCAAGCCACAAATACCGGAATAGTGCGCTAACTACATCACTTGACATGCACTATAAAGAGGTAATATTTTAATTTAATTATGTTAAGAAAAGGATACGCTATGATTGGTTCGACGTTCGAGTAGCTATTAGGATACTTAAGAATATATATCAGACTTAATGCAAATATACTAATCATATGTAAACTTAATGATATGAGAAAGAAAAAGAAAAATCTATAATTTCTTCTTCCTATGCAGTTATTCATCCATGGACAATGATGATCAAAAGTCTGAAATCAAAACATATTATAAAAAATTCTAGTGGTTAGGATCATTCTCTCTTTGTTCAGTTTTTTAGATGTTTTGTTAACTTTTATAAATATATTGCATTTAAAGTGAATAACGAAAAATAGTTCCCTATCAGAGATAAGATTAGAAAAAGATAAAAATTTAAAAACAAATATGCTGCCTTTGCTATTTAACTAAAGTGTACCATCTACAATAAAGAATAAAGTGTTACAATTATAAGAATAAACTAATAACATTAAAAATTTTGCTTTGAAGCAACTTGTTAAATCTACCTAATAAACGCAGTTTCAAGCTTACAACTTTAGCCCTCGATTGGAAACTAAAAGACCATAATTTAAAATCCAGGTCACCATTTTTTTGCACCCCAATATTTAAATGTTTATAGAGCGTTGTTAACAACAATAATATATACAAGGATAACATAGGGGATAAAATAAGAATACATTCAAATTTCAATGTAACAACCAATAAGGCCACTAAATATGCTACTTACCTCTATACAATGATTACAAACGCTACAATGTGAACACCTTGGTGGCCTGTAGAATTTGCACGTTACACACCATTTCATCCTAACTGTGATACCCCGTATTTCAACATTCTTATACAAAGGGGCCCTAAAGTCATCTTCTCGATCTTCGTCAGGAGGCGCTACAAAGTTTCAAATCAGTACCCCTCAAATTAGATAAACAAAAATACCTTTTGGTATAACACCAGGATCCATAAAAGTAGCAAGTGTAAAATTTGCTAATACAAAAAAAGTGATGACCCCCTGAAAAGCCAATACCCATGGATGCTGAGGAAGGTAATATCGGGCACTAAAATACAATTTAATAAACAAATCTGGTCGGTTTCAAGTAGAAAAAGAACGACTCACGGATAGTAAAAAAATAAAGATGTTGCCACAAGAAGTAAGGTCCAAGCAAACGTAGCTGGTATGTATCGCGTTTTTACATCGCACTTTGGCATAATGTCCTTTTCCTGCGACCGGGCTCAAGATCTTTTGTACAATATTACCCTCACATAGGTCAACATGGCTGAGGGATCGACAAGGTTTCTCCTTTTCGGAGATGTCAAGTATTGACAGTGACAGCGGTGACAGTTTATCGAAAGTCAAAACATCCACGGCTGACAATCGGAGAACACAAAATATTAGCGTTATTATCAGAACTACTAGAGCACTGAACTAAACATTGTGTCTTATGTAAGCTGGCAGAAAATTTTACCCCTTTACCACATCGACTATTAAACAAATAATTACGCGATACGTATTTGTGCTGGCGAAACACGTATCGCGTAATTATTTGTTTAATTGCCAATGTGGTAAAGGGGTAAACCATAGAGACTATCCAGTTTCTCTATGGCTAAAACCTTCTATGAACGTTATTATCACAAAACCACAGTATAGATCCATAGAAGGTTTCACCCCTTCACCACATCAGCAATTAAATAAATAATTACGCGATACGTATTTCGCCAGCAGAACTGGCATTTTCAAGCGCACTAATCTTAAAAGATTAGCAAAAGATGCATCGACGTCATCTGCATTGAGATTCAAATCGATACTTGGTGGCCTGTATCGATTTGAATCTCAATGCAGATGACGTCGATGCATCTTTTGCTAATCTTTTAAGATTAGTGCGCTTGAAAATGCCACTTCTGCTGCCGAAATACGTATCGCGTAATTATTTATTTAATTGCCGATGTGGTAAAGGGGTGAAACCTTCTATGGACTTAATCACAAGCCACAGTGTTTAGTTCAGTGCTTTAGGGACACAGTATAGATATTAGGTTACGCATATAGTAGCGACAAGAAGTGTCGGTACCTTTGATTTTGAAGTAGCGAAGATCGTTGACCTTCATGTTGGGGATTGTGCACGCCCGCGAAAATTTAAATTTATTTATTAAACAAAACCATCAAGTTTATTAATTTCAATAGTTTTTACCGTTTAAATTCTAATTTACTACTTTACAAATAGTCCAAATATACTTATTCCCGTGTATTTTTTAAATAAAGTGTATTTTGTTATTACTGATAACCTGATAAGTATGAAGAATACACAAAAGAAAAACTAAACACAGATTGTGGCTGACGGCAAAATAATTTCTACAGAAAACAACTTGTTTATTTTTGTATAAAACTGACAAATGTGAGTATAGTAAAACGGTTTTTTTAATAAAACAAACTGGATGTACTCGAATATTATCGTTTGCCGTCTTTTGGAAATTAAAAAGAAGCTGATTTTATCAATTTATTATTGCTGTTAGAGTTACATTTATAAATAGAACATGTAAATTCTCCTCTTTTCTCTTTTATTTGGTTTCATCTTATTAGCGTAATGAATTATAACAAGACTGACATTTAAATAAAACTAATACAGTGTTGCCAGATGACCTAAACATTATTCGCGAACAATCTACTTAAAAATCCCACAATTCGGATGAAAATCCCTGACCATATCAAATTTCTAAAACATCCATAAATGTAGATAAATTGTCTTACATTTTTACCATGAATGAATAACATATGAACGTAAAATAAAAAATCATATTCGCTCAAGTGCTGATTTTTCTGCACACTTGGCAACTCTCAACTGACATTCTGTTACCCAACGACCATAGATCTTATTTCTGGTTATCATAGAACACTGCGACGCCATGTTCGGGATTGTGCAAATTGACGCATGAGCAAACAAAATTCGTGACAAAATTTTAGCAATTTGTCGCTACTGTATGCGTAAGCTAATATCTATACTGTGTTAAAAGCCCGGTAAGGAGTGTGGTGAGGTAAAGGGATTATTAAAAAGAAACTGTCACTTACCTACCTAACGACAGAGCACAAAAATTTCGAGATTAGATTCGAAATTTCAACATTAAACCCCAAATTTCAAGAAATTCCGAAAAAAAAGTTGACCTTTCTCAAATTTTCGACTTTATTGGCGAAAGTTTGAGGAACGTCTATTGTCGAAATTTTGACTAAGTGGAAATTTCGAGAAAAAAGGAGTTTCCAACAATTTTTTAATGCGCATTCGACAGTAATCTTCCGGAAATATTGTCTTTTCCGGTAGAACTTTGTTGTAAAGTAATTTAATGAAAATTCACTTCGTATTATATGTAGCAAAAATATTAAAACCGTTCGTGTATGTCCACCTTTATTTGCAAATACACCGCGTTAACTTCTTATATTTTCGATCTGACAACACTGTTTAGGACCACAGAGTAGCAAGTATTATTGGAGTTGTGGAATTTGCCAAAAAACAATATTTGTAAAGAAATATTTAAAAACCCTTTAAATTTTAACTATTATCAGTATTAAACGTATTTGTTTTTTACATTAAGTATTTAAATAAAAAATTTTAACTACAAATTACAATCTGTGGTCCCATTTGTGATTCTATGACTTAAAACTAACCTTATTTTACTGTCTAACATAACCTCAATTTCGAATTTTTTTTGCACAATTTGTTTTGTTCATGTTTATGTGTACGTTGCCATTTTATCATATTTGTGCATAAGGTTAAAATGAACAATCGTTTTCCTTTGGTTGTTATTCTTGGTGCCACAGGCTCCGGCAAAACAAAGTTGTCGCTTGAATTGGCGAAGAAGTTTGGGGGTGAAATTATAGGTGCGGATTCTATGCAGATACGGATTTTATTAAGATGGAAGACTTTGGGGTCACCTGCGGTAATTTTGTAGTTGTATAAAGCTCTGGATATCATCACAGCAAAAGCTACGAAAGAGGAACAGAGAGTGGCACCACATCATTTAATTGATATATTGGAACCAAACGAGACGTTCACTGTTATTGAATATCGAAATAAAGCATTAAAAATTGTATCTTTCGTCGTCAGAGTATAATTCTGATAAATTTCTCGTTTATTATAACAAGACTGACATTTAAGTAAAACTGACCCAGTGTTGCCAGATGACCTAAACATTATTCGCGAACAATCCAATTAAAAATCCCACAATTCGGATGAAAATCCCTGACCATACTAAATTTCTAAAACATCAATAAATGTAGATAAATCGTCTTACATTTTTACCACAGTATAGATATTAGCTTACGCATACAGTAGCGACAAACTGCTAAAATTTTGTCAGAAATTTTGTTTGCTCATACGTCAATTTGCACAATCCCGAACATGGCGTCGCAGTGTTCTATGATTACCAGAAATAAGATCTATGGTCGTTGGGTAACTGAATGTCAGTTGAGAGTTGCCACGTGTTCGGGAAAATCAGCACTTGAGCGAATATGATTTTTTATTTTACGTTCATATGTTATTCATTCATGGTAAAAATGTAAGACAATTTATCTACATTTATGGATGTTCTAGAAATTTGATATGGTCAGGGATTTTCATCCGAATTGTGGGATTTTTAAGGAGATTGTTCGCGAATAATGTTTAGGTTATCTGGCAACACTGGATCAGTTTTATTGAAATGTCAGTCTTGTTATAATTCATTGCGCTAATAAGATGAAACCAAATAAAAGAGAAAAGAGGAGAATTTACACGTTCTATTTATAAATGTAGCTCTAACAGCAATAATGATTTGATAAAATCAGCTTCTTTTTAATTTCCAAAAGAAGGCAAAAGGTAATATTCGGGTACACCCAATTTGTTTTATTAAAAAAAACTGTTTTATTATACTCGCATTTGCCAGTTTTATACAAAAAATAAATAAGTTGTTTCCTGTAGAAATTATTTTGCCGTCAGTCACAATCTGTGTTTAGTTTTTCTTTGTGTATTCTTTATACTTATCAGGTTATCAGTAATTACAAAATACACATTATTTAAAAAATACACGAGAACTAGTATTTTTGGACTATTTGTAAAGTAGTAAATTAGAATTTAAACGCTAAAAACTATTGAAATTAATAAACTGAATGGTTTTGTTTAATAAATAAATTTAAATTTTCGCGGCCGTGCACAATCCACAACATGGCTGAAGGTTAACGATTTTAGCTACTTCAAGATCAAAGGTACCGACATTTTTGTCACTACTGTATGCGTAAGCTAATATCTATACTGTGTTTTTACCATGAATGAATAACATATGAACGTAAAATAAAAAATTATATTCGCCCAAGTGCTCATTTTCACGAACGCTTGGCAACTCTGACATTCAGTTACCCAACGACCATAGATCTTATTTCTGGTTATCATAGAACACTGCGACGCCATGTTCGGGATTGTGCAAATTGACACATGAGCAAACAAAATTCGTGACAAAATTTTAGCACTTTGTCGTTACTCTATGCGTAAGTCAAGAAGAATATAATATTATAGACTTCTTGGCGTAAGCTAAGTATACTGTGACAAAACATATATACATAATTATCATAGTCATAGAGCACGGATGATGTAATAAGGATAGTGCGCATTCTATATTGGCCTTGTATAAAAATTTGACCGAAATGCGTCTAGAAAGTGGAGCAGCCCGACTGTTGATTTTTCTTTCTCTCTCTCTCTCTCTCTCTCTCGTTGAAACTCATTGGTTATGTTAAGCACGTCAGAGATCATAATAGCAATTGCAGCTCATTTATTCTGTTAATAGACTACAAAAAAACCCACCTGAAACTTTTTTAAATTTCCCCTACATCATCTTTTTCGTAAAAATTATGGATTGAATACACTTAGAAATGACATTAAAATGAAACAAAATCGGTAAGTTTTAACATTTCTCAACAGGTGTTTAATAGCCATATTTACTTCGTTTCTTCTTGGAAGCAGAGTTCCATCACTCCTAAAATCACAAGAACGTACTACCTACACTCTAGACGCTTTTTCAACACCGTTTTATGCGGTCGTGTACTATTCTCCTTCTATAATCCGTGTCATAGAGCTTTCAAGTCCAAAGAAAGTTGAAAGCTACTACTCTGTGGTTAAAGCTTTCCACAGACCGAAGCGAAAGTTCTGCAGCGGAAAATCTGCTAGCGGCGCGGCGGCGAAACTGGCGTAACACAATTGTTGCGCAACGCTAGAGTAACCAAATTTCTATTTCAAGCTTCTATTTAGTCCATTTCAGATAAATGTGCATGAGTAGGTCATGAAGTATTAAATCAAACTTTAGAAAAGTTACTAAAAAAATCACTAGAACTAAAGCTGAATTCACGCGTGAATATTTTGATGGTTACTGTGTTGCCATATTTCAAGGGTTATTTGGCAGAAATGATCAGAATGAATGTTTTCGATATTATTTTTGTTACTTTTATTAAGAATTTAATTGTCAGTATTTAATTAAAGCAACAAATAGACTTTTAGGAAGCTTATATGCAGTTTTATTGGCTTTTTCTTCGCCAGTCACTCGTTTCACAATCCTAAATTTCAGTAACATTCTATTAAGGAATGGCAATCTGTTATAGAAGGTTACTGAAATTTAGGATTGTGAAAGCAGTGACTGGTGAAGAAAAAGCCAATAAAACTGCATATAAATATGACTACTTCGCAAAGAAATTACAGAGACTATTTTAGAAAGTTATTAGACACATATATTCAAAACTTTAAATTGGACTTGAGTTGCATATTACGAATTTATTAAAAATTTGAGCTGAATGATGAATGTTCAATAAATTATCGAATGAAGGAATGTTTGAAAACGTTTTCTTGTTTGTGAGACTTATTAAGAAATTATATCGAATGATTGGATAGCATAAAATATTGGAATTATCATTAACAAAATCGAAGAAAAGAAAGAAGTTTTTTCATGTCGTTGGAGATTCGTTATTTAACATGAAGCAGGAAACTTTTATCATTTTTTCTTGATACACTCAGGTTTAATAAAGAGCAATATTAATTACATTTTAGATTTAATTATTGCACTTTTTAAGACTCATCTTTGTTGATGCTAATAAATTGCAGCAGTTTATTCATTATGGTTCCCTGAAGACCGTACCCAATTTCCAACGCAGATCTCAGCTCAGAAACATCCTCCACCAATCATAGGTTCAAATGCTTTTCTTACTTTCAAACTAAATGTGTGTAATGGTGACTAAAAAGTAATCATCCTCGGCCAAGGTTTTTGTACTCTAGTCTAAATGAACGGAAAAGAGGAACAATTTTTAAATTTTTGTTTTAATCTCAGAGCACATTTTAAATCTCAGAGCACATTTTAAATCTCAGAGCACATTTTAAATCTCAGAGTACAGTTTAAATAGAAAAGTACAGTTTAAACCTCAGAATACAGAAATATGACAGAGAACTGTTTTCTTAATTAGAGTATTTCTGGGTACCCTAAATGAAATCCATTTTATACAAATTGTATTTATTAAAATAAGACAAGTATAACAATATATAGGCCCAATTTATAAATATTATTTGCTTCTAATAGTATCGCTCCTGCGATAAAACAACAAATACGGGACCCTTGAACCTTGAGGGCTTAACACATAGTCTTCAGAGACAGCTTTAACAGATGCATCATCATACCTAACCCAACTGTTATACCCTACATGGAAGGCATCTGTTATGTAATGCCCCTTACTCGCTTCCTTTCCGTCGTGGTATACAACAGCAAACAACTTATACTGCTTCTCCTTGGGTGAAATAATTTTAGAAGATAACCATTCTGAAAACCACATTATAAATATTCTTTTTATAACTAATAAACTCTATTAACGATAAATAAAAATATTGAAGAGTTCCACACTGTAATGCTAAAACGATGACTTACTTGCATCAATTTTTAGATCAATAGGAAATTCCAAGGCTTTTAGAATCTTTGTGCAACCATCCAACTTGTAATCGAAACATTTTAAATGCAAAATTAGAACTACTGGCAATTCCTCAAAAGTTACTTGCTGCCATGCCTCAACCTCCTCATTAGTTTTTGAAGAAGTTACGCCTTCCAATTGATTTTTAGAGACTAAAGCTTCTAAAGCTTCCCCCACAGTCTTGACTTTCTAAAAAAAGCAGAAACTTATTATCCTTCACTAGGGAAGCTAATTTAATAGTTAACCTCTATATTTAATGGTAGGGTGAAAAATGGTTGAATATTATTTGACGATTCATCCCCTGCACGATGAATTCTCGATTTTAGTAAACCACCAAAAATATTACTAATAGGAGTCTTGAGAAACGTAGTTTTTCTAGTTATGCTTCCTTTATTTTTGGGCCCCATGACCTACAATTGTTACGCGTCAGTATTGTAAAACCTGGTATGAGAACGCCCTCACCTGCCACTCGCTACCATCCTGATCTTGCGAATTTATCGTATTATCTACGATCTCGCAATCACCGTTGACTAATTTGATTAGTTCTTGCATTTCGTCATTCAGTCCGTTTAGTAAGCACCCAAGAAATTCTTCGGCGTCCTCTTGTCGACCCTCCACCAAAAACGAATCGCTCCGCATTCCGTTCAACATCCTATAGATCCAATTTGGCTCGAATGGTGCATCACATACAATCGAGACCGGTTGATCCTTCTTCTGATTTTTTTCGTTTCTACGACCCACGCGCATCCCCGCCGGTAAATGTTCGAATTCCTTAACGAATTTGCACCTAAAAACAAATCAAACACCGTTCCAGATAAAACAGAATCCCTCGACATTAATACGTACATGCTGTCGATTACCGGGGTGGGTTTCCTCTTTTCATTCGAGGTGATGTTGTGGGCGAGACCGCTCAATAAATTATAAACAGGAGGACACGCTAAAAGAGCCTGAAGGATGGAATTAATGTAGCAATAGTTACTTTTATTAATTAAGCCTCGAGGTTGCAAACTGATTGTTCTTCCGTCAACTACGTGTTCAATTAAGTATTCTGAAAGCAACACCGGTGAAATCTAATATTATACTTCCCCTTAATACGTACCTCCCATTCTGTAGCATGTCGGGTCGATGAACTGGGCTTTTCTCGGGTTTTTTATAGGACAAAGCGAACGATCACCTTTACTGGCGATTGGACTATTATTTAAGCATTTAGAATCATGATTTATGTTAGAATTGTTAGAATTACTACTAAATAGACTAGCCCAGGATTTATTGGCAGGAGAACTTTCCGCTGTTGGTCCATTTTGAGCCTTGGGGCACACGTCTGTGACGTTCTTAACTGGAGCTTCCGCAGCAACATTGTTTGTAACGTGATCTGTCGTTGGTGTCATTTGGGTTTGATCATGGTTCTCGTTTATTGGCGTCGGGGGTGCAACCTCGGGAGGCGGCACTTGATTAGTTCCGTTATTCACTGAAAACGGATGATTGGGGAATTGTGGAGTTGCGAATGGCACATGCAGAGGAACAGGTTGATGGTGATAAGAATATGCGTGCTCTGGGGAGTATATAACGGATGCCGGGGGACTCTGTATGACGTGTGGATAAGGTGGTGAATAAACGGTCGGTACTGGAGGTATGTGACAAACTTGATAACTGACTGTGTAGGCCGTGTGTGGAACGGAATAGTTCGGTGCTACGTTGAAACCAGACTGAAGGGTTTGCGGCTTGAATTGAGGGATGGCGCCGAAATCCACCGGAATTTGACACTGTCGATGTTGCGGTTCCACATTGACGTTTCCATCAATCTTTTGACTTTTTAGGTCTAAAAATAATTGTTGCAAAGATGAGACCCCACAATCCACATTCACAGAAAACTATGAATATTCACAGACAATTAAACATAAGTAAATTAAAAGTTTCAAATAAAAACAGTTGCTTTTTTGGAAATTTTGAGAATACACCGACATTTCAATATTAAAATCCAAAATATCGAAAAAAAACCCTGAGTTTTACAATTTATTAAAAATTTTAGAATTAGGAGTACAATTTTAAAAATAAGTGAAATGTTCTAGAAAGAAAAATTGAAATTATAGCTTACAGTTTTTATTGAAAAAAATGGCAAAAATTGAAACTTAAACTCGAAATTTCAAGAAAACTTAAATTTTTGGTAAAGGAACTCGTAAATAAAAGGTGGAAATTTCGTCTTTAAAATCAAACTTTCCATTTTCAAGTCAAACATTTTCAAAAAAAGTGTCATGAAAAAATCAAAAATGCGAAAATGTTTCGAGTTTTAAGTTTAAAATTTTTAAAAAATTAGAAATTTCGATAAATCAAGACCTACACGTAAACTTTATAAAATAATTCAAGCTTGAGCTGCAAATGCTGAGAAGTAAGTAAGTCGAAATTTAGTGTTTAGGTTTCAAAATTTTAAGATTAAATTTGAACCGTTCAAACTAATTTTGCATTTAATGTGGATTTTTTAAGAAAAAAAATGTTAACTCAAAACTCAGAATTTTGGGAAAAATAACATTTTCAGGAAGAACTCGTAAATAAATACTGGAACTTCTGGTTTAAAGACGATTTGATTTTAAAAAATCGAAGCTTCTATTTTGAATTCAAGTTTGGGAAACATTCTTGTAGAGAAAATCGAAATAAGGAAAGTCTAAGCTTCGAATATAAAAATTTCCCAAAATTTCAACTATTACGGTCATAACTTTGGGAAAAATTTTAAATTTACACTCACGATTTTGATAAAAAACTGAAAATTGGTGACAACAACCGGAATTTGTTAAAAAAAAGTTGAGTTATGCTATATTTCATTTTTCCTTTTTAAGATATACTTGGGCATATTTGGATTTTGAATCAGATTTCATTGATTTATCTGCGAGTAATACTAATGTACTTTTCACACTATAACTGTACAATACTAAATGACGACCAAAGAACGTTTTGATTTGAGCACATTATTAGTCATAGTTCATCAAAGTATATGTCAAAAATAAAAGGGATTTTTAAATAGCAAAACTTCATTTTTCCACAAACTAACCGCACATGCTACGTGTTAATTATTGCCCCCATACATTGATAAACTGTGACTAAACAAACAATGAACAGTCCTAGTGAACTAATCAAATCTTCCATGCTTCGATCTGCAACTAACACAGCGAAGATTTAAATTTTCAGGTACCAGAAATGAATTTTTTCAACGCAAATCAAATTTTCAAGCACCTGAAATGCATTTTTTCAAAGCGAATCAAATTTTCGGGCATCGCAAATGCATTTTTTCAAAGCGAATCCCAACTTACTTGATTGCTGGCGCGACGGTACGTGGTCTGTAATGAACCATGGTAATTTCTGGTTAGAATCACCGCAACGCAAAGAAGACAGGACTCTCGTTCTCTCCTCTTCGTCGACCCCAGTGAGATCCAGAAATTCTATTGTTTCCTATAAAAGGGAGTAATCGGGTAAAAAGTTCCAAGTCATGCATTTTTTCATTGGAATGCGTCTTCTAAATCAAATTCTATTTATAAGCGTACGTAAGTGGCCTGCATATAATTTAAATGCGAAACAATAATAAATGCAATAAGCCTCGTTAGATATGTTAAATTGATGCATAAATAGAATTCGACCAATAAACTTCATAGTTTATTTGGAGGTTAACTTACTATTTCGGATAAATCCATTACAACACTGTTAAAACTTCATGACTTTATCACAATAAATTAATCATTTCTTAACTAAAGAGAACATTTTTGTAAGTTTTTAATAAGAAAAATTGTTACTGGGTTAAGTTTTCACGTTCCATACTGTCAACTGTCAAAAAATAAATGACGTTACTCTGTCAATTTGTATTCTAATGCACATGTCATTTGTAGTCATGGTCATAGAATTTATAACCTGGGAAGTGAAGCTTAACTTAATCATGACAACATGAAGATTACTTCCAGCCAATCCGCCAGATGTCGATTCATAAAGTATATAGCTATTTTAAGATTAAGTAAAGCCGCAATAATCTGCTTCTATTTGATAATTATTTAGGCTTATAATGCTCTAAAATGTTGTCTTTTTTTTTGGTATTATGTATGTAATAATAAAATTATTATTGCATTTAATTAATATTGAGCGGAGTTTTTTCACTAAAATATGCTCATATCGCCCTCCGTACCCCAAAATGCGTAACATATTTTATGAAGTCTTTCAGTATAAGTGGTTTTAAAAGATGAGCTTACATTCCGAATTTTGATTTTTTTTTAAATTCCATCATTACAATTTTTTACTTTTCTTTATTTCTCGAGGTTTCTAAAATCCTAAGTTTATTGTAAACCTCTTCCCTCTTCAAAATTTTGTCTTTTCTCGAAGTTTTGACTTTTGAAACATTTTGACCTCTTCAGTACTTAGATCTTTTTTGAATAGTTGGACTTCTTTATAAATTTGACTTTAAAAAAATTAGTTTCGTTTTTTGTTTGATAATTTCTACTTTTTGGGGAATCTGTACTTTTTTCAAAATTTCGACTTTTTTGAAAGTGTTGACTTTAAAAATCTCATTTTTTCCAATATCCCTCTTTTTTTATAAAACTTTTGAATTTTTCTCGAAATTTGGACTTTTGTTTTTTACGAAGGCGTTGAAAGGTACGAAAGCGTGGAAAGAACATCAATTTAAAAAAAGAATTCAAAAATTTCGAGTTTAAAATCGAAATAGTACTGTAGGTTTTAGCGTTGCCGTTTAGAATTTAATGACTTTTGGCATATAGTAGATTATAGTAAGATAATTCTCCAGTTAAATTTTTGAAGAACTACAGATAACAAATAAAAAATTATTGATATTTTAAATACTTTCATACTGTTAACATTGAATCTTATGGGAACCAGATATTTTATGATATTCTTACGGGCTATCGGTTCGAATTGGTTATTAACACGTGACTTGACTAATACCCACTTTATTTTTGAACTAAACTCGGAGCACTACAACTGAATAATGAACTCACTTATTTACTTCTAACTACTAACTGACTAATAACACTGACTGACTTTAACTAACTGGTCCTCGAGGGAAAGGCGTTTGCCTTATATAGTTTTCGCTTCCGGGTTCCAGAAGTTCTCGGCAGATAAGGCTTATCGTTGGCCGAAATTTCTGGAACGATTATCTGCCGTTTGCTTCATTATCGCGGTCGCTTTCCCTTGTCAGATCTTTCTAGAAAATTTTCCTACGTACTAAATTCTACAATTTATATTTCGTTACAATATTTTACAAAAAGTACCGTTCAGATTTCAGTAAAAGTGAAGAAAACGATGTCAAATAACATAAAATATTTTAGGTACGTGGAAGTACAATTTTAGAGCGTGTAATAGAAGTAGTTACGGAATAAGTATCAAAAATTGATTCTTTATCGTACTTTTCTAGTAATTTATTAGACGTGGCAACGTAGCTTTCAGTATAAACAATTCTGTGACCCGCGATGGTTGTTTACTTCGGTTTTAAGGTTATGTGACAAACTTTGCAGAACTGCCCGTTAATTAATTTGCCAAGTTAACCTATTGGAGCCTGTTTTCGAACGATTTTATGTAATTCCGTTACTTTTCTAATGAAATATTTCCTTATTGTGACTGAATAATTTTGACTACGACATTGTTCACTCGTATGAAAATTCCTCTGTCTTTTATTTCATCGCGACGTTGCCTAATCTAAATACTACGTTAATCAAACGAGACAAGTATACTTTTAATGTGCTTTAGACCCAAGCAATATCGACAGTATTACCTTAATCACGAAATTCCGACTTTCTTCTCCGAATTTTGACTTTTTTTGGAAAAATTCGACTTTAATATCGATACTTCGACTTTAATCTCGAAATTTCGACATTTTTTCTCCGAATTTTGCCTTTTTTTTAAAAATTCGACTCTAATACCGAAACTTCGACTTTAATCTCGAAATTTCGACTTTTTTTCTCGAAATTTTGAGAACATGGCTACATAATGTGATAGCTGCGGCACAACTGTAAATTTCGATTTCTTTTTTTGCAAAATTTGGACGTTTTTCTCGAAATTTCGACTTTAGTTTCGAAATGTCGACTTTTTTTTCAAAATTTTTACTTCAATTTCCGAATTTCGACTTTTTTCTCCGAATTTTGATTTTAATTCCGAAACTTTGACTTTAATCTCGAAATTTCGACTTTTTTTTTCGAAATTTCGAGAACAGACTACATAATGCGATAGCTGCGGCACAACCGCAAATTTCAATTTTTTTTTGCAAAATTTCGACGTTTTTCTCGAAATTTCGACTTTAATTTCGAAATTTTGACTTTTTTTCTTTCAAAATTTTTACTTTAATTTCGGAATTTCGACTTTTTCTCCGAATTTTGACTTTAATTTCGAAACTTCGACTTTAATCTCGAAATTTCGACTTTTTTTCTCGAAATTTCTCGATTAAGGTCGCAATTTCTGTGCTCTATGATTAAGCTAGGTAGATGTCAGTTGTATTCCAGCATTCCTCTTTCACATCAATATTGACAGTTGGCAGTAGGGTGCGTTCAGTAATTTCTATTTTTAATTACCAAAATTTCGAGAAAAAAGTCGAAATTTCGAGATTACAGTCGAAATTTCGAGTTTAAAATCGACATGTTAAGAAAATAATTGAAAATTCGAGAAAAAAGTCGAAATTTCGAGATTAAAGTCGAAGTTTCGGAATTTAAGTCAAAATTCTGAGAAAAAAAGTCAAAATTCCGAAATTAAAGTAAAAATTTCGAGAAAAAAGTCGAAATTTTGAATTTAAAGTCGAAATTTTGCCAAAAAAAAGTTCAAATTTACAGTTGTGCCGCAGCAATCACATTATATAGTCATGTTTAGCACGTTTAAAAAGCGTTTAAGTCCCGGGCAGCATAAAAATTCAAAAATGTAGGTTTAAATTTTGAATGGCCCGCCATTTGTTTGTTATTTGAAGTTGGCAGCGCGATGTCAACCTCAATTCGAACGGCGTGAACACGGGACACGGCTAATAGAAGGAGAATTGCGCACGAACGTTACTCTGGCGTTGCGGAACAATCGTGTTCCGAGGTGGTTAATCCAGTTTTGCCGCTGCGCCGCTAGTGGATTTTCCGCTGCAGAACTTTCGCGTCGGTCTATGGAAAGCTTTAAACCACAGAGTAGTGGCTTTCAACTTTCTTTGGACTTGGAAGCTCTATGACACGGATTATAGAAAGAGGATAGTGCACGAGCGCAAAAAACGGTGTCGTGTATCAAGAGCATATATGTAATACTTCTATATGGCCAGTTCCTCGTTTCTTATGGGAAAGACTTCTCTTTCTCGCTGACCTTCACACGCATTAATTAGACGCAATGCGCAGGTGTTTCAAATCATCTAAGCATGGCCAAAGTCAGCTGTGCATGGCCAAACATAAACACCCGCGCGTAGCGATTGGTTCATTTCGTTCAATTCATGCGCAATACTCGCCATTTATCCATGTTCCATCTTTATCGGATTTGGTCGGAACAAACTCGCAAAGAGAATAGGGAGCTGGCCATATAGAAGTATTACATATATGATCAAGAGTGGTGGAATTCTACTACCAATGAGGAACGATGTAAATAAATATGGCTATTAAACAGCTGTTGAGAAATGTTAAAACTCTCAGATTTCCTTTATTTATAATGTCATTTTTTAGTACATTAATTCATATATTTTACGCAAAAAAATGATGCAGGAGAAATCTGAAAATTTATCCGGAGAATTTTATGCAGTCTTTCGACAGAATTACTGAGCTGCAATTGCTATTATATCTTGCGCCGTTGATTGATCGACACGCCCATACGTGACCATTGACAAATGATTTTCAACGGGAGAGAGAGAGAAAAGGAATAGTCGGAGCTACTCCACTTTTTGACGCATTTTGATCAAATTTTGCCAATATAGAGCGTGCACTATTTTTATTCTATACTTCCAGAGACTATGTAATTTCTCTGTGTATCAACCGTGGGCGTGGAGAATCTATGGCTCGGCTGCGCCCTGGCGGAATTACGGATTACTAAATAGTCAGTTGGAAAAGTTTGGTTGTTCGCATCGAGAAACTGTTTAGTGCACAAACCACTAAGTTAGTGGTTTGCGGTATAGTGTATACTGTTTTGTGGTGTATAGTTTCAGGTTGTTCGAATTGAAGTTAGTCATCTTGTCTTTAGTCAGTCGCCAATCCCGCGTTTTGTTGTTTTTTTGTACGTTAAATTAATAAAGTTTGTTGTAAAATCTTTGTGCTGAAGTTTACTGCGACCTGCCCCGTTTTAACTCCCACACTAGGGACCGCACATGACTAAAAAAAACTTGTTAGAACTAAGCAGCTTTATTTGCATACGAGTCGATACATATTTGCACTTTGATTCACGATGTTACAGCTGGAGCATTATCCGTAACGGCTGTCGTAGTGGATGAAGTTTCGGTTAACGTCTTTTCCTTAATTGCCAACCACGGCAATCGTTTCTGCAACTCAGATCTGTAAAAGTGTAGTGATTAGATTAATTCTATTTGAATCAGGCGTCAGTAGGGATGCAACGATATATCAGTTGACCGATAATATCGAAGCAAAAATATCAATATTTATATCGACATTCTCGATATGATATTATCGATATTGCTTGATAGCCGATATCAATTGTCCAATCGTCGCCAATGATGAAAAATATGGAGATGGAGGGCTTTTTTTTTAGGTCACAAAAAAAAATAATATGCCTGAAATTCGTAGAAATTTCTAAGAGTGGAGACCGTTTACAAATTTTTTTGTTAATTTCCAAAATATCGATTATCGATATTTGTCTGTAATCGATATTTATATCGATATCGTCAGATACTCTGTCAAGGGAAGGCTTGCAAACTTATAAACGACGAAATATTTCTAATTTTAGTAATTTTTAGTTTATGTAGTAGGGTATGGCATGACTTGAATTTTCAAAAATATTTGTCATTTATGAACTTAACCAAACTCGTTTATTGTTTAGGTGAGGCATTTTGTTTTATTTTATATGGCATTTAAGCCTAGACTGTGTAACATATGTAATTATTTTGTATTATTATGTCATAACATGGCAAGTAAATAATAAAAGATAAAAAAGCTTTCAACTATGATAGTGACAGTGACAGTTGTCAGAGTAAAATGTAAAGAGTAAAGTTAGTAGGTAAAGTGCCAACCGTCTTTTTTGCTGCTCTCTCTGTAGGTAATTATACCCTGTGACATGACAAAAGTTGTCGTGGTTGGAGTAAAAAATATTCAACCCACGAATTATAGGAGGATAGTGCACGACCACAGAAAACGGTGACGAAAAAGTGTCTAGAGAGTAGGCAGTACATTCTCGTAATATCAGGAATGATGGAATTCTGTTGCCAATGAGAAACGAAGTAAATAAATATGGCTATTAAACACCTGTTGAGAAATGTCAGAACTTACCGATTTCGATTCATTTTAATGTCATTTCTTAGTGTATTCAATTCATAATTTTTACGAAAAAGATGATGTAGGAGAAATCTAAAAACGTTTCAGGTGGGTTTTTTGTAGTCTTTTAACAGAATAACTGAGCTGCAATTGATATTATCTCTTACTCTTAACATGACTAATGATTTTCAACGAGAGAGAGAAAAGAAACAGTCGGAGCTACTCCATTTTCTAGACGCATTTCGGTTAGGGAGTTCTATACGAAGGAGACGTAATTTGTCGAATGAAAATGGGACTGATTTCCACCTACTGATATCAGCGGCCTCTGTTGTGTATTACCAGTAAGTATTGTGCGAAAACTAAAATGAAAGCTTAAATTGTACCTACTGAGGCAGTGGATGGTAGTAGTTGTAGGTACAATGTATCAAATCGGTCACATCGGTGTCATGTTAAACTTTTCTTGGGCTTTTCCTAGGAAAGCGTGTCTAGAACATCCTTTATTCATCTTTTAGTCAGTGAGAAGCTTCCACCGTTGAACTTTAAACTATTGCAATCTATTAGGTGCACGTTTTAACTGTTCGCTTCGCAATGTTTGATCTACGATTAAATAGAATTCTGTGGTGCATGGCTTGCGGATTAATAGATGGCGTTGCGAACAGTGGAAGGTTTTCAATTCAATTTTAAAAGCACGGCGTAACGCAACCTTACCTTCTAGATAACCATATTTCGGTCAAATTTTTTTACATGGCCAATATGGGCTGTGCACTATTGTAACGTGGTATTTGTTATTAAAAGGATAAGTAAGCGGCTGACTTGACGTGCGAAAAAACTATATTGTTCTGGAATGTCATTTTGGTTGTACACCAGTTTTTCGCTAGGTGTTTATACTTTACAATTATCCTTATTCTATCATCCTTGGTTAAACCCTTTGACTATATATTATCTAAGGTTAAACCCTTGATTTGCATACACAGTTTAATTTCGATATTGACAAATAGGTGGCGCTCTCTTTGATACTCGAAAAAGTATTACTCCCACTACTACTACTACTATCCCACTACTGCTAGTCAAAGCTGTTTAATTTTGTGAGTCAAACTGTCCATCAGATTCAATTGAGTATGCCAAATCGACCAGATCTAACAAGATCCAAACTAATTTTCCTTTCTGAACTCATTCGGTTTGTCTGGGCATTAGAGAAATATAGTAGCAATGTGTTACCTATATCTAGGGTGGCTGATCGCATAGACATAAGGGTCGATGCACGCAACCAGCTTGCATGCGCAAGCAGGAATCATCGTCACACCAGGTGTCAGCAACCTTTGATCCCCAAAAGCGCCAATTAAAGCCAACACGGCGTACGGAGTCCAAGATGCAACAAATAGGAAGCAAATTGTTATGGCCGCTTTAGCAATACGGATTTCGGCCGATTGATTCGCTTGCTGCTGATTGCTTCTCAAAGAATCAACATTCATTTTTTTCGCCTGAAGTACAAATTGTGAAAGAATATTTAATCAAAGTTGTATCGCCTCACCTGGTCTCTGAGTGATTTTTCATGGCTGAAAACCGCACTCACTATCTTGCTGTAGAAAAAGATGATCATGGTCATGGGTATGACGTAGGAACAAACAAATATAGTGCCTACGAACATATGGTTGTCGAATGAATTGGTCAGGTAGTCGAATGTGCATGACGTTAGGTAACCCTCTGTAATAATAATAATTAAGAGTGGGCTACACCAAGCTGTCTAGTCTTGCCTGGAACAAATCTTCCCCAAACTTCCGTCAGGGGTAAAATGCCCCATGGTATAGTGTAACCCCATACTACACCAATCATCACCAACGCCTTCGTTCTTGTCAGTTTTCCATCAAACGGTTTTGTTATTGTCGTGTAACGATCATAGGCGATACAGGCGTTCGTCATTGAGGCGCCAATACCAGATAAAGACCCCATAAAAGAAAAAATCTGGCAACCTAGATGGCCCAGTGCGTAACCACGATGGAACGAGTTGTAGATGAAGATGGGGGTTTTCAGCATCATTATGAAATCGCAGAAGGCTAGGTTGACAACGAACATGTTGGACGCGGTCCTGAGGGATTTGGCACTAGAACAGGAGAATCAATTTTTTTTTGGTGGAACGGACTGGTCCTTCAGACAGAGCAACCTTTGTTGTGTTTTTTAATCTTTTTTGGTTTCAGGGGACAAGTTCTGTATTTCAATTTTAGGAGAATCAATATTAATACTAAACAATTACGCAAATATGCAAGCTTCGAATTTTGGCTCAAAATTTCGATAATGAATTCGTCTATCTATTCGAATATCTGCCTGTTACGCTAGATTGTTTCGTTGTTGAAATTTCCATAACAATTCGAAATAAACTAGATTTTTCCGTTGACGAAATTTCGAATTTATTACGAAAATTTCTACAACGGTAGAGTCTAGCTTGACAGATGGATATTCGAAGAGATAGACGAATTTATTTTGGAAATTTCGAGCCAAAAGTCGAAGCTTATTTACATATTTTTTTCTTAATTATATCTCCTTTCTATGTCTTTGTAGAAATCTATTGTAGACATCATTTTGCTTTTTTGTGCGCGTGGTACAATAGCTGAGTCGGTTGAGCAGCAGTTTGCCAATGCGCAGGTAACGTGTTCGATCTCCTCTCAAATCGCGCTTTTTTCAGGTAACTGTGTAATGCCAAAGGGTGCCCCTAACTGAGCTGGAGTTATCTGAATGAACGTTTCATCTTTCAACTTGATTAAGCTGAACACCAGATAGTTTCAGCAAGATTAGCTGAAGACCAGATAGTTCCAGTTAGATAAACTGAACACCGGGTAGTTTCAGCTAGATTAAGAACACCTATTTCTTCGCCAGAATTGTGTACCTGGTGCACCTGAAGAAGTTTTTATTTCAATAAATCCCAAAAAGTGTACATAGTATAGCGTTAAAAATAGAATAAAGAAAGTACTAGATTTGAAACCTATGACGTAATTAGTTGGTGCCCACTTTGGGTTATATTACCTAGAAAATACCCATATAACTAATCCGTTTCCAATAAGTGACATCAAGAAGAATCCGATGTAGAGTAAGCCCAAAAGGAAATGCATTGATGCTTCTGGTTCGACAAATTTTAACCAATGTTCTGGAATATGTACGAGATCTTCTGGTGGTACGTTCCATCCCAAATATTTTCCACCTCCCGCTATCCCTGATTCCCTAGAATATTGCCCCAGAAGTATTATTTATTATAGATGCAGATTAACAGTGTTATTGCTCTAAAAAACTGAAAAGATTTGCTTTTAATAAATCATTAGATGTTTAAGTTACTAATTAAGCTTCGTTACAGTACATATGGTCAGCATATTTCATACTTTTCATCGATTATTATCAAAACCTCTGAAAAATCAAAATTTTCAAGTTAATGTACTTTCTTCTTTAAATTTCGAGTTTGCTATTTTCAGAAAGTTACAATTCTAGAAAGCAGCTTTGAATCTTAAAGAAACTCCATTTAAATTTGAACTATGAAGTAATTAGTCTAAATATGGGGATTAAGTACTCTAGAAAGAGTTGAAATTTTAGAAAAAAACTGAAAAAAATGAAATAACTTTTGAAAAAAAGGTCAAAGTTTCGAATGAAGATTATTTATTTAAAAAATGCTTGAAATTGGAGTCCAAGTTTGGAAAGAAATTAACAGTAGATATAAGAAAGAATCCAAATTTTTGAGTATAAAGGTTGACATTTTTATTTCTTACTTTGTGGATGATGAGAATTTGGATTAGATTCGTAGGGGTTTGTGATCCATGGAGCTTGTTAGCATAACGTAAACTACCCTCCCGTTCGGATGTCCGGGTGGAGGGTGTTCGAGGGAATCCAAAATCGACGGAAAAATTTTTATAGTCCTCGGGCCAAGTTTCTTTCAAACAGTTCATTCACAATTCAGTTCTGTAACATTCGGGGGCTAAACTCAAATCTAAACTCGATTCATCACCTTCAAAATGAAAGACCCCGTGTGCTGTCTCTGACAGAAACTCAAGTCTCCCCATCCATCAATACAGTCCATTTGCTTTGCCCTAACTACGACTTGCGCACAAAATTTCGACACAAGAGGGGAATTTGTGCTTTTACGCGAAGCGACCTGTCCTGTCAACGAGAAGAAGCACTGGAATCTGCTGATCATGATGTGATTTGGTTGAAAATCTGCTCCAAAAACGAAGTAATATTCATTTGTTCACTTTATTTGTCTCCAAACGATCCCTCAAACAGACAGCTCTTCTATATTTCTTCCGGGATTGGACCGTGTCAAAGAAGTACTAAAAGTGTTCGACGTTTCGCCCACCATCGTAGGGGGCTTCTTCAGGAACAAAGGAAAAAACTTTCTTATCCTTTGTACCAATTTTCAATTCGGAAGAGTTTCGCCTCTGGTATGGTGGACATACTGAGTTACCGTGCTCTGATGTTTTGAAATTGGCCTTTTTATTTTTTCTTTTTTGCATATTCCTTCATATTCCTCTTTTCATCTATTTTTCTTTCTTTGTTCCTGAAGAAGCCCCCTACGATGGTGGGCGAAACGTCGAACTCGTTTAGTAGTTCTTTGACACGGTCCAATCCCGGAACTGACTCTGGCCGTGGAAGCCTTCGTTATCAGCTCTTCTCTTATCCCTCCGTAACCTTTGATCGTTTGCAGACGAATTATCCAAAAGCTGAGGTTGTCTTTCTCGGTGACTTCAACGTACACAACATCCCCTGGTTAAGGTTTTCTTCCCGAACTGACGACGCGGGAAGGGTGGCAGAGGCTTTCGCCATCCCTTGTGGACTATCGCAATTAGTTGGGGAAATTTCGTTTTTTTTTCTCAAATTTCGACTTTTTTCTCGAAATTTTGACCTTAACATCGAAATGTTGACATTTTTCACGAAATTTCCACATTAAACTAAAAATTTCGACTTTTTTTCCGAAATTTTGATTTTGATATCGAAATTTCGATATTTTTTCGAAATTTAGATTTTCTCTCTCAAAATTTCGACTCTTTTCGCAAATTTCGACTTTTTTTTCTCGAAATTTCATTTTTTTCCCTCAAATTTCGACTTTTTTTCGAAATTCAGACTTTTTTCTCGAAATTTCGACTTTTTTTCTCTAATTTCGACTTCTCTTTAGAAATATTTTGAAATTTCGACATTTTCTCGAAATTTCGACGTTTCCCCTTCTACTTTTCTTCTTTCTCTTCCTTATCTTTCGTCTCTTCCTTCTCCTTTTTATTCTCTTTCTGTTCCTTCCCTTCGTTCTCTAGTTTCTCCTCCTTCCCATCCTTCTCTTTCTTTTCTTCCTTCTTTTCCATCTCCTTCTTATCTTCCTTTCATTCCTCCCCTCATTTTCCCCTTCTTACCCTTATCTTTCTTCTTTTTCCTTTCTTCCTTCTCTTTCTTCTTCTCCTACTCTTCCTTCCCTTTCTGTTCTGCCTTCTCTAGTTCCTCTTTCTTCTCTTCTGTCCCTCTTTCTCTTCCATCTCCTCCTTCTCTTTCTTCTCCTTCTCCTTTTCTTTTTCTATTTCTTATCTTCTTTTTTCTCCTTCTTCCCTCCTTTCTCTTCGTTTTCTACAAGAATTCCTGATGTAGTACCCATCAACCTAATCTACTCGACCTTTTCCTTACAAATTCACCAAATTCGTATAAACTCTCTGTGACATCACCGCTTGGAAATTCGGATCACAAGCTTGTAGCATCCTCTCGCTCGCTTCATATACTACCTCCTTCCCAGACGCAATCCCGTAGGGTTTGGCACTTTAACTCTGCTAACTGAAAAGAATTAAGAGACTTCTTTGCATCTTTCCCATGGAAGGAAGTCTGCTTAACTCCGACAACCCTTTCTTAGTCGCCGAATCCATCACGGAAACTATCCTGATTGGTATGGAATGCTCAATTCCCCACTCCCAAAAGAAGCTTGCCTCCAGTAAATCTTGGTTCAGTAAAAAATGTGCTCGGGCTGTCTTCTGCAAAAATCGCGCATATCGTCGTTGGCGAAATAATCCCTCAGTCGAGACTCGGACCATATTTGTAGATGCACGAAATTCTTGTAAACAGGTTATTGACGAGGCAAAAGGTGATTTCGATCGTAAAATGCGCCAGAGGCTTATCAACTGTCCCAACGGTTCCAGGACCTTTTGGGGATTTGCAAAGTTGATTGAAAAGAATTTTACACCTTCAAATTTTCCACCTTTACTCGATGAAAATAGCAATATCGCTACTACCTCCAAGGAAAAGGCTGACATGTTAGCCTTAATGTTTGCTGAAAATTCCAATCTTGATTCTCGAAACGCAGGACCTCCTATTCTTCCTAAGGTTGGCACATTGATGCGGCTGAAGTTGTTTTCAGACAACGCACAATCAAGAAGATTCTCTTTGAGCTGGCGACACCTCGAAAGCTTCTGGCCTTGATGGTATTTCCGCTATTGTTCTAAAGAAGTGCGCCCCAGAGTTGACTCCTGTCCTAAGCAAATTGTTCACACTCTCTTACAACAAAGGTGTATTCCCTAACATCTGGAAATTTGCTAGGGTGCAGCCTGACCCTAAAAAGGGAAAAAGTAATCTGGCTAACAACTATCGCCCAATATCTTTGTTATCCGTTATATCTAAAGTGATGGAAAAGGTTATCAACATCGAGATTCTCAAATATCTGGAGAAAAATAGAATCATCTACGACGGGCAATACGCTCTTAGACAATAACGTTCCGCTGGCGATCTACTGGCATATGTTACGCATATCTGTAACTCAGCTATGGAAAAACATGATGAGATTAGGATTGTGGCATTGGATACCTCAAAGACTTTCGACAGAGTCTGGCACCGATCTTTTCTCGCCAAATTAACATCTTACGGTCTTCCTCCTGGACACTCTGTCATTTGATATCCAATTTTCTCGTTGACAGATCTCTTCAGGTCGTCGTCGATGGCATCTCAAGACATTTGCGATTAACGCAGGGGTGCTTCAGGGGTATGTTCTGTCTCCTACTCTATTTCTGTTACACATAAACAATCTCTTAGCTTCAACTTCCAATCATATATACAGTTACGCAGCTGATAGTAACCTTGTGTCATCTTTTTTCTCCGACAAACCGTTATCTATCGCTGCTTCAGATCGACTAAGGGAAGAGCAGAAACAGACGATTAATCGGGATCTCGAGATTATTCTGGAATTGGGTAGGAACAATTTGGTCGACTTCAACGCTTCAAAAACTCAGGTTGCGGTTTTCGCTAAGAAAACATCAAGGGATAATGCAACAAACATACTAATGGACGGTAAAATCCTTCCGATGGGATCTAATCTATCTATCCTAGGAGTGAATGCGAGCACTAACCTCTCTTGGGACGATCATGTGCGCGCCATTGCCAAATCTGCCTCTCAGAAGCTGGGCTTTCTTTTTAGCGCTAAAAAGTACTTCACATATCATCAGCTATTAACACTATACCAAGCTCAAGTTAGGCCAACACTAGCCAATACTGTTCTCATGTTTGGAGTTCAGCCCCAAAACACACTTTAACTCTCTTGGATTCAATTCAAAGAAGAGCGATTCTCCTAATTGATGACGAGCGTTTTAGCGATTCTCTCGAAACACTAGAGCACAGGCGTATGGTTGGTGACTTGCCTCTCTTCTACAAGTACTATCATGGAAGATGCTCGCAGGAACTATTAGGATTGATTCCCCCAAGGGCAAGATTCTTGAAGCGTATTAGACAGTCGGAGACAGCAAATTCCTCTGCGGTCCAGCTTGACACAGTAAGGACTTCTGTCTACGGAGACTCTTTTTTCTATAGAACTTCCAAGTTATGGAATTTGTTACCGAAAGGAATTTTCCCCAAAAATTACAACCTATCCTTGTTTAAGAAGGCGGTTCATCGCCATCTATCCTTGTTTCCGCATCCTAATCGCAGTGCTTTAAAAGTATAATGGGGTTACCCTTTGCGAGTGAATTAAATTTAAAAAAGAAAAAAAAAATAACACTGCTTAAAATTAGAGTCGAACTTTGGAAAGAAATTAACATTAGATATTGGAAAAAATCCAAATTTTTTAGTATAAAAGTTGACATTTTTAACCCTTACTTTGTGGATGATGAGAATTCGGATTAGATTCGTAGGGGTTTGTGATCACTGGAACTTGTTAACATAACAACGGCTAAATAAGCTACTGGTATAACCGCCGACGATGCTTAAAAGCGAAACCAGGTTCGTTATAGCACATATTTATAGAAACATCATGGAATTTTTAATATCTGTTGTTGTATTTATCATTAATAGACTTTGGTGGAACGGATTGGTCCTTGGTTTCTTCAAAAAATGAAATACAAATCTTGTCCTCTGAAACCAAAATATATTAAAAAACACAACAGATGTTGCTCTAGATGATAAGCTTGGCTATCGAAACGCGCTCCGCTAGAGTAACATGTGTTGCATTTTTAACGCTTTCTTGGTTTCAAGGAATAAGATTTGTATTTCAATCGTTAATAGAGTTTAATAATTATAAAGTATAAAGGTGAAAAATTTGAAAAAACTTGATCACATTGCAAATTAACAACCTGCAGAATAAGGAAAACTTTTATCTTTAGAAGCTTCGTAATAACCCCTAATCCATATAAAAATTGTTCTCGAAATTTGGCGAAAAAAGTCGACATTTCCCATTTCATAATTACAAAAAAATTAAAATCATTACAGAAACAACCACCAATGTGAATTCCAAAGTTATAACTTTACGAAATAAGTCAAAATTAAGGTGAAATTTCTGAAGATAAGTCACAATAACTCGAAAATTTTAAGTTGTGGGTTTTGTATAAAAAAGCAAACTACCACACGCGTGTTCGTATTAAAATGTAGGCAAAAAGGAGCTTAAATTATACAAAAAAAGCGAAGGGGAAAATTGGGTAAAATTTAAAAAAAAAAGATTATCTATTTTGTGTTCAAAATAAAAATATTTACCTTATTTGTTTTAGAGAACTAACACCGATTGTCCAGTTAAGTAAACTCATGGTTATTAATCTAATGACGGTTTACCTAAAACTGGCAATGGCAATGAAGCGAAATCTGGCTTTATAAATGATTTAATTAAATCATCGATGAGACCCTACAAAGATTAATTCTATTAAATTCGGATTAAGCGATTAACCTTGCTACTCTATCAAAATCAATCACTGATTTATTTAATACAGCGAAGTTCTATATGTGAGATGATATGAAATTTATTTTTATATTTAAATGCAAATTTGGTGACTATATAGAATGGGGGAGGAATTGCATATAAAACAAAAACATTTAAACTCAAAATCCAGAATCTTGAATAAAAACTGAAGTTGAAAAAAAAAGTTGTTTATATCTCCTTGTGTACTATTTAACGTAGATAATAATTACTAATGATTAATTTATTAATATTAAACTTAACATGTTGAATTAACAGTTGAAATTTTAGAAAAAAAGTAAAAATGATAAATGTCAACTTGGAATGATGAAAACAAGCCAACTTTTCTGAAAACTGTAAAGTTTTCAAGAGAGAAAATTCTTAGTAAAATTTCGAATTTAAAGAAAAAAGTCCAAATATCGAATATGAGAATTTTGAAAAAAATCAAGAGCTGTAAAATCATAGTAATTTTTATAAGACAATCATAGATCCCAATTTTATTTCCATGATTTTGATAATAGCTCGTTCTCTCCTCTAGTTATTAATCAGGGTGTTTCAAGAAAAAGTTATCCACTAAAAAATTAATAAGAAAATATTATAATTAGCAAAGCATCCCTGACACATTTATTTGCATTGTATTCAGTAGAAGTAATTGAGATCTAAAATAAATTTCATGCATTGATTACCGCCTTTGCATATTGCCGGATAATTAAACAATATTGTCTTCATTCCATCAAAGTATCTTAAAAAATTAACAACATTCTAACAAGCAAACATCAAGCCGCAAAATAAGTAAAGTGATTGACACTTTTTTTATAATTTTGTTACTCTTTAATATTCCAATAAGGAAATATTAACGAAATCGGAACCAAAAGTTGCACGTGGGAGTATTATTTGATATCACAGCATGATGACTTTCTGAAATTTATTTCCTGAAAAAGGTAAGTTTGATAATAACTTTCTTTATATTCATTTTTAACCATGATTTTATTTACACTTAATATTTTTGGTAGAATGAACTGGTGCTTGGTTATCTTCAAAATCTGAAAATGTTATTGACTTATTGATTAGTATCTCTATGAAGATGATAGCTTGGCTATCGAAATGCGTTAGAGTGTGATGATCAATTTTCAGAAACTCTTTATTAGTGCTCAGCATCTAACGTTGTATAAGTTGTTTTTCCAAATTTTGAGTTATTTAAATCTTAATTGATTGAATTACACATCTTGTTCCCTGAAACCAAGAAAGATTAAAAAATACAACAAAGGTTACTCTAACACATTTCGATAGCCAAGCTATCATCTTCAGAGAGATACAGTATCTCCCTGCAGATGATAGGTTGGCTATCGAAACGCGTTAGAGCAACCTCTGTTGTGTTTTTTAATCTTTCTTGGTTTCAGGAAACAATATTTATTTCTACAATTAATATTAATTACAATTAATATTAAATACAATTACAATTAATATTACTTGTAATCATAAGGAAAAAAAATCCAATTTCCTCAACCTGATAAGTTTTTTTAGTTTCAGTGACTCAGCATGGTGAAAACTATTTACGTATTTGCTTGTTTTGGGATCACTCTCTGTTCAGCGTACTGGTTTAATTGGGGACAGAAAAAAATTAATCATCATAAGGATTCAGGCTTAATTCTGGTAACTACTTTCGATAGAATTACTCATCCATTCAGGTTTTTTTATCCCGGGATCGAGTCAAAGAAAAACCTTATAAAATAGCCTTTGCACCTTTTTTTTTCTGAGGTTGAAAATCAAATGGAATATAATCAGGACTTTGCTTGAGAGCGCAATAATTACTTTTGAAATTACCAAGTTATTTTTGGCCGATAATTTTCTCCATTAAATCTACGAGAACAAGATTTAAAAACATTCAACCTTTTTTTCGAAGGTTCACAGCGGGGATTATATTTGGGACAAAATCAAGATTTCGGTTGCAACCAAAGACTAGACCAAGGTTGCAATCAAAGACTAGACCAAGGTTGCAACGATGGTAGTCATGCTTAGAAGATATCTTCTATGCACTGGGCATTAAATGAGGAAGCGGCGTGGTCTGTATAAATCTCATGATGTTTCAATGGGAAATGGGGTTTATAACTATCTTACGTCAATTTTGTGAATTGTTCATTCAAAAACAACTTTATATTTGGATGTTGTTTGATTAGACTTTTTTAACGCAGACTTTTTTGGTTCTTTGAAGGTTTGTGAAACACAACATATCTTAAAAAAAATCTTACGTAAGTTTGGAGAGGCAGCTTAAATGCCACTAAATTTTACATCAGAGTGAAGTCCTATGACGTCCCAATACAATCTCGAAGAAAAAAATTGGAAACATCGTTTTTGGCATTTTTTTTCTGTGAAAGTTTAGTACATAAGGTATAATCATGGATTTTTGGATAAAATTTGATACTTATGTTTGAAATTACCTCTGGACTAAATCATGTACCCATTCACTATCGAATACGCCATAAAAAAGCAAATTATCGTAATTTTTTTCTTCGCAATTTGTACGCTTTAGACTTTAAAAAATGTTAGAGCTAACTTTGTTGGAAATTATAATTAGGTTTAAAATTTTGCTGGAATGGACTGGCCCTTGGTTTTCTTCAAAAATTGAAATACAAATCTTGTCCCCAAAAAAGATTAAAAACGCACAACAAACACAACAATGAGAGAAACCTTTCAGTAGAATCGAGTTCCTTTCAGTAGAATCGAGATCCTTTTCATTGGAACCAAGATTCGTTTCAATAGAATTAAAATTATTTTCAATAGAATTGAGATCTGCTTCGCTAAAAACGAGTTTTGTTTCGGTAGAATCGAGAACCATTTTCAGAATCGAGGTGAATAAAATCAAAATCCCTCTCAGTAGAATCGAGACCAGTTTGAGTTAAATCGAAATCTGTTTCAATAAAATCAAAATCTGAAAATTAAAAAATAGAAATCCTTCTCAATAGAATCGAGATCCGCTTCAGTAGCATCGAGTTCGTTTCAGTAGAATCAAAATTCTTTTCAATAGAATCGAGATCCGCTTTGCTAGAAACGAGTTTTGCTTCAGTAGAATCGAGATCAATTTCAATAGAATCGAGATGAATTAAATAAAAATCCTCAGTAGAATCGAGACCCGTTTCAGTAGAATCGAGTTCGTTTCAGTAGAATCAAAATCCTTTTCAATAGAATCGAGATCCGCTTTGCTAGAAAAGAGTTTCGCTTCAGTAGAATCGAGATCCATTTCAATAGAATCGAGATGAATTAAATAAAAATCCTCAGTAGAATCGAGACCCGTTTCAGTAGAATCGAGTTCGTTTCAGTAGAATCGAGATCATTTTCATTGGAATCAAGATTTGTTTCGATAGAATTAAGATTATTTTCAATAAAATCGAGATCTGCTTCGATAAAAACGAGTTTCGTTTCAATAGTATCGAAATCCATTTTCAGAATCGAGGTGAATAAAATCAAAATCCTTCTCAGTAGAATCAAGACCCGTGTGAATTAAACCGAGATCTGTTTCAATAGAATCAAATCTATTTCAATAAAATCAAGATCCGTTTGAGTAGAACCGAGTTCGTTTCAGTAAAATCGAGATCATTTTCAATGGAATCAAGATCCGGTTCGGTAAAAATGACTTTCTTTTCCAGTAGAGTCAAAATCCATTTCAGTAGAATCGAGATATGTTTCAGTAGAATCAAGATATGTTTCAGTAGAATCGAGATATGTCTCAGTAGAATCGAGATCCGTTTCATTTGAGATTCGTTTCATTTGATATTCGTTTCAGTAGAATCGAGATCCGCTTCGGTAGAAACAAGTTTCGTTTCAGTAGAATCAGGATCCATTTCAGCAGAGTCAGAATGAATTAAATCAAAATCCTTCTCAGTAGAATCGAGATCCGTTTGAGTTAAATCGAGATCTGTTTCAATAGAATCAAAATCTGTTTCAATAAAATCAAGATCCATTTCAGTAGAACCGAGTTCGTTTCACTAAAATCGAGATCCTTTTCAATGGAATCAAGATCCGGTTCGGTAAAAACGAGTTTCTTTTCTAGTAGAGCCGAAATCTATTTCAGTAGAACCGAGATATGCTTCAGTAGAATTGAGATATGTTTCAGTATATTCAAGATACGTTTCATTTGAGATTCGCTTCAGTAGAATCAAAATCTTTTTCAATAGAATAAAGATTTGCTTCGATTGAAACGAGTTTCGTTTCAGTAGAATCGAGATTCATTTCAGTAGAATCGGGATCCGTTTTGAAATCAACGAGATCCTTTTCGATAAATTCAAGATATGTTTCAATTAGAATCCAGATCTGTTCTAGTAGAATCAAGATCCGTTTCATTGGAATCGAGATGCCTTTCAGTAGAATAAAGATTCTTTTTAATGGAATCGAGATCCGCTTCAGTAGAATCGAGTTCGTTTCAGTAGAATGAAGATCCTTTTCATTAAAATCAAGATTCGTTTCAATAGAATTAGGATTATTTTCAATAGAATCGAGATCTGCTTCTGTAAAACGAGTTTCGTTTCAGTAGAATCGAGATCCATTTTCAGAATCGAGATGAATTAAATCAAAATCCTTCTCAGTAGAATCGAGATCCGTTTGAATTAAATTGAGATCTGTTTCAATAGAATCAAAATCTGTTTCAATAGAATCAAGATCCGTTTCAGTGGAATCGAGTTCGTTTCAGTAAAATCGAGATCCTTTTCAATGGAATCAAAATCCGCTTCGGTAAAAACGAGTTTCTTTTCCAGTAGAGCTGAGATCCATTTCAGTAGAATCGAGGTATGTTTCAGTAAAATCAAGATATGTTTCAGTAGAATCGAGATCCGTTTCATTTGAGCTTCGCTTCAGTAGAATCAAAATGTTTTTCAATAGAATAAAGATTTGCTTAGGTTGAAACGAGTTTCGTTTCAATAGAATCGAGATTCATTTCAGTAGAATCGGGATCCGTTTTAAAATAAACGAGATCCCTTTCCATAAATTCGAGATACGTTTCAATTAGAATCCAGATCTGTTCTAGTAGAATCAAGATCCGTTTCATTGGAATCGAGATGCCTTTCAGTAGAATCAAGATCCTTTTTAATGGAATCGAGATCCGCTTCAGTAGAATCGAGTTCGTTTCAGTAGAATCAAGATCCTTTTCATTAAAATCAAGATTCGTTTCAATAGAATTAGGATTATTTTCAATAGAATCGAGATCTGCTTCTGTAAAACGAGTTTCGTTTCAGTAGAATCGAGATCCATTTTCAGAATCGAGATGAATTAAATCAAAATTCTACTCAGTAGAATCGAGATCCGTTTGAATTAAATTGAGATCTGTTTCAATAGAATCAAAATCTGTTTCAATAGAATCAAGATCCGTTTCAGTGGAATCGAGTTCGTTTCAGTAAAATCGAGATCCTTTTCAATGGAATCAAAATCCGCTTCGGTAAAAACGAGTTTCTTTTCCAGTAGAACCGAGATCCATTTCAGTAGAATCGAGATATGTTTCAGTAAAATCAAGATATGTTTCAGTAGAATCGAGATCCGTTTCATTTGAGCTTCGCTTCAGTAGAATCAAAATCTTTTTCAATGGAATTGAGATCTGTTTCACTATAATCGAGAACCATTTCAGTAGAATGAGATTCGTTTCAGTAGAATCAAAATATCTTTTAATAGACTTGAGATTCTTTTAAATTAGAATCCAGATTTGTTTCAGTAGGATCAAGAACCGTTCGAGTTAAATCGAGATCCGTTTCAATAGAATCGGGTTCTTCGGTAGAAACGAGTTTCGTTTTATTGGAATCGAGATGCCTTTCAGTAGAATTTAATAGAATCGAAATCCGCTTCAATAGAATCGAGTTCGTTTCAGTAAAATCAAAATTAGTTTCAATAGAATTAGGATTATTTTCAATAGAATCGAGATCTGCTTCGGTAGAAACGAGTTTCGTTTCAGTAGAATCAGGATCCATTCAGCAGAATCGAGATAAATTAAATCAAAACCCTTCTCAATAGAATCGAGATCCTTTTGAGTTAAATCAAGATCTGTTTCAATAGAATCAAAATCTGTTTCAATAAAATCAAGATCCGTCCCCTGAAGATTTGTTCCCTGAAACCAAGTAAGATTAAAAAACACACAACAAACACAACAATGAGAGACCCCATTGTTGTGTTTTTTAATCCTTCTTGGTTTCAGGGGACAAGATTTGTATTTCAATTTTTGAAGATAACCAAGGACCAGTCCGTTGCACCAAAACTTTAGACTTAATAAAAATTTCAACCAAAAAAGTTAGCCCTGACATTTCTAGAGGAGTCGCTGACATTGCTAGAGGAATCACCACTGAACAATAGTAACAAAGCTTTCATTTTGACTCTGACTCGTGTGACTCAGCTCAAAAATGTTTTAAATAAGACGTACGATTGCTTGCCCCAGGTTGAGATGGTGACCAAATATGGATATCCTGTAGAAAGACACACAGTACTTACCGAAGATGGGTACTACTTGAATATGTACAGGATAAAACACGGAAAATATTCAACAAAAGTCAATAAGCGACCACTTTTAATGGTTCATGGGATGTACGCTTCAGCGGATTATCTAATTGTCGGGGCATCAACCAACAGCAGCGTCCCATACATTTTGGCCGATAACGGTTACGATATTTGGTTGGCTAACGTAAGAGGTACCATGCATTCCAGAAGACATGTTAATTTGACCGATAAAATGAACGAGTACTGGTTACATAGGTAAGTAGACTACTGATGCTTAGATGACATCTAAAATATAGTTTTTTCAAACAAACGGGGCTTAATTGTTAACTAATACTTATTGAAAATAAAGAGTTTCGATTCTGTTGAAACGGAAATTGATTCCATTGAAACGGATCTCGATTTTACTCAAGCCGATCTCGCTTCTACTAAAACGGGTTTCTATTTAAAACGATTTTGAATCTAATGAAACTGATCTTGATCTTATGAAGTGGACCTTGATTCTACTAAAACGGATTCCCATTTAATTCAAACGATTTTCAATCTACTGAAACGGATCTCGATTCTATTAAAACGGATCTTGATTCTATGAGCGGATCTTGATTCTATGAAGCGGATCTTGAAACTACTAAAATGGATTTCCATTTAATTCAATCGATTTTGAATCTACTGAAATGAATCTTGATTTTATGAAGCGAATCTTTACTATACTAAAATGGATTTCCATTTCATTCAAACGATTTTAAGACGGATCTTGATTCTCTTGAAACGGATCTTGATTCTATGAAACGGATTTCGATTCTGCTGAAACAAATTTTGATTCTGCTGAAATGAATTTTGAGTCTATTGAAAGGCATCACGTTTTTCCTGAAAAAGATGTCAATTCTACTGAAACGAATCACAATTCTATCGTAATAAATTTCGAGTCTATTAAAATAGATCTCGATTCTGGCGAAATAGATCTCGATTCTAGCGAAATAGATTTTGATTCTGCTGAAACGGATCTCGATTTGAATTAATCGGATCTTGATTCGACTAAAACGAATTTGGATTCTATTGAAACATATCTAGATTGTATTGAAACCGATCTCGTTGAAACTGATCTCAATTTGACTCAACCGAATCTTGATTTGACTGAAATGGATTTGGATTCTGTTGAAACGAAATTGGATTCTATTGAAAGAGATCTCGATTCTACTAAAGCGAGTATTATTCTACTGGAACGGGTGTCGCTTATATTGAAACGGATTTCGATTCTTTTGAAATGAATTTCGATTTTACTGAAACGAAAGTCATTTCTATTCATTCCATTGAAAAGAACCTTGATTCTAATGAAACGGTTTCTATTGAAACTGATCTTGATTCCATTGAAAAGAATTTCAATTATACTGAAACTCGATTCTACTGAAAGCAATTTCGATTCTATTAAAACAGATCTCGATTCTATTGAAACGGATCTCGGATCTACTGAAATAGATCTCGAATCTATTGAAACGGATTATCATTTGACTCAAACGGGTCTTGATTCTACTGAAAAGGATTAGGATTATATTGAAACGCATCACGCTTCTCCCGAAAAAGATGTCAATTTTACTGAAACGAGTCTCGATTGTATTGAAACAATTTTAGTGTCTATTGAAATAGACCTCGATTCTATTAAAACAGATCTCGATTCTACTGAAACGGATCTCGATTTGACTCAACCGGATCTTGACTCGACGGAAACGGATTTGGATTCTATTAAAACTAATTTGGATTCCATTGAAACGAATCTCGATTGAAAGAGATTTGGATATCGATTCTGTTGAAACGAATCTCGATTTTATTGAAACAATTTAAGAGTCTATTGAAATAGATGTCGATTCTATTAAAACAGATCTCTATTCTACTAAAACGGATCTCGATTTGAATCAATTGATCTTGACTCGACTGAAGTGGATTTGGATTCTATTGAAACTAATTTGAATTTTATTGAAACGGATCTCGATTCTATTAAAATGGATCTCGATTTTATTGAAACGAAACTCGTTTCTGTTCATTCTATTGAAAAGAGTCTTGAATCTAATGAAAGGAGTTTGAATTCTATTGAAACGGATCTCGATTCTGTTGAAAAGTATATCAATTGTCAATCAACTTCGACTCTATTGAAAACAAATTCGATTCTATTGAAACAGACCACGAATCTATTGTAACAGACCTGGAATCTATTAAAACGGATCTCCATTTGACTCAAACGGATCTTGATTCTACGGAAACGGATTTGGATTTTATTGAAACGGATCTCGATTCTATTCAAAGAGATCTTGATTCTATTGAAACGAATCTCATTCTAATTAAACGAATCTCATTCTACTGAAACGAATCTCATTCTACGGAAATATATCTCGATTATATTGAAACAGATCTCAATTCCGTTAGATGGATCTCAATTGCAATAAAACGAAACTCGATTCTCTTGAAAAGGATATTGATTCTACTGAAAGGTATCTCGATTCCAATGAAACGAAACTCGTTTCCAATGTAACAGATTTAGATTCTATTGAAACGGACCTTGATCCTATTGAAACAGATCTCGATTCTATTGAAACAGATCTCGACCTAACTCGAACGGATCTTGATTCTACTAAAACGAATCCGGATCCTTATCGAAGTGAATCTCGAATCTATTGAAAGACATCTAAATTCTACTAAAACGAATCTCATTGTACTGAAACGAATCTCATTGTACTGAAACGAATCTCATTTTACTGAAATTTATCTTGATTGTATTGTAACAGATCCCAATTCCATGAAATGGATCTCGATTTCAATAAAACGAAACTCGTTTCTACCGAAGAACCCGATTCTATTGAAACGGATCTGGATTTAACTCGAACGGTTCTTGATCCTACTGAAACGAATCTGGATTCTAATTGAAACGAATTTGGATCTAATTGAAACAAATCTCGAGTCTATTGAAAGATACATTGATTCTACTGAAACAAATCTCATTCCACTGAAATGGTTCACGATTATAGTGAAACAGATCTCAATTCTATTAAATGGATCTCAATTCCAATGAAATGGAACTCTTTTCTACCGAAGCGGATTTTGATTCTATTACAAAGGATCTTCATTCTACTAAAAGGCATCTTGATTCCAATGAAATGAGTTTTGATTCTACTAAAACGTAGCTGGATTCTGATTGAAATGAATCTTGGTTCTACCGAAACGAAACGCGTTTCAACCAAAGCGAATCTTGATTCTATTGAAAAAGATTTTGATTCTACTGAAATGAATTTCGATTCTGCCAAAGCAAATTTCGTTTCAACTGAAGAAAATCTTGATTCTATTGAAAAAGATATTGATTCTACTAAAGCAAATCTCAAATGAAACGGATCTCGATTCTACTGAAACATATCTCGATTCTACAGAAACATATCTCGATTCTACTGAAATGGATCTCGGCTCTATTGGAAAAGAAACTCGTTTTTACCGAATCGGATCTTGATTTCATTGAAAAGGATCTCGATTTTACTGAAACGAACTCGGTTCTCTGAAACGGATCTTGATCCTATTGAAACAGATTTTATTCTATTGAAACAGATTTTATTCTATTGAAACAGATCTCGATTTAACTCAAACGGATCTCGATTCTATTGAGAAGGATTTTGATTGAATTCACCTCAATTCTGTTGACATGGATCCTGATTCTCCTGAAACAAAACTCGTTTCTACCGAAGCGGATCTCGATATTAATGAGAAGGATTTTGATTTAATTTACCTCGATTCTACTGAAACAAAACTCGTTTCTACCGAAGCGAATCTCGATTCTATTGAAATAGATTTTGATTCTACTGAAGTGAATCTCAAATGAAACGGATCTCGATTCCACTGAAACATATCATGATTCTACTGAAGCATATCTCGATTCTACTGAAATGGATCTAGGCTCTACTGGAAAAGAAACTCATTTTTACCGAACCGGATCTTGATTGCATTGAAAAGGATTTTGATTTTACTGAAACGAACTCGGTTTTACTGAAATGGATCTTGATTCTATTGAAACAGATCTCGATTTACCTCAAACGGATCTCGATTCTACTGAGAAGGATTTTGATTTAATTCATCTCGATTCTTATAATGGATCTCGATTCCACTAAAATGAAACTCGTTTTTATCAAAGCAGATCTCGATTCTATCGAAAATAATCCTAATTCTATTGAAAGGAATCTTGATTTCAATGAACAGGATATTAATTCTACCGAAACGAACTCGATTCTACTGAAACGGATCTCGATTCTATTAAAAAGGATATTGATTCTACTGAAAGGTATCTCGATTCCAATGAAATGGATCTCAATTCCAATAAAATGGATCTCCATTCCAATAAAATGTATCTCGAATTTATTGAAACAGATTTCGATTCTACTGAAATGGATCTCGATTCTACTGAAATGGATCTCGATTCTACTGAAACGAAACTCGTTTCCACCGAAACGGATCTTGATTCTATTAAAAAGAATTGCGATTCTACTGAAACGAACTCGATTCTACCGAAACGTAGCTCGATTCTATTGAAACAGATTTTGATGCTATTGGAATGAATCTTGATTTAAGTCAAACTATTGAAAGAAATCTCCTTTATTTTGAAATGGATCCCGATTCTACTGAAATGAATCTTGTTTCTACCGAAACGAAACTCGTTTCAACCAAAGCGAATCTTGATTCTATTGAAAAAGATTTTGATTCTACTGAAGCGAATCTCAAATGAAACGGATCTTGATTATATTGAAACATATCTCAATTCCACTGAAACATATCTCGCTTCTACTGAAATCGATCTCGGCTCTACTAGAAAGGAAACTCGTTTTTACCAAACCGGATCTTGATTCCATTGAAAAGGATCTTGATTTTAATGAAACGAACTCGGTTCTACTGAAACGGATCTTTATTCTATTGAAACAGATTTTGATTCTATTGAAACATATCTCGATTTTACTCAAACGGATCTCGATTCTACTAAGAAGAATTTTGATTTAATACATCTCGATTCTGCTGAAATAGATCCCGATCCTACTGAAATGAAACTCGTTTCTACCAAAGCGGATCTCGATTTTATTGAAAAGGATCTTGATTCTACTGAAACGAATCTTAAATGAAACGGATCTTGATTCAACTGAAACATATCTCGATTCTACTGAAGCAGTCTCGATTCTATTAAAAAGGATCTTAATTCTACTAAAAGGCATCTCGATTCCAATGAAACGGATCTTGATTCTACCAAAACGGATCTGGGTTCTAATTGAAACGTATTTAGAATCTGTCGAAAGGGATCTCGTTTATTTTGAAACGGATCCCGATTCTACTGAAATGAATCTTGATTCTACCGAAACGAAATTCGTTTCAACCGAAGCAAATCTTGATTCTCTTGAAAAAGATTTTGATTCTAGTGAAGCGAATCTCAAATGAAACAAATCTCGATTCCACTGAAACATATCTCGATTCTACTGAAACATATCTCGACTCTACTGAAATGGATCTCGGCTCTACTGGATAAGAAACTCGTTTTTACCGAACCAGGTCTTGATTCCATTGAAAAGGATCTCGATTTTACTGAAACGAACTCGGTTCTACTGAAACGGATCTTGATTTAACTCAAACGGATCTCGATTCTACTGGAAAGGATTTTGATTTAATTCATCTCGATTTGGAAAATGGATCTCGATTCTACTGAAACGAAACTCATTTTTACCAAAGCGGATCTCGATTCTATTGAAAAGGATCTTGATTGCACTAAAACGAATCTCAAATGAAACGGATCTCGATTCTACTGAAACATATCTCGATTCTTCGGCAACATATCGCGATTCTACTGAAATGGATTTTGACTCTACTGAAAAAGAAACTCATTTTTACCGAACCGGAACTTGATTATACTGAAAAGGATCTCGATTTTACTGAAATAAACTCGGTTCTACTGAAACGGATCTTGATTCTATTGAAACAGATTTTGATTCTATTGAAACAGATCTCGATTTAACTCAAACGGTCTTGATTCTACTGATAAGGATTTTGATTTAATTCACCTCGATTCTACTGAAATAGATCCTGATTCTACTGAAACGAAACTCGTTTCTACCGAAGCGGATCTCGATATTAATGAGAAGGATTTTGGTTTAATTCATTTCGATTCTACTGAAACGAAACTCGTTTCTACCGAAGCGGATCTCGATTCTATTGAAAAGGGTCTTGATTCTACTGAAACGAAACTCAAATGAAACGAATCTCGATTCTACTGAAACATATCTCGATTTTACTGAAACATATCTCGATTGTACTGAAATGTATCTCGACTCTACTGGAAAACGAACTCGTTTAAACCGAACCGGATCTTGATTCCATTGAAAAGGATCTCGATTTTACTAAAACAAATTCGATTCTACTGAAACAGATCTTGATTCTATTGAAACATATTTTCATTCTATTGAAACAGATCTCGATTTAACTCAAACGGATCTCAATTCTACTGGGAAGGACTTTGATTTAATTCATCTTGATTCTGCTAAAATGGATTTTGATTCTACTGAAACGAATCTGGATTCCAATGAAATGGATCTCGATTTCAATGATCTCGATTCTATTGAAACAGAGTTTGATTCTACTGAAATGAATCTTAGTTTTACTGAAAAGAAACTCGTTTTCAACGAAACGGATCTCGATTCTATTAAAAAGAATTTCGATTCTACTGAAACGAACTTGATTCTACCGAAACGGAGCTCATTCTATTGAAATACATTTTGATGCTGTTGGAATGAATATCGATTTAATTTAAACGTATTGGAATGGATCTCGATTGAAGTCAAACGTATCTGTATTCTACTGAGAAGGGTTTTGATTTATTTCAAACGATTTTGATTCTATTGAAACGGATTTCCAATAAAATGGATCTCGATTCTATTGAAACAGATTTGATTTTACTGAAATGGATCTCGATTCTACTGAAACGAAACTCGTTTCCACCGAAACGGATCTTGATTCTATTAAAAAGATTTTTGATTCTACTGAAACGAACTCGACTCTACCGAAACGTAGCTCGATTCTATTAAAACAGATTTTGATGCTACTGGAATGAATCTTGATTTAAGTCAAACGTATCTCTATTCTACTGAGAAGGATTTTAATTTATTTTAAACGATTTCGATTTTATTAAAACGGATCTCGATTCCAATAAAATGGATCTCGATTCTATTGAAACAGATTTCGATTCTACTGAAGTGGATCTCGATTCTACTAAAAAGAAACTGGTTTCCACCGAAACGGATCTTGATTCTATTAAAAAGAATTTCGATTCTACTGAACCGAATATGATTCTACTGAAACGAACTGGATTCTACCGAAACGTAGCTCGATTCTATTGAAACAGATTTTGATGCTACTGGAATGAATCTTGATTTAAGTCAAACATATCTCTATTTTACTGAGAAGGATTTTAAGTTATTTTAAACGATTTCGATTTTATTAAAACGGATCTCGATTCCAATAAAATGGATCTTGATTCTATTGAAACAGATTTCGATTCTACTGAAATGGATCTCGATTCTACTGAAATGGATCTCGATTCTACTAAAAAGAAACTGGTTTCCACCGAAACGGATCTTGATTCTATTAAAAAGAATTTCGATTCTACTGAAACGAATTTGATTCTACTGAAACGAACTGGATTCTACCGAAACGTGGCTCGATTCTATTGAAACAGATTTTGATGCTATTGGAATCGATCTCGATTTAAGTCAAACGTATCTCTATTCTACTGAGAAGGGTTTGATTTATTTCAAACGATTTTGATTTTACTGAAACGGATCTCGATTCCAATAAAATGGATCTCAATTCCAATAAAATGGATTTCCATTCCAATAAAATGGATCTCCATTCCAATAAAATGGATCTCGATTCTAATGAAACAGATTTCGATTCTACTGAAATAGATCTCGATTCTACTGAAACGAAACTCACTTCCACCGAAACGGATCTTGATTTTATTAAAAAGAATTTGGATTCTACTGAAACGAACACGATTCTACCGAAACGTAGCTCGATTCTATTGAAATGGATCTCGGTTTAAGTCAAACGTATCTCTATTTTACTGAGAAGGATTTTGATTTATTTTAAACGATTTTGATTTTATTGAAACGGATCTCGATTCCAATAAAATGGATCTCTATTCTATTAAAACAGATTTCGGTTCTACTGAAATGGATCTCGATTCTACTGAAATGGATCTCGATTCTACTGAAAAGAAACTCGTTTCCACCGAAACGGATCTTGATTCTATTAAGAAGAATTTCGATTGCACTGAAACGAACTTGATTCTACTGAAACGAACTCGATTCTACCGAAACGTAGCTCGATTCTATTGAAACAGATTTTGATGCTATTGGAATGGATCTTGATTTAACTCAAACGTATCTTATTCTACCGAGAAGGATTTTGATTTATTTCAACCGATTTTGATTCTATTGAAACGGATCTTGATGAAGTTTTATTTTCAAAGGAATCAGTAGCTTTTGGGTCCGAAAAAACTTCAAATTACTTTTTTTAATTAGTTTAAGTAATGTTTAGCACAGATAAGAGTTAAACTACTTTTTCAGTTGGCATCAAATCGGAATATACGATTTACCGGCCATGATTGATTACATTCTTGAGGAAACTGGCCGCGAAACACTTTCTTACATTGGCCACTCGCAAGGAACAACTAGTTTTTTCGTATTAATGTCGGAACGACCGGAATACAATAAAAAAATAAATATTGCAGCCCATCTAGCACCAGTAGTTTTTATGGACCACGTTTTATCGCCGTTTTTTCAAGCTTTCAGTAAAGTCACAGGTATTGTTGAGGTGAGTTTTCGTCAAAAATGTTTCGTGACAGTAATTGACGTATTTACATGTTTGAGATGAGTTAGGAGTCCTCCTTTTAAAAGACACTATAACTTAGTTGGTTAATACTATAATGCACAGAGCAATAGGTTTGAACATTTATTAGATTCGAAGTTTGGAAACCAAATACCGGTTTCGATCTTGTTAGATCTCGTCAGTTTGGTATATTCAACTCGAATGCTAACAAATGTTTCGACAGGTACTAAAACATTCACAGGCGTCAAGCGAGTGACTCTTAGTACTATCACCTATTGGTCCATAGAGAAACTATGGCCATCGCCAACATACGACATTAGTTGGTTAAGGTTACGTATTTCTCTGGTAGGTCGCGGGTTCAAACCCCACTGCCGATCACGCATTTTTAAAGTGAACTTTATGCGGGGGTATGCTTTTTTTTAACCTGATAATCTAATTGTTTACAGTTTATAGTTGACAAATTTTCCCTGTGGCAGCAACTTCCCCACATCACGGAAATATTCAGATATTTATGTAAAGACACTTCGCCTATTAAGTTAGTATGCGATGCTTTACTAAAAAGAGGATGTGGATACTGTTTTAACGTCAATAATAAGGTAAAACAAAAATGATTACAGCGGTTTGTTAACGCATTTAATTTATTTCATTACCCATTTAGATAGACGTAAACTGGGAAAAAGCAATGTTTAAGAAATGTAGTTCATTGAATGTTTCTTACTTAAGGCATGATGACGAAGGCTTCCACGGCCAGAGTCAGTACAGGATATACTTCTTCAGGGATTGGACCGTGTCAAAGAACTACTAAAAGTGTTCGACGTTTGGCCCAACACCGTAGGGGGCTTCTTCAGGAACAAAGAAAAGAAACAATTAATTTTTGCATATTCCCTTTTATTTCCCTTTTTATTTATTGTTTCTTTTCTTTATTTTTTTCTTTATTTCCCTTTTTATTTATTGTTTCTTTTCTTTATAAAAGGGAATATGCAAAAATTAATTGTTTCTTTTGTTTGTTCCTAACGAAGCCCCCTACGATGGTGGGCGAAACGTCGAACCCTTTTAGTAGTTCTTTGATACGGTCTAATCCCGGAAGAAGTATATCCTGTATTTCTTCAGGCATTTCTTACAAAAAAAAAACCAATTCGGTTCCTTTTAAATTGCATTCTTTAGAAGATACCATTGATACATTGTAACCAAAAAAATGCGCCGTAATTTGTTACAGTATAATTTTAAATTCCTTAAATTTTAAGTTTTTCTGCCATAAATTCCCAAGCGTTCCTTAGTTATAGTTTCAATTCAATTTAATTTTAAATAATTTTGGTACACGTGTCGAACTTTTCCAAAATCTGCAGTCTCTTCAATTTTTAGGAGCTGACTAAAATTATATTTGAAAATAGCGTGCATCCAATAGCTTACAGGCAACTTGGTCATTATGGTCAATTGGTCGCTTCTGGTAATCACAATCAATTTAACCAAAATACGAAATTTTCAATTTTTTTTAAGGAAGTTTCAGACAATATGATTATGGTGTCTTCAGAAATTTGAGAATTTACGGTAGAGCTACACCTCCGGACTACGAGCTTTCAAACGTGGTGGCGCCAGTTGCAATATTTTATGCTGATAACGACATCATTGGATCTCCGATTGTAAGTTTTCAGAAATTTCTTACATCACTCGTATTCTCGATTGTTTGTATTCTATTTAGAAATATTTATTTAGAGCAGGAACCAAGATTATCATAAATAATTACCCCATTTCTTCATAATCAGGATTTGGGGTGAGGTGCGCTTATTGCTAATCAATTTCATAATCAACCAATATCATATCAAGCTCGAACAAGTGATGCTTCAGATGGAAAAAATCGAGTTGAATAAAAACTAAAAAAAAAATCGATCGATAGATCAGAATTTCGTAAACCAGTTTCTATCAATTGTATTTAAAATATTTTCGTATTAATTTTGAAAGAAAGGAAATTGGATGATAACGACAGCTGTGTGAAAATTCATTTCTCATAAAGTATTTTGTTTTATTTTTTAATATGAAATTATGACAATTTTTTTAGAAATGTTTTTTCTACTTCAGGATGTGGAACGTTTAAATCAAGCTTTACCCAACGTGGTACTAAAATATCGGGTACCAAGTGAGATCTACAATCATCTGGATTATCAGTTCGCGACAGAATCAAATTATTTAGTATTTAAGACATTACTAAAAATTTTAAATCAATTTAATGAAGATTAATAAAAAATATTAAGTAATTTATTTTATGCAATATTTAGTTTATACAGTACATCTCTAAAGATGACAGCTTGGCTGTCGAAACGCGTTAGAGCAACGTTTGTTGTGTTTTTTAATCTTTCTTGGTTTCAGGGAACAAGTTCTCTATTTCAATTTCTAATAATAGTAAAGACTGTTTTTGTTAATATTAAATAACTAAAATATGTATTAAATTAAATCTTCGCCTCATTTATCAGTGTGTTTTAATCGTAACTACAAGGAAAAAATTTAATAATTTTTTTGTTTTTTTCTGTCAAGGATTCTATAATGCACAGACCAATAGGTTTGAACATTTATTAGATTCGAAGTTTGGAAACCAAATACCGGTTTCGATCTTGTTAGATCTCGTCAGTTTGGTATATCCAACTCGAATGGTAATAAATGCTCCGACAAGTAAGTACTAAAACATTCACAGGCGTCAAGCGAGTGACTCTTTAGTACTACCACCTATTGGTCCATAGAGAAACTATGGCCATCGCTTCTTGCATTTTTCTGTCAAGTTTAAACTACTTGGAAACAGTCAAAATTTCTCGAGTTTTAAATCAAAATATCATAAAGAAGATCCAAACTTGGAAGAAGTGGCCTAGCCTACACTAGCCATACGAGGACCCGAGCAGTCGTCCCCTGTCTGGCCTTTGTATGCTTCCCAGGACAAATTTCTGGATCCGTCCTTGACACACAGGATCTGCCCTCGATGTACACAAGAACCATAACATTTTTCCAGAAGTTTTAACAAATAAGACATTTCGATTAAAATATTTTTATTAGATATGCAAAATGCTAGTTATTTACATAGAATTTTTCAATGTTTACTGTGCCTATATGGACAGTAATTTGCACGCAGGGGTTGGTGCTATTGCCATTGCCATTATCGCTAAAATAGCACTTTTCGCTAGCAGTAATAACGTCTGAAATATTTGCTGCAACTTTTTCAAAATCCGTATCCAATTTGTTTTTTATTTGTTCAACTAATTCAGTTCCATTATTCAGAGCGTATGCATGGGCCCTTTCCTTTAGTTTTTCCACTAGACCCAAAGTGGCATTACAGGAAAGAAAAACTTGATTTAGACAGTCATCAACGTTGGTGTAATTCACGCAGTTTGCAAGCTGCCCAATTAGGGAGTTTTTAATGGCAACGTAATCATCACGATGGTTCGTAAATGCTTGGTAATTGGCATTAATAATATCTATGGTTTCATTAATGTAGGTTTGCGTTATTTGCGTGAAATTCGCGGAGATGTTTTCCAAAGTTGAATTCTCATTGTTACATTTTGAAACATCGTATCCGCTTAGTCGAGCTTCGTCCTTTGCCTTTTTTAAATAGTTTTCAGCGAACGAAATATTATTGCTCACTTTCACTTTCGTGGTAACATATTTGTACAATAAATTTTCTGCGATCACGTCCAATTCGGCGATGGTATAGGAAGTTTCATTGAGAGCGCTAATCAACTGTTTTTTGACGCAAATTTCGGCAGAAGTTCCATTTGTGCCGTTGGTCCCACGTGTTACTCCGCTAAGGTGGTTCTTGTCCTCTTCATGGGCAAAAACCTAGGAAAAAATTGGGAATAGTAGATTAAAATTGTAAAGATTAGTAGCAAAAATTATAGACTATTAAAAAGGTATACACTATTTCGATACTATTTAGATCAGATTTCGTCTGAAAAGCGAAACCTGGTCCGGTCATATCAAATATTATGGAAACATCGTACAGTAAAACGACCATGACGGGACTAAGGTGTAAGTCAGAAGCATCTTTCGTTTACAAAGTTTATGTAGAAAAAAAAAGCACGAGCTACAAATTAAAAATATTCATTTTATGTAATCCCAAGATGGTCAGATTATCCGGAAAGTCGAACTACCCAAAATCGGATTAACAGAGTTCTACTGCATATTTATTGTCGTATTTATTACTAATACAGTTTATTAATTATGAACAGGGCTTCGAACCGGAACAGGGCTTCGAATCGGAACTGAACCAAAAACCAAAAATCGAAAAAAATCGTAAAAACTTTCTTGATATAGCGAAGTCTAAAGATTTACAAAAAACAGTGCAAAGTATTTAAATTTTTTTGGAAATTCAAGAAAATAATGGAATATTTCAGTTAGACAGTCGAATTTTCTAGGTCAAAGTCAAACTTGACCGAAACCAAAGCCACTCGAAGGAAGACTTCACGAAGATTCTTAAAAATGAAATCGAAGTTTCCACCACAAAGTCGTACTTTTATATTTATAATAGAAGATTCGACATTGAAGTTGAAATTTGAAGATTAAAATTACAGTAAAGTAAAAAAAATGTTGAGAAGAAAGCAGACATTTCCGGTTTGAAGTATAAATATTAGTTAAACGTAAAAAGTTTCTTGAAGTACTGAATTCATGAAGATTTACAAAAAAAAACATTTCACAGAAAAAGGCAAGATTTTGCAAATGCAAAGTATTTAAAATTTTTCGGAAATTCAAGAAAATAATAGAATATCTCAGTTAGACAGTAAATTTTTGTGTAAAAAACCTTTAAAAGTTGATAAAAAAAGAAATTTTATTAAAAAAAGATAGATTTAGTTAAACACGTTTAAAAGAAATTTCGACAAAAATTAAAAAATATCTCTAATAACTTCAATAATAAAAAATCCCTATTTCGTAAAAACTCTAATAAAAATGTTGCAATTTCAACGTTAAGGTCCAACTTTAAAAAAATCGAAATTTTAGAAAAAAATCCAATTATCAGCGATTTGTTTATAGTTCGACGAAGGCTCAAGATTAAGGAAAGTCTTGAAATTTCAAAATTAAATCTGAAATTTCAAGACTTTCCTTGAAATTTCAAAATAAAATTTGAAATTTCAAGACTAAATCTGAAATTTGGAAATAAAAAGTAATAATCCCAGAATATTAAGAAATAAGTCAAAATGTTGGAAAAAACAATCTTCTGTAAAACACTGAAAAAGATGAATTTACAAAAATAGGTATTTAAAAAAAATTAATTTTAATACAACGCTATTTCAACGTTAAGATCCAACTTTAAAAAAACCGAAATTTTAGGAAATAATCCAATTATCAGTGATTTGTTTATAGTTCGACGAAGGCTCAAGATTAAGGAAAGCCTTCAAATTTCAAAATTAAATGTGAAATTTCAACTTTCCTTGAAATTTCAAAATTAAATCTGAAATTTCAAGACTAAATCTGAAATTTGGAAATAAAAAGTAATAATACCAGAATAATAAGAAATAAGTCAAAATTTTGGAAAAAACAATCTTCTGTGAAAAACTGAGAAAGATGAATTTGCAAAAATAGGTATTTAAGAAGAAATTTGAATTTTAATACAACGCTCTGAGTCCTATTATTTATAAAAGCAACTTTCTAAGATTTTTGAGGAAAAAGTCGAATTGTAGCAAAATTTTTAAAAACAAAATTCACCAAAAACGAAATGTAAGGAACAAACAAATTTTTTAGGAACGATAGCTAGAATTTAACAAATAAAGCGGGATTTTTAAGAAGCAAGTCTGAATTTCAATTTTTTAAGATAACCAAGGACCAGTTCCACCAAAAAAAGGAAATCTAAAGGAAAAAATAATGAAATTTTGGGGAAAACGTCCCTTCGAGAGTAAAGTCTTTAAAATTTTATAAAAATTCGTTTTTTAAACCTTGCTTCGACTCCCCATTTCTATAAAATACTGAAAATAGATTATAGTGGAGTAGAGGGCATTCTGGGACAATTTCCTGCACCATAATTCAATTGAGACGCATAGTTTCGACCAATGACGACCACCTTTGAAGTAGTCCATAGCCTTCAAAAGGCGAATCACCTCGATAATAGGGAATTAAATGTAAATAAACCAGGGCTTCGAACCGGAAACCGAAAGAAAACCGTTATATTCGTCGGAACGAAAACGCAGCGAAACCGGAAAAAATATCAGTTTATTTCGGTTCGTTGTATGTATTTAAAACAGTTTTTATTTTACCCTTAAGTGAGGAATTTTTTCTTAAAAATTTCAATTTCTTTTTCAAAATTTTATACAAATCCGTGCAACTTTGATCTCAAAATTAAGAGTTTCCTTTGGGTCTATCATTTCTGTTTAAAAATTAGATTAGAAACTAATAATTTCCACAGTTTTTAGAAAGTGTTGACTTTACTCTCAAAATTTTAGGCCAAATTAAAATTCAAAGTTTTAAGTTGAATCTTTTTTCAAAATGTTCGACATTTTCTTGAAATTTCGACTTTTATCTGGATATTACTCGAAATATCTCTTCTTCTCTTAAAATTTTGAATTTGAAATAAAAAAATATCCCCCGTTGTAATTTTAAAATAAAGCAGTAGCGCGTTTTTCGTTCAAGCTAGGGAAAATCGACTTTCCTTACGATTTTATTTGCAAATTCGAGTTTTTCTGGAAATTTGAACTTTTTGTAGGAAACTCCAAACTTACTTGTTTCCTTAAACTTCGATTTTCCTTTCCTAATTTGATATCTCTCTTTTTTGAAGTTATTAGTCAATTTTTCGATTTTTCATCTACTCTTTCAAATTCCACTTTTTTTAGTATTTAATTTTTTTGAAATCCCAAATTTTAATTCTTATGACGACCTAAAACTTCCTAAAATTCCAAGATATGATTTTTTCTTAAAACTTTCTCTGAAATCTCGCCATTCCAAAATTAACGTTGAAATTTTGAATCAATAGGGAAAAAATACAATATTATATTCCAATTTAAAGCTGGGATCTTTCAATTGGTGAAAATCTGCTTTCCTTACGATTTTATTTGAAAATTCGGGTTTTTCTGGAAATTTGAACTTTTTGTAGAAAACTCCAAATTTACTTCTTTCCTTAAACTTCGATTTTCCTTTCCTAATTTGATATCTTTCTTATTTGAAATTATTAGTCAATTTTTCGATTTTTCGTCTATTCTTTCAAATTCCACTTTTTTTAGTATTTAATTTTTTCTCGGAACCTCAAATTTAAATTCTTAAGACTTCCTAAAATTCCAAGATATGATTTTTCTTTTAAATTTCACCGAAATCTCGTTATTTCAAAATAAACCTTAAAATTTTTAAATGTTGATTCAAAATGTCAGGGAAAAAATACAATATTATATTCCAATTTAAAGCTGGGATCTTACAATTGGTGAAATTGGATCTTTAAATGGTAACATTTTAGAAAATGTCTAATTTAAACTTCCAACGATTTTGTTTACGCTAAAATAGTAAATTTTATTCTGAAAACTTTGATTTTTTTTCTCAAGATTTCGACTTTAGCCTTGCAATTGCATGTTTTTCAGATTGTTTAGGATTTAGACGTCAAAATTGTGTACTTTTTAAAAATATTAATTGTTTTCGCGAAGCTTCTAGTATAAACTCAAAAGTTCAGCCCGTTGCTCCTTGAAATTTTGTGTCAAAAATCGATTCTCAAAATGTTAAATCTCTTCACAAAATTTTTAGCTACAGTTAAAATTTTCCCTATAATTTCGTCTTTAAAATTGAAATTCGCGTTTTTTTTCCAGACAATTTGTCGTTGATCTTGAAATTTCAATTTTTCTATAGACAACTGAATTTTAGAACAAATTGAAATTGCATTTTTTGTGAATTCTTCATTTTTACGCTTAAAATAAACATTTAAAATAAAAATTTCGAATTTTCGCTGAAAATACTGGCAGAAATTGGATTTCAAATGCGAATTTGAATTTGAATATTTTATTATTTTCTATTTTGAATCTTAATTCAAAATCTCGAAAGAATATTCAAATCTCAAGAAAAAAATTAACATTATTGGAAAAGGTACAAATTTTGAAGAAAAACTAACTAAATTTATGATTAATAATTTTTCAAAATTAATCTCACAATTACAAGTCCTGGAAATGTTCGAGTTTTCGAGCTAAAATTCGAAACTTCCAAACCTAAACTCATAGTCCGAGTCTTGACTCAAAATTTCGAGAAAAAAGTCTAGAATTAAAGAATAAGTCAACATGTCGATAGAAAGGGTTATACTTGCTAGAGAAAGACTAAATTTTATTTAAAGTCGAAATTTTAGAGAAAAAATGATAATAATAAAAAGTACATGCAAATTTAAATTTGAAACTTCAAAAGAAAAAAGTTAAAATATCGAAAGGGGGTAAATACCAGGGCTTCGAACTGGAACTGAACCGAAAACCGGAAAAAAACCGTTATTTCTGTCGGAATGAAAACCGGAACTGAATCGAAAAGAAAATATCGGTTTATTTCGATTCAGTGCAGATTCAAAAGTCCACAGTTGACAACACCTCCCCACTTCAATTTCAACTTTACATTGAAAGTCTCGAAGTACAACCCAATATTTTCTCACTATTATTATTATTATTGTATTGTTCACGAGTCTTTTTGAAACTTAGACTTTCTTTATTAAAATTTTAAATTTAAACTTATTTTTATTTTACCAAATAAAGGTCAGCTTTAAATTTAAAATTTGGATTTTTTTAAAAAATATTGACGTTTATTTTTAAATATTTTGACATTTACTACTAGCATTTGAATCAAAATTATGTAGAATTTTTGTAAAATAAATTTCGAATATTTTCTTCAATTACAGCTTTTTTCTCAAAATTCTGGGTTTACAATTTCAATTTTTTCCTATTGTTTCAATCGTTCTATACAAATGATGCCTGATCCGTAGCTCGCGAACTACATATGGCTTGCAGTAATTTTTGATGCGATCTGAGGTGCCTATGAAGAAAGGAAGCATCCCATTTTATTTAGCAAATTCATGTTTTTAAACTAAATTCAAAATTTCTAAAAAAAAGTCAAAATTTCAATTTTAAAATCGGAAAAAATAAAAAAAAAATTATCTTTAACGTGAAAAATTTAAGACAAAGGCTAAAAAATTTTAAAAATTATTCGAAATAAATTTATTTAAATAAATCCAATTATCAGAGTTTAAATTAAACACGAAATTTTGAACAAAAAACGCCCAAACGGAAAAACTGGAAATGTATAAGTGGAATTTTAAAAAGTATAATTTTTAACTTTAAATGAAAAATGTTATGCAAAACTTTGAAAAGATAAAAAACTCTTAAAACAAAAAAATTCTCGAGTTTTCAATTATAAAATTGGAACACGGAATTTTGAGAAAACGTCCAAATTTTGAAAAAAACCAAAAGCCATTCACAAGTATTCAGTTCTAACACAAATTTCGAATAAAAACGTCCAAATTTTAAGTTTAAATTCGAAATTTCGAGAAAAAAATTCAAACCTTGAGATGAGGGTTAACATTTTGAGATCAAAAGACAAAATTTCCAAAACAAAGTTTAGATTTCGAGTTTTGTAGCAAAATTGTAGAGAAAAATATTAAGGTTCAAGTTTGAACTTAGAATTTTTAGAAGAAACTCTCCTAAGAAAATCTTAAAATGTCTGCCTCATTCTCGAATTTTGAGAATAAAGTAAAAAATGCGATGAAATGGCTAAATTGTCAAATTAAAATTTTTGTGAAAGGTTTTTCTTTAATAAAACGCACTTTTTTGGAAATGTTGACTTTTTTTGGCGAAATTTCGACTTTAATCTTAAAATGTCAAACCTAGCCACTACATTTTGAGAAAAAAGTTTAAATGTAGAGAGAAGCTTAAATTTGATAAAAACAAATTTCAAGTTAACGAGAAATTATGAGAAAAATTGGAACATTTTAAGAGAAAGTAGAAATTTATAATTTTGTTTTACTAAGAACTTTCGAGTTTTTTAGTTTAGACATGAAATTTTGATAAGTTTTCGAAAACTTCGAGAATAAAATCAAAATTTTGAGTTTTGTTAAAAAATAATGGTTTCATTTTATTACAAACTTTCCAAGAAAGCTGAATTTTTTCAAGGTTGATTTTTTTATAATTTGGAAGTTTACCTACGCTATTAGTAGCTTTAAATTTTTAAAATCGAAAATAACAAAGGTTTCTTAAAATCTTTGGTTTTTATTCAAGCTCGAGTTCTCTGTTAAAATGTTTAATTTCAAATTTAAATTTTTACTTTTTTCCTAAAGTTCCAACTTAAGAATAAAAATTTCGACTTTAATTTCAAATTGTTGAGTTTTTTGAAATTGCGAGTTCTAAGGGTAAAACTTCGAAAAAAAAGAAAGAAAACAAAATATCACCTTCATCGGAAAATTGTAACCTTCATCGGTAAATTTCGACCTTCATTACTTACGCAATTTGACTTTAAAACATTTGGTAAAAGAAACTTAAAAGTTTATGAAACAATTCTATCAATTTCCAAATTTAAAAATGTTAGCTCGAAATTTTGATAAAATCTGGAATCCTCGACATTTGCGTAAAAATTCAAAGTTTCTAGAAAAATAGAAATCTCATTAGTTATTAAATTTTAATCTTTGACAAACGTTTTTCAGTTTCCAATTTGACCGTTTCAAAAAAAGATGATAGTTTTCTCTTTAAATTTAGGCTATTTTTATTTTAAAAAAGTTAAAATTTCAAATTTGAACTTGGATTCTTCAGAACATAATAAAATTTCGAAAATAACTTCGAAATGATTGCTCCAAATTTTCTAAAAACGTGAAAATGTCTAAAAAGAATTCGAAATTTTGATAACAGATAATAAAGAGATTTAACTTTTTTTTTTGAAATTTTTACATTTTAAAATTTTATATTTAAATTGTAGTTTTTTTCCTAAAATTTCGACTTAAACATGAAATGTAGTCTTTTTTTAATTATGACTTTTTTTGATATTTACGCGGTAATCTATAAATTCGAATGTTTAAAAGACTCATAGTTGAAATCTTGAGTAATTTTTATTTATGAAAGATTTGTTTTTTCGAACTCTGAAGATTGATTGTATCAACATTTTAATTCCTAGAACAGTACAATTGTTTTCCCTAAATTTGAACGATGTGCTCGAAATATTGAATTGAAACACGACATTAAAAAAAATTGTGAAGTTTTAACCCACACTTTTAAGAAAGTAAAAGTAGTCGAAACTTGAAAAAAAAACTAAATTTATGTAAAAAAAATTCTAAAGGTTTCATTTTAATCATAACAATTTGACTTTCAACTCAATTGTTCGAGTATCTTCTCGAAACTTAAAATCCTTAGAATAAGTCGAAATTTTGCAACTTAATACTTTTTTTTTAATTTTGAATTATTTATAAAATTTAGAATTGTTATTTTCTTTTCATGAAAATTTAACTTCAAATTCAGATCTCGACATTTTTTTAGAAATAGTGACTCCGCTGTATATATTACTTTTCTAAACATTTTATGTTTAAATTTAAAAAGTGTTAACATTATTTCTAAATAGTTTCAAAATTTTGAAATCTAAAATTTTTTATTTTAAATTCTATTTATTCTAAAAGTTATAGTACAAGTTTACAGTTTCTACATCCGCTAAAAAAAATTGACTTTGTACTCGAAATTTCAACCTAAATCGAAATTTTAAATTTTAATTTGAATTTTTTTCCTAAATTTCATATCCTTTTTTGAAATTTGTACTTTTGTTTCGAGATTACCCGAAATGTTTTATTTCTTTTAAATAAAAAATTAAAAACGAGTCACTCGCAGCTGAACCAAAAACCGAAAACCGGAAAAAACCGTTATTTTTGTCGGAACAAAAAGCGGAACTAAACCGATATAAATTTTTTGCTGGAATGAAAAAACTAAGGCTTCGAAGCCCCGAAATGAACTTTAATTGGTTTTCACCACGCTTAATTTGACTAATGACCAAACAAATCACACTAAGAAGAGGAAGAATCTCAAAACATTAACTGAACCTAGATGATTTTTTTCCCGAACGAAAACCGAAAACCGGAACGAAAATAATAACGGTTCGAAACCCTGGTAAATACACTGACCAAAACTTTCTGAAACATTTTACTTCTTTTTAGACATTTTTAAGATTTCAGCAACATTTCAAAAAAAAAAAATCGAATATTTGGGTTTAAGATCAATATTTCTAAATTATTAATTTTGAAAATTTTTCTATTAAATTGTGAAGTACTTTTTTTGAAATTTTGACTGTTTCATCAAAATCTCAATTTAAAATTTCTCATTTTATATTTTATGGTCTTTTTCATTTTCATTTATTTTTTCATTTGATCTTTTTAATCCAAAATTTAAGAAAACGAAGTCAAAACAGCAAAAATCAATTTTGTTAGAAAAAGCGAATCAAAGTTAAAACTTCGCTAGAAGACCAAAATTATGAAAGAAAAGTCTCCCAAATTTTGGATTTTAATCGCCAAATTTTGTATATTCTAGAACTGTTTAACTCTTGGGTACATAATTTAAGGTTTTTATGAAAATTCCCAATTTAAATTTAAATTTAACAACTCTGCGACCCACTTTGGAAATATTTAATGGAAAAATGTTAAATAAAATCAATAATGGTAATGTTTTTGATCAATAAGAGTCTACAATTTAAATTTAACATTTCTAAACTTCATTTCTATGACAATTTCAGCTTCCTTCAAAATTTCGGCTATTTTGAAAATTCCATGTATTCAAAATTCTATTTGTAAGCTTCGACTTTCGCTAAAAATCTCGACTTTATTGAAACATTACGAATTAATTTTAAAATATTTGACTTCAGCCTCGAAGCTTCGATTTTTTTGAAAATATGGAGTTTTTTTTTTAAAACGGCGCCTTTCGAAAAGTAGAATATTTGAAAAGTTCTATATTTTTTCAAACTTCGACTCTCTCTTTACATTTCGATTTGTTACAAATTTTGTCTTTTGAAAATATAGGTTTAAAAAATTTTCTATTTGAACATCTGAACCTTTGTTGGACTTTTTTAAATTCTCAGAGTTTTTAAAATCTCTTGAAAATTTCGATTTTCATGACAATTTCAACTTCCTTCAAAAGCTGGGTTTTTTGAAAATTCAAATTATCGACCTTCATTAAAAATAACTACTTTTAAAAATTTTTTTGGTAGAACGGACTGGTCCTTGATTATCTTCAAAAATTGAAACACAAATCTTGTCCTCGAAAGAAAGATTAAAAAACTATTACAAATTTAAATTTATATTTGTCAATTTCAAGTTCAAGTCTCAACTCATAATTTCGAGAAAAATGTTTATAATTAAAGAAAAAAGTCAACATGTCGATAAAAAGGGTTAAGAGGTTGCTAGAGAAAGAGATAGAGAAAGACTAAATTTTGTTTAAAGTCGAAATTTTAGAAAAATTAATAATGAAAATTACCTACAAGTTTAAATTTAAAACTTCAAAAGAAAAGAGTTAAAATATCGAAAAAAGCTAAATACATTAAACAAAACTTTCGAAAAATTTTACTTTTTCTAGAAATGTTGAAGTTTTCAGCAACATTTCCAGGAACAAAATTGAATATTTGGGTTAAAGTCAAGACTGAATTAGGGTAGAAAATTTGCAAACTCTTTTTTGAAATAAATTTGTTCTTTTTTTAAAATTGTGGCTGGTATTTTTTATTTTCGTTTATTTTTTTAATTTGATCTTTTTAATCGACAGTTCCAGAAAACACAGTCGAAACCGTAAAAATATATTTTACCAGAAAAAGCGAATCAAAGTCAAAACTTCGATAGAGAACCAAAATTATGAAAGAAAAAGGTCTCCCAAATTTTCGATTTTAATCGCCAAAGTTCGTATATTCTAGAAGTTTTCAAATCTAGGGTACATAATTTAGGATTTTTATGAAAATTCCGAGTTTAAATTTGAAATATCTAAACCCGAAATTCCGATTAGTTTTTTATAAAGTTTGGGTTTTTCTTGAAATTTGAACTCAAATTGAACTCAAAATTCAGGAAATTTTTTAACTTGAAAAATAAAAAATATTTCCTTAAATTTTAAGCAAGTAACATTAAAAAAAAAGACAGAACATTTTCTAAATTATGTTCGAATATCAATTTTTAGTTTGAAAAACTTTTGAAAAATCAAAAAAATGAGTCACCTAGAACTGAACCGAAAACCGTTTTTTTGTCGGAACAAAAACCCGAACTGAATTGATATAAATTATTTGCTGGAACAAAAACCGGAGCTGAATTGATATAAATAATTTGCTGGAACAAAAACTGGAACTGAACCGATATAAATTTTTGGCTGGAACGAAAACCAGAACGAAAAAAATAACCGTTCGAAGTCCTGGGGAAGATGATCAAGGAACAAGCAGCAAATGCGATATTTTTTCAAATTGATCCGCCATAATATTTTTCTTGTTCAATTTTTCCTTTTTTTTTTCTTAAAGTACGTCATAGTAACAAACCTTTTATTCTAAGATTAGATGGATGAATTACTTAAGAAAGTAATTAGTTTCGTTAAAATGAAACCACTGTTTTCTTGTACAGTGGCAGGAAAGGAATAAGAAAAGTTTAGAAAATGTATTTTTACTTACCCCCAAGCACAAATAGCATAAGAAAATTACTAAAAATTGTTGCATTTTGTAATTTCAAAATGAATCTGGTTCAAGTAATTGGTCCTTATATATGATATATTAACTAAAATGACAAATAAAACTTTTTGGCAAGATAAGATTTATCCATTTTTAAAATAGATTAAGAATTTTATACGAATTATACATTATCATAATAATTTTAAAAGTATTGATTGCTTAATAATGCGAAAACATGACTAAGGTGCATTTGTTATTTTAGATGAACTTTTTTTATGTATGAAACATCGTATACAAACATCTGTGTGATACAAATAATGATAATGACCCAGTTTCACTTTTCATGCATTTGTGGCAAAAAAGATAATTTAATTGTTAATCATCATGATTCTAATAAATCATCATTTGCTATAGTATGGTAATGCATCTCTTTAAAAATCTACCTAGATACCCAACTTTTTTTGGCTTAATTTTAAAAAAAAAGGTCCAACAATTTTTGAACATAACCAAGGACCAGTCCGTTCCACCAAAAAAATTTAAAAAAATAGATATTTTGAACGAAGGTCGATAATTTGAAAACGATTTTCAAAAAAGCCCAGCTTTTAAGGAAGTTGAAATTGTCATGAAAATCCAAATTTTCAAGAGATTTTAAAAAACTCGGAGATTTTAAAAAAAGGTTCAACAAAGGTTCAAATGTTCAAATAGAAAATTTCTTAAACCTAGATTTTCAAAAGACAAAATCGAAATATAAAGAGAGTCGAAGTTTGAAAAAATATAGAACTTTTCAAATATTCTACTTTTCGAAAGGCGCCGTTTTAAAAAAAATCTCCATATTTTCAAAAAAATCGAAGCATCGAGATTGAAGTCAAATAATTTAAAATTAATTCGTAATGTTTCAATAAGGTCGAGATTTTTAGCGAAAGTCGAAGCTTTCAAAAAATCAGAATTTTGAATACATGGAATTTTCAAAATAGCCGAAATTTTGAAGGAAGCTGAAATTGTCATAGAAATGAAGTTTAGAAATTTTCAATTTAAATTGTAGACTCTTATTGATCGAAAACATTATCATTGTTGATTTTATTTAACATTTTTCCGTTAAATATTTCCAAAGTGGGTCGCAGAATTGTTAAATTTAAATTTAAATTGGGAATTTTCGTAAAAATCTTAAATTATATACCCAAGAGCTAAAAAGTTCTAGAATATACAAAATTTGGCGATTAAAATCTAAAATTTGGGAGACTTTTCTTTCAAAATGTTGGTCTTCTAGCGAAGTTTTAACTTTGATTCGCCTTTTCTAACAAAATTGATTTTTGCTGTTTTGACTTTGTTTTCTTGAATTTTGGATTAAAAAGATCAAATGAAAAAAATAAATGAAAATAAAATAGACCAAAAAATATAAAATAAAAAGTTTTAAATTGCGATTTTAATGAAACAGTCAAAATTTTAAAAAAAGAACTTCACAATTTAACAGAAAAATTTTCAAAATTAATAATTTAGAAATATTGGCCTTAAACCCAAATATTCGATTTTTTGTTGTTGGAAATGTCGCTGAAAACTTAAAAATGTCCTAAGTGTGATTTGTTTGGTCATTGGTCAAATTAAGCGTGGTGAAAACCAGTTAAAGTTCCTTTCGGGGCTTCGAAGCCTTATTTTTTTCATTCCAGCAAAAAATTGATATCGATTCAGTTCCGCTTTGTTTTCTTAAATTTTGGATTAAAAAGATCAAATGAAAAAATGAATGAAAATGAAAAAGACCAAAAAATATAAAATGAGAAATTTTAAATTGAGATTTTGATGAAACAGTCAAAATTTCAAAAAAAGTACTTCACAATTTAATAGAAAAATTTTCAAAATTAATAATTTAGAAATATTGATCTTAAACCCAAATATTCGATTTTTTTTTTGGAAATGTTGCTGAAATCTTAAAAATGTCTATAAAGAAGTAAAATTGTTCAGAAAGTTTTGGTCAGTGTATTTACCAGGGCTTCGAACCGTTATTATCTTCGTTCTGGTTTTCGGTTTTCGTTCCGGAAAAAAATCATCTAGATTCAGTTAATGTTTTGTGATTCTTCCTCTTCTTAGTGTGATTTGTTTGGTCATTGGTCAAATTAAGCGTGGTGAAAACCAATTAAAGTTCATTTCGGGGCTTCGAAGCCTTAGTTTTTTCATTCCAGCAAAAAATTTATATCGGTTCAGTTCCGCTTTTTGTTCCGACAAAAATAACGGTTTTTTCCGGTTTTCGGTTTTTGGTTCAGCTCTGAGTGACTCGTTTTTAATTTTTTATTTAAAAGAAATAAAACATTTTGGGTAATCTCGAAACAAAAGTACAAATTTCAAAAAAGGATATGAAATTTAGGAAAAAAATTCAAATTAAAATTTCGATTTAGGTTGAAATTTCGAGTACAAAATCAATTTTTTTTAGAGAATGTAGAAATTGTAAACTTGTACTCTTACTTTTAGAATAAATAGAATTTAAAATAAAAAATTGTAGATTTCAAAATTTTGAAACTATTTAGAAATAATGTTAACACTTTTTAAATTTAAACATAAAATGTTTAGAAAAGTAATATATACAGCGGAGTCACTATTTCTAAAAAAATGTCTAGATCTAAATTTGAAGTTAAATTTTCATGAAAAGAAAATAACAATTTTAAATTTTATAAATAATTCAAAATTAAAAAAAAAGTATTAAGTTGCAAAATTCCGACTTATTCTAAGGATTTTAAGTTTCGAGAAGATACTCGAACAATTGAGTTGAAAGTCAAATTGTTATGATTAAAATGAAACCTTTAGAATTTTTTTTACGTAAATTTAGTTTTTTTTTCAAGTTTCGACTACTTTTACTTTCTTAAAAGTGTGGGTTAAAACTTCACAATTTTTTTAATGTCGTGTTTCAATTCAATATTTCGAGCAAATCGTTCAAATTTAGGGAAAACAATTGTACCGTTCTAGGAATTTAAATTTTGATTCAATCAATCTTCAGAGTTCGAAAAAACAAATCTTTCATGAATAAAAATTACTCAGGATTTCAACTATGAGTCTTTTAAACATTCGAATTAATAGATTACCGCGTAAATATCAAAAAAGTCATAATTAAAAAAAAAGACTACATTTCATGTTTAAGTCGAAATTTTAGGAAAATAAATTACAATTTAAATATAAAATTTTAAAATGTAAAAATTTCGAAAAAAAGTTAAATGTCTTTATTACCTGTTATCAAAATTTCGAATTCTTTTTAGACATTTTCACGTTTTTAGAAAATTTGGAGCAATCATTTCGAAGTTATTTTAGAAATTTTATTATGTTCTGAAGAATCCAAGTTCAAATTTGAAATTTTAACTTTTTTAAAATAAAAATAGCCTAAATTTTAAGAGAAAACTGTCATCTTTTTTTGAAACGGTCAAATTGTAAACTGAAAAACGTTTGTCAACGATTAAAATTTAATAACTAATGAGATTTCTATTTTTCTAGAAACTTTGAATTTTTAAGCAAATGTTGAGGATTCCAAATTTTATCAAAATTTCGAGCTAACATTTTTAAATTTGGAAATTGATAGAATTGTTTCATAAACTTTTAAGTTTTTTTTACCAAAAGTTTTAAAGTCAAATCTCGTAGGTAATGAAGGTCGAAATTTACCGATGAAAGTTAAAATTTTCCGATGAAAGTGAAATTTTGTTTTCTTTCTTTTTTTTCGAAGTTTTAACCTTAGAACTCACAATTTCAAAAAAACTCGACAGTTTGAAATTAAAGTCGAATTAAAGTCGATATTTTTATTCTAAAATTGGAACTTTAGGAAAAAAGTAAAAATTTAAATTTGAAATTAAACATTTTGACAAAGAACTCGAGCTTGAATAAAAACCAATGATTTTAAGAAACCTTTGTTATTTTCGATTTTAAAAATTTAAAGCTACTAATAGCGGAGGTAAACTTCCAAATTTTAAAAAAAGCAACCTTGAAAAAATTCAGCTTTCTTGGAAAGTTTGTAATAAAATAAAACCATTATTTTTTTAAAAAATTCAAAATTTTAATTTTATTCTCGAAATTTTCAAAAACTTATCGAAATTTCATGTCTAAACTAAACAAACTCGAAAGTTCCTAGTAAAACAAAATTATAAATTTCTACTTTCTCTTAAAATGTTCCAATTTTTCTCATAATTTCTCGTTAACTTGAAATTTGTTTTTATCAAATTTAAGCTTCTCTCTACATTTCAACTTTTTTCTCAAAATGTAGTGGCTAGGTTTAACATTTTAAGATTAAAGTCGAAGTTTCGAGAAAAAAAGTCAACATTTCCAAAAAAGTGCGATTTATTAAAGAAAAATCTTTCACAAAAATTTTAATTTGACATTTTAGCGATTTCATCGCATTTTTTACTTTATTCTCAAAATTCGAGAATGAGGCAGACATTTTAAGATTTTCTTAGGAGAGTTTCTTCTAAAAATTCTAAGTTCAAACTTGAACCTTAATATTTTTCTCTACAATTTTGCTACAGAACTCGAAATCTAGACTTTGTTTTGGAAATTTTGTCTTTTGATCTCAAAATGTTGACCCTCGTCTCAAGGTTTGAATTTTTTTCTCGAAATTTCGAATTTAAACTTAAAATTTGGACGTTTTTATTCGAAATTTGTGTTAGAACTGAATACTTGTGAATGGCTTTTGGTTTTTTTCAAAATTTGGACGTTTTCTCAAAATTCTGTGTTCCAATTTTATAATTGAAAACTCGAGAATTTTTTTGTTTTAAGAGTTTTTATCTTTTCAAAGTTTTGCATAACTTTTTTCATTTAAAGTTAAAAATTATACTTTTTAAAATTCCACTTATACATTTCCAGTTTTTCCGTTTGGACGTTTTTTGTTCAAAATTTCGTGTTTAATTTAAACTCTGACAATTGGATTTGTTTAAATAAATTTATTTCGAATATTTTTTAAAATTTTTTAGCCTTTGTCTTAAATTTTTCACGTTAAAGATAATTTTTTTTTTATTTTTCCGATTTTAAAATTGAAATTTTGACTTTTTTTAAAAATTTTGATTTTAGTTTGAAAACATGAATTTGTTAAATAAAATGGGATGCTTCTTTTCTTCATAGGTACCTCAGATCACATCAAAAATTACTGCAAGCCATATGTGGCTCGCGATCTACGGATCAGGCATCATTTGTATAGAACGATTGAAACAATAGGAAAAAATTGAAATTGTAAACCCAGAAATTTGAGAAAAAAAGGTGAAATTGGAGAATATATTCGAAATTTATTTTACAAAAATTCTACATAATTTTGATTCAAATGTTAATAGTAAATGTCAAAATATTTAAAAATAAACGTCAATATTTTTAGAAAAATTCCAAATTTTAAATTTAAAGCCGTCCTTTATGGGATAAAATAAAACTAAGTTTAAATTTAAAATTTTAATAAAGAAAGTCTAAGTTTCATAAAGACTCGTGAACAATACAATAATAATAATCGAGAAAAAATATTGGGTTGTAGTTCGACACTTTCAATGTAAAGTTGAAATTGAAGTGGGGAGGTTTTGTCAACTGTGGACTGTTGAATCTGCACTGAATCGAAATAAACCGATATTTTCTTTTCGGTTCAGTTCCAGTTTTCGTTCCGACAGAAATAACTGTTTTTTTTCCGGTTTTCGGTTCAGTTCCGGTTCGAAACCCAGGTATTTACCCCCTTTCGATATTTTAACTTTTTTCTTTTGAAGTTTCAAATTTAAATTTGCATGTACTTTTTATTATTATCATTTTTTCTCTAAAATTTCGACTTTAAATAACATTTAGTCTTTCTCTAGCAAGTATAACCTTTTCTATCGACATGTTGACTTATTCTTTAATTCTAGACTTTTTTCTCGAAATTTTGAGTTAAGACTCGGACTATGAGTTTAGGTTTGGAAGTTTTGAGTTTTAGCTCGAAAACTCGAAAATTTCCAGGACTTGTAATTGTGAGATTAATTTTGAAAAATTATTAATCATAAATTTAGTTAGTTTTTCCTCAAAATTTAGGCTTTTTCCAATAATGTTAATTTTTTTCTTGAAACTTAAGATTCAAAATAGAAAATAATAAAATATTCAAATTCAAATTCGCATTTGAAATCCAATTTCTGCCAATATTTTCAGCGAAAATTCGAAATTTTTATTTTTTTATGTTTATTTTAAGCGTAAAAATAAAGAATTCACAAAAAATGCAATTTCAATTATTTCTAAACTTCAGTGTTCTATAGAAAAATTGAAATTTCAAGATCAACGACAAATTGTCTGGAAAAAAAACGCGAATTTCAATTTTAAAGACGAAATTATAGGGAAAATTCTAGCTGTAGCTAAAAATTTTGTGAAGAGATTTAACATTTTGAGAATCGATTTTTGACACAAAATTTCAAGGAGCAACGGGCCGAACTTTTGAGTTTATACTAGAAGCTTCGCGAAAGCAATTAATATTTTTAAAAAATACACAATTTTGACGTCTAAATCCTAAACAATCTGAAAAACATGCAATTTCAAGGCTAAAGTCGAAATCTTGAGAAAAAAAAATCAAAGTTTTCAGAATAAAATTTACTATTTTAGCGTAAACAAAATCGTTGGAAGTTTAAATTAGACATTATCTAAGATGTCACCATTTAAAGATCCAATTTCACCAATTGGAAGATCCCAGCTTTAAATTGGAATATAATATTGTATTTTTTCCCTAACCTTTTGATTCAAAATTTAAAAATGTCAAGGTTTATTTTGAAATAGCGAGATTTTGGTAAAATTTTAAGAAAAAAATCATATCTTGGAATTTTAGGAAGTCATAAGAATTTAAATTTGAGGTTCCGATAAAAAATGAAATACTAAAAAAAGTGGAATTTGAAAGAATAAACGAAAAATCGAAAAATTGACTAATAACTTCAAAAAAGAAAGATATCAAATTAGGAAAGGAAAATCGAAGTTTAAGGAAAGAAGTAAATTTGGAGTTTTCTACAAAAAGTTGAAATTTCCAGAAAAACCTGAATTTGCAAATAAAATCGTAAGGAAAGCAGACTTTCACCAATTGAAAGATCCCAGCTTTAAATTGGAATATAATATTGTATTTTTTCCCTATTGATTCAAAATTTCAACGTTAATTTTGGAATAACGAGATTTCAGAGAAAATATTAAGAAAAAATCATATCTTGGAATTTTAGAAAGTTATAGGTTGTCATAAGAATTTAAATTTGGGATTCCAAAAAAAATTAAATACTAAAAAAAAGCGGAATTTGAAAGAATAGTTGAAAAATCGAAAAATTGACTAATAACTTCAAAAAAGAGAGACATCAAATTAGGAAAGGAAAATCGAAGTTTAAGGAAACAAGTAAATTTGGAGTTTCCTACAAAAAGTTCAAATTTCTAGAAAAACTCGAATTTGCAAATAAAATCGTAAGGAAAGTTGATTTTCCCTAGCTTGAATGAAAAACGCGCTACTGCTTTAGTTTAAAATTACAACGGAGGATATTTTTTATTTCAAACTCAAAATTTTAAGAGAAGAAGAGATATTTCGAGTAATATCCAGATAAAAGTCGAAATTTCTTTGAATTTTAATTTGGCCTAAAATTTTGAGAGTAAAGTCAACACTTTCTAAAAACTGTGGAAATTATTAGTTTTTAATCTAATTTTTAAAACAAATAATAGACTGAAAGTAAACTCTTAATTTTAAGATCAAAGTTGCACGGATTTGTATAAAATTTGATTGAAAAGAAATTAAAATTTCTAAGAAAATCCTCACTTAAGGGGTCAACATAAACTGTTTTAAGTACATACACTAACCGAAATAAACCAATATTTTTTCCGGTTACGCTGCGTTTTCGTTCCGCGAAAATAACGGTTTTTCTTTCAGGTTTCCGATTGTAGATTTCAAAATTTTGAAACTATTTAGAAATAATGTTAACACTTTTTAAATTTAAACATAAAATGTTTAGAAAAGTAATATATACAGCGGAGTCACTATTTCTAAAAAAATGTCTAGATCTAAATTTGAAGTTAAATTTTTCATGAAAAGAAAATAACAATTTTAAATTTTATAAATAATTCAAAATTAAAAAAAAGTATTAAGTTGCAAAATTCCGATTTTAAGTTTCGAGAAGATACTCGAACAATTGAGTTGAAAGTCAAATTGTTATGATTAAAATGAAACCTTTAGAATTTTTTTTACGTAAATTTAGTTTTTTTTTTCAAGTTTCGACTACTTTTACTTTCTTAAAAGTGTGGGTTAAAACTTCACAATTTTTTTAATGTCGTGTTTCAATTCAATATTTTGAGCAAATCATTTAAATTTAGGGAAAACAATTGTACCGTTCTAGGAAATAAATTTTGATTCAATCAATAATTAGAGTTCGAAAAAACAAATCTTTCATGAATAAAAATTACTCAAGATTTCAACTATGAGTCTTTTAAACATTCGAATTAATAGATTACCGCGTAAATATCAAAAAAGTCATAATTAAAAAAAAAGACTACATTTCATGTTTAAGTCGAAATTTTAGGAAAATAAATTACAATTTAAATATAAAATTTTAAAATGTAAAAATTTCGAAAAAAAGTTAAATGTCTTTATTACCTGTTATCAAAATTTCGAATTCTTTTTAGACATTTTCACGTTTTTAGAAAATTTGGAGCAATCATTTCGAAGTTATTTTAGAAATTTTATTATGTTCTGAAGAATCCAAGTTCAAATTTGAAATTTTAACTTTTTTAAAATAAAAATAGCCTAAATTTTAAGAGAAAACTGTCATCTTTTTTTGAAACGGTCAAATTGTAAACTGAAAAACGTTTGTCAACGATTAAAATTTAATAACTAATGAGATTTCTATTTTTCTAGAAACTTTGAATTTTTAAGCAAATGTTGAGGATTCCAAATTTTATCAAAATTTCGAGCTAACATTTTTAAATTTGGAAATTGATAGAATTGTTTCATAAACTTTTAAGTTTTTTTTACCAAAAGTTTTAAAGTCAAATCTCGTAGGTAATGAAGGTCGAAATTTACCGATGAAAGTTAAAATTTTCCGATGAAAGTGAAATTTTGTTTTCTTTCTTTTTTTTCGAAGTTTTAACCTTAGAACTCACAATTTCAAAAAAAACTCGACAGTTTGAAATTAAAGTCGAATTAAAGTCGATATTTTTATTCTAAAATTGGAACTTTAGGAAAAAAGTAAAAATTTAAATTTGAAATTAAACATTTTGACAAAGAACTCGAGCTTGAATAAAAACCAATGATTTTAAGAAACCTTTGTTATTTTCGATTTTAAAAATTTAAAGCTACTAATAGCGGAGGTAAACTTCCAAATTTTAAAAAAAGCAACCTTGAAAAAATTCAGCTTTCTTGGAAAGTTTGTAATAAAATAAAACCATTATTTTTTTAAAAAATTCAAAATTTTAATTTTATTCTCGAAATTTTCAAAAACTTATCGAAATTTCATGTCTAAACTAAACAAACTCGAAAGTTCCTAGTAAAACAAAATTATAAATTTCTACTTTCTCTTAAAATGTTCCAATTTTTCTCATAATTTCTCGTTAACTTGAAATTTGTTTTTATCAAATTTAAGCTTCTCTCTACATTTCAACTTTTTTCTCAAAATGTAGTGGCTAGGTTTAACATTTTAAGATTAAAGTCGAAGTTTCGAGAAAAAAAGTCAACATTTCCAAAAAAGTGCGATTTATTAAAGAAAAATCTTTCACAAAAATTTTAATTTGACATTTTAGCGATTTCATCGCATTTTTTACTTTATTCTCAAAATTCGAGAATGAGGCAGACATTTTAAGATTTTCTTAGGAGAGTTTCTTCTAAAAATTCTAAGTTCAAACTTGAACCTTAATATTTTTCTCTACAATTTTGCTACAGAACTCGAAATCTAGACTTTGTTTTGGAAATTTTGTCTTTTGATCTCAAAATGTTGACCCTCGTCTCAAGGTTTGAATTTTTTTCTCGAAATTTCGAATTTAAACTTAAAATTTGGACGTTTTTATTCGAAATTTGTGTTAGAACTGAATACTTGTGAATGGCTTTTGGTTTTTTTCAAAATTTGGACGTTTTCTCAAAATTCTGTGTTCCAATTTTACAATTGAAAATTCGAGAATTTTTTTGTTTTGAGTTTTTCATCTTTTCAAAGTTTTGCATACCATTTTAAATTTAAAGTTAAAAATTATACTTTTTAAAATTCCACTTATACATTTCGAGTTTTTCCGTTTGAACTTTTTTTATTCAAAATTTCGTGTTTAATTTAAACTCTGACAATTGGATTTGTTTAAATAAATTTATTTCGAATAATTTTTAAAATTTTTTAGCCTTTGTCTTAAATTTTTCACGTTAAAGATAATTTTTTTTATTTTTTCCGATTTTAAAATTGAAATTTTGACTTTTTTTTAGAAATTTTGATTTTAGTTTGAAAACATGAATTTGTTAAATAAAATGGGATGCTTCTTTTCTTCATAGGCACCTCAGGTCACATCAAAAATTACTGCAAGCCATATGTGGCTCGCGATCTACGGATCAGGCATCATTTGTATAGAACGATTGAAACAATAGGAAAAAATTGAAATTGTAAACCCAGTATTTTGAGAAAAAAAAGTGAAATTTGAGAATCTATTCGAAATTTATTTTACAAATATTCTACATAATTTTGATTCAAATGGTAGTAGTAAATGTCGAAATATTTAAAAATAAACGTCAATATTTTTAGAAAAATTCCAAATTTTAAATTTAAAGCCGTCCTTTATGGGATAAAATAAAAATAAGTTTAAATTTAAAATTTTAATAAAGAAAGTCTAAGTTTCATAAAGACTCGTGAACAATACAATAATAATAATCGAGAAAAAATATTGGGTTGTAGTTCGACACTTTCAATGTAAAGTTGAAATTGAAGTGGGGAGGTTTTTGTCAACTGTGGACTGTTGAATCTGCACTGAATCGAAATAAACCGATATTTTCTTTTCGGTTCAGTTCCAGTTTTCGTTCCGACAGAAATAACTGTTTTTTTTCCGGTTTTTCGGTTCAGTTCCGGTTCGAAACCCAGGTATTTACCCCCTTTCGATATTTTAACTTTTTTCTTTTGAAGTTTCAAATTTAAATTTGCATGTACTTTTTATTATTATCATTTTTTCTCTAAAATTTCGACTTTAAATAACATTTAGTCTTTCTCTAGCAAGTATAACCTTTTCTATCGACATGTTGACTTATTCTTTAATTCTAGACTTTTTTCTCGAAATTTTGAGTTAAGACTCGGACTATGAGTTTAGGTTTGGAAGTTTTGAGTTTTAGCTCGAAAACTCGAAAATTTCCAGGACTTGAAATTGTGAGATTAATTTTGAAAAATTGTTAATCATAAATTTAGTTAGTTTTTCCTCAAAATTTAGGCTTTTTCCAATAATGTTAATTTTTTTCTTGAAACTTAAGATTCAAAATAGAAAATAATAAAATATTCAAATTCAAATTCGCATTTGAAATCCAATTTCTGCCAATATTTTTAGCGAAAATTCGAAATTTTTATTTTAAAATGTTTATTTTAAGCGTAAAAATAAAGAATCCACAAAAAATGCAATTTCAATTATTTTTAAACTTCAATTTTCTACAGAAAAATTGAAATTTCAAGATCAACGACAAATTTTCTGGAAAAAAAACGCGAATTTCAATTTTAAAGACGAAATTATAGGAAAAATTCTAGCTGTAGCTAAAAATTTTGTGAAGAGATTTAACATTTTGAGAATCGATTTTTGACACAAAATTTCAAGGAGCAAAGGGCCGAACTTTTGAGTTTATACCAGAAGTTTCGCGAAAACAATTAATATTTTTAAAAAATACACAATTTTGACGTCTAAATTCTAAACAATCTGAAAAAAATGCAATTTCGAGGCTAAAGTCGAAATCTTGAGAAAAAAAATCAAAGTTTTCAGAATAAAATTTACTATTTTAGCGTAAACAAAATCGTTGGAAGTTTAAATTAGACATTTTCTAAGATGTCACCATTTAAAGATCCAATTTCACCAATTGCAAGATTCCAGCTTTAAATTGGAATATAATATTGTATTTTTTTCCTAAAATTTTGACTCAAAATTTAAAAATTTCAAGGTTAATTTTGAAATAGCGAGATTTTGGTAAAATTTTAAGAAAAAAATCATATCTTGGAATTTTAGGAAATCATAAGAATTTAAATTTGAGATTCCGAAAAAAATTAAATACTAAAAAAAGTGAAATTTGAAAGAATAAATAGACGAAAAATCGAAAAATTGACTAATAACTTCAAAAAAGAAAGATATCAAATTAGGAAAGGAAAATCGAAGTTTAAGGAAAGAAGTAAATTTGGAGTTTTCTACAAAAAGTTCAAATTTCCAGAAAAACTTGAATTTGCAAATAAAATCGTAAGGAAAGCAGACTTTCACCAATTGAAAGATCCCAGCTTTAAATTGGAATATAATATTGTATTTTTTCCCTATTGATTCAAAATTTCAACGTTAATTTTGGAATAACGAGATTTCAGAGAAAATATTAAGAAAAAATCATATCTTGGAATTTTAGAAAGTTATAGGTTGTCATAAGAATTTAAATTTGGGATTCCAAAAAAAATTAAATACTAAAAAAAAGCGGAATTTGAAAGAATAGTTGAAAAATCGAAAAATTGACTAATAACTTCAAAAAAGAGAGACATCAAATTAGGAAAGGAAAATCGAAGTTTAAGGAAACAAGTAAATTTGGAGTTTCCTACAAAAAGTTCAAATTTCTAGAAAAACTCGAATTTGCAAATAAAATCGTAAGGAAAGTTGATTTTCCCTAGCTTGAATGAAAAACGCGCTACTGCTTTAGTTTAAAATTACAACGGAGGATATTTTTTTATTTCAAACTCAAAATTTTAAGAGAAGAAGAGATATTTCGAGTAATATCCAGATAAAAGTCGAAATTTCTTTGAATTTTAATTTGGCCTAAAATTTTGAGAGTAAAGTCAACACTTTCTAAAAACTGTGGAAATTATTAGTTTTTAATCTAATTTTTAAACAAAATAATAGACTGAAAGTAAACTCTTAATTTTAAGATCAAAGTTGCACGGATTTGTATAAAATTTTGAAAAAGAAATTAAAATTTCTAAGAAAAAATCCCTCACTTAAGGGTAAAATAAAAACTGTTTTAAGTACATACAACGAACCGAAATAAACCAATATTTTTTCCGGTTACGCTGCGTTTTCGTTCCGACGAAAATAACGGTTTTCTTTCGGTTTCCGGTTCGAAGCCCTGGTTTATTTACATTTAATTCCCCAATATCAAGGTGATTCGCCTTTTGAAGGCTATGGACTACTTCAAAGGTGGTCGTCATTGGTCGAAACTATGCGTTTCCATTGAATTATGGTGCAGGAAATTGTCCCAGAATGCCCTCTACTCTACTATAATCTATTTTCAGTATTTTATAGAAATGCGGAGTCGAAGTAAGGTTTAAAAATCGAATTTTTATAAAATTTTAAAGACTTTACTCTCGAAGGGACGTTTTCCCCAAAATTTCATTATTTTTTCCTTTAGACTCCCCTTTTTTGGTGGAACTGGTCCTTGGTTGTCTTAAAAAATTGAAATTCAGACTTCCTTCTTAAAAATCCCGCTTTATTTGTTAAATTCTAGCTATCGTTCCTAAAAAATTTGTTTGTTCCTTACATTTGGTTTTTGATGAATTTTGTTTTTAAAAGTTTTGCTACAATTCGACTTTTTTCTCAAAAATCTTAGAAAGTTTCTTTTATCAATAATAGGACTAAGAGCGTTGTATTAAAATTAAAATTTCTTTTTAAATACCTATTTTTGCAAATTCATCTTTCTCAGTTTTTTACAGAAGATTGTTTTTCCAAAATTTTGATTTATTTCTTAAGATGCTGGTATTATTACTTTTTATTTCCAAATTTCAGATTTTATTTTGTAATTTCAAGACTTTCCTTGGATTTAATTTTGAAATTTCAAGACTTTCCTTAATCTTGAGCCTTCGTCGAACTATAAACAAATTGCTGATAATTGGATTTTTTCCTAAAATTTCGATTTTTTTAAAGTTGGACCTTAACGTTGAAATTGCAACATTTTTTTTAGAGTTTTTACGAAATAGGGATTTTTTTTTATTGAAGTTATTAGAGATCTTTTTTAATTTTTGTCGAATTTTTTTTTAAACGTGTTCAACTAAATATCTTTTTTTAATAAAATTTCTTTTTCATCAACTTTTTAAGGTTTTTTACACAAAAATTTACTGTCTAACTGAGATATTCTATTATTTTCTTGAATTTCCGAAAAATGTTAAATACTTTGCATTTGCAAAATCTTGCCTTTTTCTGTGAAATGTTTTTTATTGTGTAAATCTTCATGAATTCAGTACTTCAAGAAACTTTTTATGTTTAACTAATATTTATACTTCAAACCGGAAATGTCTGCTTTCTTCTCAACATTTTTTTTACTTTACTGTAATTTTAATCTTCAAATTTCAACTTCAATGTCGAATCTTCTATTATAAATATAAAAGTACGACTTTGTGGTGGAAACTTCGATTTTATATTCACGCATCTTCGTGAAGTCTTCCTTCGAATGGCTTTGGTTTCGGTCAAGTTAGATTTTGACCTGAAAAGTTCGACTTTATGCTTGGAAGTTCCACTTTGATCAGAAAATGTCTGCAGAACAATGTATTCTTAAATTAAAGAATTAGAAATATTGTCTACCGTACACACTAAATTTTTAAGTTTTAAATAAACAGGAAGTATATTTTTAACATTTATTTAAAAAATTTACACATTAAAAACTTAAATACAATTTATATATCACTTAGAAGTAGAGCATATACTCTGACACACATATATCACTAAAAATCACTGTTATATCACTAGAATAAGATTTAAAAAAAAGTTGGAACGCTTCCAAACAAATAGAAAATAATCTAAATGGGGTCAGCTGATTTTATATACTCCTCAATAAAAACATCAATGTTCTCCAGGACTTTCAAAGATTCTGTTACAATTTTATCTTTATTTGGTAGAGATTCAAGCAATACATTGATATACTCGACGGATCTTTCTTCGTTCAATACTTCTTGTAAAACACTATTTTGTAGCGACAACCTAAAAACATTTACATAATTTACAAAAATTCAAGAACTGGATCAATCGACTCACATCTTTAATAATACAACTGCTACAAAACCCCAAACTGTTGTTTTAAAAACTATATTATCAGCCTTCAAATTAAATGTTCTTATCAGATCTCCTAAATCGTTCATTACTGTCGAAGAATTAATATTTAGTTCCTTCAACAAATTGAGCATCCTAAAACATAATTTTTGAGTAATTGAGAAATTTGATTCGATTTTTTTCGAATTTACTTGAAAATACAGCTTTTGTACAGAATTTCTTTATTGTAAACATACTTATATCAAAATTTCATAAAAAGATTTCTACTAGTTTTTGGTATTTATCGAAATTTAGACTTTTTAGAAATTTTAACTTCTTTTTCTATCAACCAAAAACAAAATTTAAAATTAATTTATCGACAAAATTTAAATTTTTTATTTTATTAACTTTGCTTCTTCTCAGTTTTTTCAGATGAACTAGACACTTTATATTTCTTCTTAAAATTTCAGTTTTAACATCTAAATTTCGATTTATTTCCCAAGATTTATTTCAATATTTCGATTTGTTTCCACTTCAAACGCAACATTTCGAAATTTTCAACAACTTTGTAAACAAGTTTCAGTTTCAATTTTTGAGAAATGAGTCAAAACTTAAAGTCAAATTGCAAAAGAAAAAACAAAAAATAAAAATTTAGACGCCAAAGTCAAAATATCGACACAAAAATTCCATAATTTTAAATTGTCTTTGGAACCTTTTTGCGTTTATCTGAAATAACGAATTTAACCTTCTTAAAATTTCAATGTAAACTCAAAACTTATTTTTTTTTAACTTCAGATTGTTAAAAATTCGATATATTTCTAGACATTTCGACTTTTTATTTTGGGATCTCCATCTCTAACTGTCAGGTTTAAATTTTAAACGAAATGTTAGGTTTAAATTTTAAACGAAATGTCAGGTTTAAGTTTTAAACGAAACATCTAGAATATATATATATAATCAAAAAGTGTCTCAATCTCAAAATATCAGGTTTAAATTTTAAGCCAAATATCGGGTTTAAATTTTAATTAAAATATCAGGTTTAAATTTTAAACAAAACATCTAAAAGTATTAAACCCGAAACCAAGAAATTCCTGAGGGCCGCAATTATTCAATTTGCACTACTTACGCTTTGTTTATAGAGCTGGAAAATATTCTTCTCCTAAGCGCCGTTTGAGCATTGACATCCACCAAAGGCAGAACAGCATCCGGACCCCCCTCCTCCTCTTCCTTAGCTTGAATATCCTTAATTGGGAAATTCGTGTCATTCATCTCATATAAAGAGCCGGTGTAAAAAGATTTCACTTTCAAATCCAACTCCTTATTTTCCGCCTTAAGTTGCTTATAATCCGGTAGAGGTTGTAAGCTGGAATTACCCAAGACTGCGTTATCGAACTTTTCCTCGACCATTTCCGTCAATTGAAGCTTTTGACAAATTTCGATGTACTTTTGCTGTTGTTCTCTCTGCAGTTCAGCTATTTTTAATTCATCAAAGTATTTACTCAGCTTCCGTTCATTCAAAATATCTTTAACTTTTTTCTCCCCATAAATAAAAAGGAATGTTTCCAAAGTGAGCCACTCTTTAACCGCTTTTAAAATTTCAGATTCCAACTTGGAGTCCACCTTAGCTTTGGGCTTATTAGTTTTTGTTTTGGCCGATTCATCAACCTTCTTGACGACGGCTTGGTCCAAGAAGTTTATTTTAGACACTTTATTATTCTGCTTTATCTTATTAGCAATTCGTTTGAGTTTCTCAGTTATATCTTCCTTACTTTTCATCTCTTTTTTGCAATCTGATATTATGGAATTAACATCAACTTTTAGATTTTCTTTAGTTTCCTCGCTCATCCTATCGTTACAAATTTCAATATTCACGATTTTCTCAATCTTTTCTTTTTGCGATTCAGCTTCGTTTTCCCTTTCTTTGAACTCTTCATCTTCCTTGATCGTATTCATGAAATTCTTTAGACGTTTAATAATCCTTTGAGACGTTACATGCGGATCAGGCTTCCTGCAGCAAATATGCGTCTTATTTTTATTATTTTTGGCGCATGTCGCTTCGTCTTCTTTCTCTTTGGCTTCTTCGGCTTCTTCTATTGGATTCATTAAGCTTTTCAATTTGCAGTTTTTAATTTTCTTTTTTTTCTGAGCCGTTATTTCATTTTCAATGATGTCAGTTAGGGAAACATCAGTAAACGATGATACTGATGTAAATGAGGTCGCCTCTGTCGATTTTACAACCCCCTGATCAACAACTTCACCAACTAAGCCCCTAATAACACACCTTTTATAAGCTTTTGTTAATTGACAACATGATACTCACCGTTCAGAGCTTGGTAGAAGATTGAACTGTGGAATTTCATGGCGATTTCTCAACCATAGTGGACTTGTATCAATTTGGTTCTTTATATGTAAACTGGCCTTATAGCAAAAGTTGCTGCAAAAATTCTAACACCAGAATTAACATTTTCTAACAATTACGAATTACCTTCCTCTCGGTGATGTCATAGACTTTATTCTCTCGTGTTGATATGTAATACTGTTTTTTGGGCATATCCGGTATCTTTTTACCGCAAATTGGATACCCGCACAAATTACTAATAGCTCTTTCCTCTACGATATCCTGATAATACGCCTGGTTTAAATTTGGAAGCTAAAATAATCCATTAAGTGGTTTATCAAGTGAAAAAACTTCCACTTACACTTTTTAAAAATACTTGTTCCCGTAGTTTACCATCGATTAAGAATTCTACAATTTTCATAGCCCGATCCTCGCATTCTTTCTTTATTTGAGCAGTTACCAGTACTTCTTTACTACAATCCGAGAAAGTTAAGAAATCTATTACCAAATGCGACAGAGGCGACTAACCTTGGTCCAGTTTTAGATTCTTCTTTACTCTTGCTGATGCGAATGTAATCTTCTAGTGAGTCCTGCATGATTATTCCAGTTTAGGAAAACTGGGATATGCATAAACGCTTCCTCACAATCAAAATTCAAACAGATAATTCCTAAAATTCTTGGAACTTTGACATTTATACACTCGTGAGGTCATGTCATGACCAGTGTTGCCAATGGTTGTCACTACTGGATCTCTAAAATTCCGCGACCTGTCGCTACCCAACACGGAAAGGGAAGAGAATTCTACAAAAAACTTGACTTTGGAGGATAAAGACCTTTTTTTTTACCTTCGAAGGGTAATTAAAGCCAAAGTATAAAAAACATTTCGTTTACCTTTAAAATAGATTGCTAAGACTAAAAAAGATTTACCACCCTAATAGGGAGGTCGATCTGAGATCGATTAATCGAAAAATCGGTTTTTTCATGTCTTATAGTCGATTTTTTAGATCGATCTCAAACACCAGATCGATCTAATGAACGATTCAAAAATCCTGAGAATCGAATCGATTTACCTTACATGCAGGCGTTGATTGAATACATATACTATATTCAATCAACGATGCAGGTCATTGTAAATTTAATGACAAAATTTTTTATATAAGTGCATTTATGTCGTGATGTTATTCTCCACTTCGATCTACCAGCAATAGCTACGTTAAGAAGTCAACATTTCTTTTCATTCATTACGTCGTTGACCGAATAGGAAAGATAACTGTGGCGCCATCTCATAGTTTGTTTCGCTAGACTGTTATTCTGTCAGTTGTCAGTGTGTTTGGTTACTGACATTTTATTTCTTCGATTATTAAATGAACCTATTTATTTTGTCCATTTATTTTAAAATTAAACTGAAAATCCACAAAGACACAAAATCACAATCGTAAATACTAACCTCACTTGCAGTTAGTACAAAAAACATACAAAGCATAGAATATAATAAATGGGCCGAACTGTCAGCCACAAGTTGGACATAATGGTAGCGCCATTTTCTTTAAGCTTCGCGTTGCCTAGACGTAAATTATTACGTAATTTCCCTTTTTGAATGCTTTAACCTTAGATAATATAAATAATAAAATATATATAGTCAAAGGCAAACATATAAGATTTTTAAATGGCGTCTATTTGCAGTATTGCCAATAGAACCACTGGATTCTACAAAAAACTTGACCTTGAAGGATAAATACTTTTATTTTTACCTTCGGAGGGTAATTAAAGTCAAAGATATAAAAAAACTTGATCAAAATTATCACCCTAGCTGAGAGCTATTTTAAATGGCGTTAAAGTTGTCGAGTAAAATAGTATCTTCGGGGAAATATATTGTTAGGTATCTTAAGATTTTTAGTGTAAGAAATGGTCAGATCGCCACTTGACCACCGGAAGCATGTGAACTGACCAGCGACTCTATTCTAACAATAGAACACAAGTGGGGTAAAATTTGGTGTTTTTAAGTAGTCTGTAAGTTTTGTACAAAGAATTGCATCCCAGATCTCGGCGCGATGTCAGTTCCCTTAATAAACGTCGTTAAGTTTTCATAAAACGCGTTTCATTTATCGGGGCTATCAAGACCTGATAGTGATCCCGAACATACATATTTTTCCTTTTTCCATAAGAAAAATGAAAATTAAATTTTCCAAAGATTTTTGCAATGATTGCAATTGACTTTCTACTCTTGTTAACTGCTCTCTGTCAGATGGCACCACTGAATAAATCGTTATGTAAGTTTTTCAACAACTAGTTTATTTATTCTTTGCTGGGTTTTTAAAAATAAATTGTAAAAATTTGGGTGCCCTCAAAATTCCTCTACTTTATTGTCGCCGCCGCTACACCGCTATGGCTAAATGCTTCAAAAGTCGCTACCAATACCGGAATTTCGCTACCACTGGCAACCCTGGTCATGACATGTCACTTACTGACAGCCCATAGATTTGAAGGATAATAGAAGTTAACGCTAAGGCTGGAAGCTATGTGCATATATCTAATGATATTGATTTGAATCTCAATGCAGATGACATCGATGCATGCCAGTTCTGCTAGCGAAATACATATCGCATAATTATTTATTTAATTGTCGATGTGGTAAAGGGGTAAAACCTTCTTTGGATTTAATGGTATGTGTTCATAAAGTCCTAAGGTTTCAAGCCAGCCCGCCAGATGGTGTACAATTACGAGTTAAAGCTAGTCACACACGAACAATTTTTTAATTAGCAACATAATCACTTGATTAGGACAATGTTAAACTCGGAATTTTGGTAAAACAATATTCTACGAAAGCACAGAAAAGACACCAATTAAAAGAAAATTAATAAATTTCGTGTTTAAAGTCAAAATTTCAACTTTAATTTCGAAATTCCGCATTTTTTATCTAAATTTCGATTTTAAACTCAAAATTTCGATTTTAAACACGAAATTTGGATTTTAAACTCAAAATTTCAACTTTTTTCTTAAAATCCGAGGTTAAAGTCGGGATTTCGACTTTAATCTCGAAATTTCGACTTTTTTCTCGAAATTTCCATACTCCATGGCTAAGAAAGGCAGATAACAGTTGTGTCCCACCATTCCCCTTTCCCAACAAAATTGACAGTTGGCAGTAGGGTGCGTTTAGTAATTTTTATTTTTAATTATCAAAATTAAGTTTCTTTTTTATTGAAATTTCGAGATTAAGGATAAAATTTCAATTTTAATCTCAAAATTTTGGGAAAAATGTCAAAATTTCGATTTTAAAGTTGAAATTTCGAGAAAAAAGTCTAAATTGAAATTATTAAGATTTTTTTATTTATTTATTTTTTAAAGTTTAATCCACTCCCAAAGGGTAACCCCTTTATGCTTTAAAGTCGAAATTAAGGTCGAAATCCGAAGAATAAAGTGGAAATTTCGTGATTAAAGTCGAAATCCAAAAATGAAAGGTGAAATCCAAAGGTTAAAGTCGAAATTTCGAGATTAAAGTCGAAATCCAAAAATGAAAGGTGAAATCCAAAGGTTAAAGTCGAAATTTCGAGATTAAAGTCGAAATTTGAAATTTAAAGTTGAAATCCGAAGAATAAAGTGGAAATTTTGAGTTTAAATTCGAAATTTCGAGTTTAAATTCGAAATTTCGAGTTTAAATTCGACATTTCGAGTTTAAAGTTGAAGTTTTGAGGTTAAGGTGCAGATTCAGAGAAAAAAGTCAATATTTCTAAAACTATATTTTTTAGATCGATATTCTTTCAGCGCTTTTGTAATATTCGCAAAATCTCGAGATTTATCTAAAAAAATGCCCATAATGTTCATTTTAATCACAAAATATTGATTTTAAACTTAAGTATTCTATTTTTTTCCTAAAATGTCTTTTTTAACCATAACATTTTTTTAAAAGGTCGAAATTTTGGGAAAAATTATAACTAATCTTAACTGGTTATGTAATTTTATTTCAGACACGAATATCTTTTTTGTAATTAGTTAGTGATAAGGTGGTACAATTATTGAAAATTTTCATTGTAAGGTATTGATTAAAATTAATTAATCAATGGCATAAGGATACGGAACAAAAATTTTTGAAACCACCCATCTAAAGGATAATAGTACTAAATACGACCATAGGTGCGCATCTGCATTAGCTTTATTGGTTAAAATCTTTTACAAGATTCCATGACTCATACGTCACAAGTGACTAAATTTTTATATTCTGTAGGTTGGCAGTCCTGAAGTAACCAAGTCTCTTTCTTTTCAACTTTCAGCAATGGCGCCGACGTAAGTATATGGAATAAAAAATTTATCTACATTCATCCTAAGTAATATTAATAATAAATCCAAAATTTTAAACACACTAACAACCTTTACATATTCAAAATGTTAATTGCACCCTTATTTCGCCTCAAAGTATTCCAGTTTTTAATAATTCTAGTATCTTAACCTAAAATATTAAAGTGTCAGACGTGTTTACAAGTAAAGATTTCATTTCTAAACATAAGCGTATTATTAATTTGTTACTTTATGTTTCAGTGCCGACGATAAAAACAAAAAAGTCAAAACAGTCAAGGGGCTGCCCGCAGTTCCAGAATCTGTCTTGAAACACCGCAAGAGGCGTGATCAGTCTAAGGCTAAGCGCCTGCAGTCCGCCATCAAAAAGAAGTCTGAATACATCAAGAAGCGCAAATTAATTTTCAAACGCGCCGAAGATTATGTCAAGGAGTACAGATTAAAGGAACGTGATGAAATCAGACTTATTCGTCAGGCCAAAAACAGAGGCAACTTCTACGTACCTGGAGAAGCCAAGTTGGCCTTCGTCGTTCGTATTAGGGGGTGAGTTTCGATTTGTTAACTCTGGGGGTGTCGGGTCCCGCTTGACAGATTTCTAGTAGTTTGCTCCTGCTGACGGGTTCATAGTAGTTTGTTTCTGTTGGACAGGTTCATAGTAATTGCTTCCTGCTGGACAGGTTCATAGTAGTTAGCTTAAGCTGGACAGATTCATAGTAGATTGCTAATTTATTGTTTTCTACTTTCCATGCTGTCCAAAATTATATTGCCCTTAGTTTATGCAAATATTTTAATATGTGTTTGCTCAAGAGGGGGCAAAACATTTACAACTTTGCAAATCAAGCCAATGTGTTACGAAGTAATTTTAAGCTGTTCGATGATAATGTTATGCTATTTGTGTAAGTCGCAATTGTCAATTTTTTCAACAGTAAGCGAGCTCAAGAGTTCTTTTAATTTGACAAGTCGTTAATGTAGTTTTAAGAATAATTGGGTATGTAAATAGAAAGTTTATTTATCAAAGTTAAAAATTTTGACTAAAACTTTGTAATGTAGTTTTAAGAGTAATTGGGTATGTAAATAGAAAGTTTATTTATCAAAGGTAAAAATTTTAACTAAAGATTAATATTTTTTGAATTTGAAACATTGGGAATTGTCAATTTTTTAATTTTTTTGCTTTGGAAAATTTCTTAAAGAAAGTGTGATCTTTTATTGGATTCAAATACAATTTTTAAATTAAATTTCCTCATTTGAGGGGAAAATTTATCAGATCTATGCGTAGCTACATGTTTACTATTATTTCAGTATCAACAAAGTTGCTCCCAAGGTGAGGAAAGTGCTCCAACTCTTCCGTCTGCTCCAAATCAACAATGGCGTCTTTGTCAAGTTGAACAAAGCTACAATCAACATGCTTAGAATTTGCGAGCCTTACATTACTTGGGGGTACCCCAACCTCAAGTCTGTCAGGGAATTGATCTACAAGAGAGGTTTTGCTAAAGTTGGTGGCCAGCGAGTACCAATTACTAGCAATCAAATCATCGAAGACAGACTTAGCAAATCTGGCATCATCTGTATCGAAGATTTGGTGCACGAAATCTTCACTGTAGGGCCTAAATTCAAGTTTGCTTCGAACTTCTTGTGGCCCTTCAAACTGAACACACCCACTGGTGGATGGCGCAAGAAGACCAACCACTACGTTGAAGGTGGTGACTTCGGTAACAGGGAAGATCAAATCAATGAACTTCTCAGAAGGATGGTTTAAGTTAATGACTGTTTATAAATAAAATATAAGAAAAAGTCGTTACTGATTTTATTTGATTTTCATTTCCCCAAGTTTTTTGAGTAGCTGATTTTGGTGCAATTTGTCCAGTTAAAATGTGCCAGCCTTTAGGATTCCTGACAAACTAGAAAAAAGTAGTTTTCAAATTCAAGTTATTGAATTTATATTTCATAATTGAAGATAGAAGAAAAAACATAAAAGTATGCTACTTTGTAAATTTTGAGGTGTAGAATTCAAATTTGTGAAGAAAATTAACCACTGGCAATTGGTTTAGAGAGCTGCAAGCAACAAGACTAAAAATTTAAATTATTTGTATCTTAAACGATTTTTGATAGCAAATTTGGATTCTATCTGCTCGACTTAATTATGACAATAAATTCTATAAATTTTAATATTTTGGTTTAATTGCCACACCATGGCTTGGTTTGCTCTGTGGTCGGGAATTGCCAAAAATTACTTTGCAATAAAATTAACCAAATCTGGTAATTTTCTCTTTCTGGTGTGAATTCGATCTATGCAGTTCGTCCTGGGATACCTAATAGTTACAGAGCTTAAGTAAAACAACTAATTAGAAAATATTACAATTTTATTAAAAAACATAATAAATAGGATTTTTACAACATATAAATATGTTGATTTACATTCAGATTTTCAATATCAGAGAACAAAGATTCATTAAAAATAAATTCCAATTTGGAATGACAGATAAAAACATTAATATTAAGAAATATATCTTATACACATTTTTTAGCGAAAAAAATCTTCTCAATATTGTAACTCAATTGTTCTCAACAAGTTTAGCTTCTACATCACCATTGGCTTCTTTCGATGGTTTCACAACTTCATGGGAATTGAGAGGTTCTTCCTCTTTTGTAAACTGAGTTTTTTTCCTAAAAAATAATACCGTAGACATTAACATAATTAAAAACAATTTGAAAACCGTACTTTCCAAAATGTTCACCTTCCTCCATTGTTTCAGGTAACTTTTTATTCAAAGTTTCTGGCAGAGTTAGGGACATGACTCCCCCGATAAGAGCGAAGGTGCCAAATATCACAAGCGGAAGTGGATTCCAAATTTTGCTCTACAATTAGACGTTTAATTATTTATTGTAAAATCAGTTCCACTTTCAGATATTCAATCGTACTGAAGTAAGTATTAGAAAAAATCAAAATTTACCATGATGTTAATGTAAGGGGCCAAAACTGACCCCACGCGAGCGCAGGTTGAGCCAGCACCAAGTCCCGCGTTTCGTATCACAGTTGGAAATTGCTCTGTTGAAAAAATATAGACGGCCCCATAGCTAGACGTGATAGCTAGTTTTCCAATCATGGCCAAAGCTATCGTTAACCAATCTTGTTCTGAAATGTTCAATAAGATTTCAGATTCCACCCCAAGAAATTTCCAGAATAGTTTTGAAGACAGCATTTTTTCAGAAAGTTTCTGCAATTGGGTTTTGACCCATTCGTTCGAGTAGAATCAAAACTCACTTCTGAACTAGAAATGATTAGAAAAATAGAAACTCTACAAAGCGAGTTTGATGTTTGAATCAAAGTTTCAATTTGAAAGCTGAAATTTTAGATTTGTTTTAATTTAATTAGAAATTTCGAAATTAATTGCATCTTCTTTGCGAAGTTGTGTTATTTTCATTCGTTTTATTGGCTTTTTTTCGCCAGTTACTTCTTCCTTCTAGAATTGTGGAAGGAGTAACTGGCGAAGAAATTGCCAATAAAAGATGGATGAAGATAGAAACGTTGACTTTTATTGTGAAAATTTCAATTCTTACTTTTTCCTAAGCGTTTGCTTGCAACCTCGAATTTTTGAAATTTTGGATTAATTTTCGAAACTTTAACTTTTTCCATTTTTTTTTAAATAGATACCAACGTTTTCGGAAATTAAGACTATTTGATCACTTTTTTTTTAAACATTTTGGCTTAATTTTCGAAATTCGCCTTTTTCAGTTTTTTTTAAATTCTGACTGCCGGAGATTTAGACTTTTTATTCATAATTTCAAGTTTACACTTTCAATAGCTTTTTTATTCTAAAATTTCGATTGTAAACGTGAATTTCTTATAATTTTAATTACAAATTTCGATAATTTTTTGAAAATTTCAAATCTAAGCTTATACGAGTTTCAAAACTTTAAAGTAAGTAAGTTAAAGGATCCTCTAAGTGTCAGCTTCAAGCTCCAAATTTCGAAATGTTGAGATTTTTCTACTTTCAACTTTAATTTGGAAATGTGGCTTTTTATCGCCGAAATTTCTACATTTTTTGGCGAAATTTACAATTTCCTTCACAAGCCACATCTTTTGATTAGAAAAAATAGCCAAATTCTAATCTAGACCCAGGCGACTGAATATTTGGGTCCACTGATTTCACACATGGGGACTAAAAAATAGCCAAATTCTAATCTAGACACAGACGACTGAATATTTGGGTCCACTGATTTCACACATGGAGACTAAAAAATAGCCAAATTCTAATCTAGACACAGACGACTGAATATTTGGGTCCACTGATTTCACACATGGGGACTAAAAAATAGCCAAATTCTAATCTAGACACAGACGACTGAACATTTGGGTCCACTGAATTCACATAGGAGGACCAAATTTCTACATCAAGTCCTCTATTGATCTTACTTTTAATGGTGATGATGTTAATGAGAGTTGCTCTTACCCTTTGGTATGACGGTGGTTAGAAGCAAAGCCACACCAGCAGTAATCATACACCCACACATAACTCTCTTTCTTCCCCAACGATTTAATGACAGAATGAGAAAGGTATACGCCGGTATTTCAACAGCGCCGGATATTACAAAGTTAAGGTATGGATTTCCTGCCAAATTGTTAGTATTCCACGATAAACCATAGTAAGTAATGTTATTTGCAAACCTAAAAACCCAAATGAGTTCGTCGCAAGCTAATGGGTAACATCATCAGACTTACCAGTCAAAGAAAATAATAAGCGATCTTTTCCGCAAACTTGGGTACTTAAAGATGTCTAACACCGAAGCCGGTCTCTCGTTATTCGCCTTACATTTCTGCTGCTGTTCTTCCGTCATTAATAAAGAATTTAGTTGCTCGTCAGTAATAATAACTTTATTTTCTTTGGCTGCCACTTGGATAAGTTCTTTGGCCTCGGGGACGCGACCTTTCGTCGCCAACCACCGAGCTGATTCAGGAATAAACCTACAAACGCCTTTAGTTTATTATTATTATTATAAGATATTATTATCATGCCTATTATATTATTATCATCCCTATTATATTATTATCATCCCTATTATATTATTATCATCCCTATTATATTATTATTATCATTATTTTATTATTATTACATATTTATTTTCTCCAGTCGGGTAGGATTCGAGGTACTTACCACCAATAAGTTAGGAAAACCGTCCCGGGTAACGTTAGGGCTAATTGTAAGTACCGCCACTCGGTTATGTAAATTGCAAAGACCGCCGTCAGCATGTATCCTAGGGAAAAAAACATTTGGCACACGGTGCCAGCGATTGGTCGTTTGGAAGGTCCAACCATTTCCAATGCTGGAAAAAAAATCGTGAGCAACTGGCGCCTGATTGTCATGTTTACGAACCTATAACGTAAGCTACCAAGAAAACTCCGGATGTCGTCGATCCTATTATCAAGCGAGCGATAGTAAACGTCCAAAATTCTGGGGCTATGGCAGCTATTACGCCAAATACTACTTGCATCACTAAAGATATAAAAAATATAGGTTTCCTCCCATACCTAAAAACATAGTAAAAGGGTTGAGTTCCATTCGGGGCATAACAAGGCGTTAATAAGTCATCAGAGGTCTTTATGAGAAGTTAAAAATAACGCCCCCTCGGTCAGTTGGAGTTATCGACTAGTTTGTCCAAAAAACTGGGTTCGCCCCCCTGGTTTTGACCCAAAATAGATCAACATTTCAAACAAATTTAAACTATAATTTTTAGAAACTGTATTATTGTTTATTAAATAAAAAATTAGCTCAATCTTGAAGATGAATTCAGAGAAAAGGTGATTCGTTTCGAATTCAAATTTTCAGGGCTTCGAACCGCTATGTTTTTCGTTCCGGTTTTCGTCCCGGCAAAAAAATTACATCGGTTCAGTTTCGGTTTTCGGAAAAAAGGCAAAATTCGGGTAAAAAATGGATATCTGTGATTAAATAATGAATTTTATCTGTTTTTTAGAAACGTTCCTGAGCTTGAAATATGTTTTTTTTAAAAACGAATTTTTTTTTCATTTTAAACGTAAACTTTTTGAAGAAAATGTCGAATTAAAACTCAAAATTAAGAAATAGTATCTATTTTTAAAATTGTTCGAAGTTTTGAGACAAATTTCGAAAAATCATTTGCAGTTCAATTACAAATAAATTCCCAAAATGTGAATTTTCATCACAATCGACTTCATGCTGAAATATTTGATCTTTGAAGTTTCTCTGGAAACTTCAAAATTACTAGAAAAAATTTAAATTAGAACATTAAATTGTCACTTAATTTAATATTTTGATTATTTTCAATTTCGAAATTTCGACTTTTCTAGAAATGTTGACTCATTTTTGAAAATTTCAATAAGTCCTACTGAAAAGTCGAAATTTTGAGAATATTTTTGACAATTAATTTATTCCTTAGTATTTATTGTTTTTTTTTTTAATTTTATAAACCAATAACAAATTTAAACTTTTTTCTAGAAATGTTGTCTGCTTTGTCTCCAAATTTTGAGCTTAATCTTTAAATTTCAATTTATTTTTTATCGAAATTTGGACTTGACGATTCCAAGAATAAATTTAACAAATAAAAATAACAGTTCTAGAAAAATTGGAAATTTCGATTTAGAATTTTCTTCGGTTCTACAATAGTGGTGAGTTTTTTTTAGTGAAATATCAAATCGCACAAAAGTTGAAATTTAGAAGGTTCATTTTTTTTTGAAATTCAACATTTATCTCAAAATTGAACCTTTTTTTTAATTACTAATTTCCCAAAATGTTGACATTCTTAGAGAAAGGGTTTTTTTCTAAACATTTTTTGTCAAAATTTCTATATAAAGAATAGATAAAAGCAATCACTAATCACGTACCTAACCGATTTTAAAAATGTGAACCCCAAGCGGGGTGAAAAACGATATTTAACTGAACATTCAAATTTAAAATTTTCTTTTACAAGCCAAAAATTGGGTTTTGGAAAACAATTTTGCTGGAACAAGGCAACTTTGAAAAGCTCGAAATTGTCGAAAAATTAAAAAAAAAAGAATTTTCAAAACAAGACGCATTTTTAAGTCCTAAGGGGTAACAAACGGTATTATTGAATATTAAAAAGCGTCATCACTTTCTTTTACAAGCTAAAAATTAGGTTTACAATTATGGCTCAACAAAACAAAATTTTGAAAGGTTGAAAGTTTCGAAAAAAATTGAAAATTTCGTTAACAATTTTGAAAAACTGTTTTAAAAAAGTCGAAATTTTTAAAAAGGTAGGTCCAATTTTCAAAAAATCGAAATTTTCAAAAAATGTTTCAAATAGAAGTCGAAATTTAAAAGAAAAGCCGAAATATCGGTTAGGTTAGGTTAACGAAAATAATTCGTATCTTTCAAAAGAAAACGAGAATAGATCGAAAATTTATAAAATAATTGGAATTTTAAATAAAAATAAAAATCATCAAAAATCAAAATATTTCAAATTTCGAAAAATCGAAATTTTCTAAATTTCTAAATAACATTTTGAAAAACTGCTTCAAAAAAGTCGAAATTTTTAACAAGGGTCGAATTAAATCAAGACGAAATTTTAAAAAAGGTTCAATTTTCAAAAAAAATCTAAATTTTCAAAAAATGTTTCAAATAGAAGTCGAAATTTAAAAGAAAAGCCGAAATATCGAAAATAATTCGTATCTTTCAAAAGAAAACGAGAATAGATCGAAAATTTATAAAATAATTGGAATTTTAAATAAACATGAAAATCATCAAAAATCAAAATATTTCAAATTTCGAAAAATCGAAATTTTCTAAATTTCTACATAACATTTTGAAAAACTGCTTCAAAAAAGTCGAAATTTTTAACAAGGGTCGAATTAAATCAAGACGAAATTTTAAAAAAGGTTCAATTTTCAAAAAAAAATCGAAATTTTCAAAAAATGTTTCAAATAGAAGTCGAAATTTAAAAGAAAAGCCGAAATATCGAAAATAATTCGTATCTTTCAAAAGAAAACGAGAATAGATCGAAAATTTAAAAAATAATTGGAATTTTAAATAAAAACGAAAATCATCAAAAATCAAAATATTTCAAATTTTGAAAAATCGAAATTTTCCAAATTTTGGAAAATCGAAATTTTCTAAATTTTGGAAAATAACACCATATCAGAATAGTGGATATTAACAAGAAAGAAAATTAAAATTCGTGAAAAAATTTGAAATAAAAATCGAATTTTCAAGAAGGGTAGAATTTTGAAAGATTCAACATTTAAAAAAAGTTTAAATTTCCACAAAAGTAAATATTTTAATAAAACCCTAAGTTTTCAAAACGGTGCGATTTTTTGAATATTTCAAACTTTTCAAAAAAAGTTAGAATTGAGAGAACGGTCAAATTCTTGAAAAACGGTCAAATTTTAAAAAATAAATTGTAAAATGCGGACATTTTTGAGGTTGAGATTTTGCAATTAAATCAAAATAGTCAGAAGAAGCGAAATTCTCACAAAAAATTAAAATTTCTAGGAACATACGAACGAAATTCATAACAAAAGTGGAAATTTTCAAAAGAAGTCAAAATACTGAAAAAGGTCAACATTTTAAAAGATTCGAATTCTCGTTGAAAGAAAATCGAAATCTCGAGAAATATCTGTACAAAAAAATCGAAATTTTAGGAAAACAATTCATCGGCTATTACTTTTATTTAAAAAAAATATCAAAATGCGGAAGCAGTGGAAAATTTTCCCAACACTTTTTCGTTTATTTCCAAAATCTTGACATTTTTAGAGAAATGTGAGGATTTTTTCTAAAAGTTGTTAATCAAAATTATAAAATGAACTTTAAAATGCCAAAATCCCGTGAAAAGACCTAACATTTTTAAAGCAAATTAAAGGAACATAAAAAATCAGAAGTTGAAATTTCCAGAAAAAATTTTAAGAACAAAATTTGCTGGAAAAGTAGAAATTTCGAGAAAATTTATTTATATAATATATCTAAGAAAATATAAATTCTCTCAACAAAAAAAAATAAAAATATTAGAAAAAACTAAAAATTTTTTTACAATACAGTAGAAATTGCGAAATCGGGTAAAAACTCGAAGAGTTGGTATTATTTTTTTTTTTTCAGGGGAATCAAAATGCGAGAAGAGTTGGATACAGATTGTTTCATGAAATTTTCATTATTTTCTCAAAATTTTGACCCTTTTAGAGAAATTTAACCTTTTTTATTTCAAAATTCAATTCTTTCTCGAAATAATTTCTTTTCCAAAAGTTTTACAAATGTTAGTTCTTAAAAATGCGTTTTTCATCAAAATTAGAAATAAAATAGATTTTAGCAGATCATAACACAGAAAAGTGAAGTTTCTATAAAAGTAATTAGAGAAAAGTTAAAATTTCTATAAAAAAGTGTTTAAGAAAAAGTCTTCAAAAAATACCAAAGTTTTTAAGAAAAAACTCGAAAGCGGAACTGGGGGCGCTGCAGTTCCTCAGTGCATATACGCAAGGGCGGCCTTTGGGGGTGGCAAGCAGGGCAACCGCCCGGGGCCTCGCTCTTGTAGGGGGCCTCGCGCACTCGCGCAATAGCACGAATTCTAATGTTCATTTGAATTTCGAGCCTTAACTGCGCATTATAAAACTGGACTAGCTGCTCCCTTGCGTGGTAGTTATCGCGTTGATATATATCTCATTCGCTCCAATGAATCTTCATTTCCTTTTCTTTCACATTGGCGAAATTTCGTACCAGTGCCACAAGTGCTGTCAACTGCAAGGGCTAAACAAAATCTGATAGTACTCCATTTTCTTCGTGTTTTCGATTCGGGGAATTCCCGTGTTTGATTTCAGCTGTCAACTGTCATCGGATTATGCTTTTACATTAGAGCAGTCGTCATCATTTCTAAATCCCTGATCCGTTTAAGTGATTAGTGCACCTTATTTATCATGATTAATAGTTTGTTATCTTTCTGTTTAAAAATTGAAGGACAAAACTTGTCTCCTGAAGCCAAGAAGGGTTTTTTTGAAGATACCTAAGGTTCCACAAAAAAAAAATCTTTGTTCTTAGTTTCCAATAAACAATTTTAAAAGTTCAAATATATTTATTTATGACTTTGCATTTTTAGTCAAGCATCATCATTGAAATACATAAGCGTAGGCAAGATTTAGTTCAGGGAGGGGCAAGAATCATTCTGAAAAATTGATAAAAAAAGAAAAGCGGAAAACGTTCCGAGTGTATGTATATTTTCATTTAACTACATGAACTGAGTAATCGAATTTTCAGATTAACTTAGAAATTTGGAAATAGAGTCGAACTTTGCGAAAACAGTCAGAAAATTGAATCTAAAATAAAAACCGATCCTTTCGGAAAACTTTAAAAACTATCCAAATTTCGAAGATTCAAAAAAATAACGATTTTAAAAAATACCGTCGAAATGTTGAGAAAAAGGTTGAAATCTCTTAAAGAAAAGTTAACATTTTCAAGAGAAATTTTAATTTTGAAAGAGACGAGGAAAAACGAATTTTGGGAAAAAGTTGGAATGTTTAGAAATTCGCGTTTAAAATAAAATTCTAACCTTTCGAAAAATCTCAAAAATTGTTGAAAATTCGAAAAAATTATATTTTTAAAGGTGGAATTTTGTGAAAAAACGATGAAATTTTCAAAAAAAGTTGGAACTTTGAGAAAAATTTTTCACTGTAAACGGAAATTTTCAGAAGCATAAAACATCCCCATTTCTAGTACGAGTCAAGCCCTGCCCTATTCTGACACTACGTCTATGTTAAAACTAATTCCACAAAGACGAGGGCCTCTTAAAGATCTACCCGCCTGGAGCCTCGCAATGGCTAAGGCCGCCCATGCATATACGCGAGCCGCCATTGGACGTCATGATCGAAAGGATTAACTCGTAAATAACTGACATTCATAATTTGACGCGTGCAAACCTCTTGGAGGGAATCAACATGATTTGGAGCGCAGTTGCACTGCCGAATACGCTTCAATTAATATCGCAGATAAAGCAAATTTAAAGCAGGACATAGATTACTAACTCAGGGTCACACCTTATCAAAAAGACCATGTAAACAACATCAATTTTTTTATTTCGAATGCAATTGCGAGGTTTAATAGGAAAATCGATTGTAACAGTAAAATTGGTACCATTTACCTATCGGATAATTCACCGAAAATAATCGAACCCAGCATCACTCCTACCATAAATAGAGCGTTACCATTCGCTATGAAATGGGCCCTTTTACAAGTGAGTTCCCACTGAAAAAAAAAAAATGGTTTTGTTACCAAAAAAAGTTACAACAAAAGCGATTTTTAGATATTTACCTCGATTACCGTTGTGTAACCGTAAACACTTTTATCATAAATATATTTATCACAGGCTAACGTGCTACTACCATTTTTGTAGTAACATGACGAATACTGATTTTGACTGCTGTCCCATGGAAAGTTATTTTCCATTAAATCTTCCGGCAGAAAGTAAGTGGAGTTGGGCAATTCATCAGGTAATTCACACCTGAAAGTATACAAAAGTTTACAAAATATACCAAAGAGAAATGAATCTAGGCGACTGTTTTGAAGGGGAAAGTTAAAAATTCCCAACTATCTAACAATGTATGCTAACTAGCCCTAAAAAATTTTCCAAATTCCTATCACGATAAAATAATTGTTTAAAACCTTTGTTGAAAATTTTCGCTCAATTTGGAAGAACATTTTAACAGATTGGGAGAATATTTCAACAGAAAAGTCGAATATTTCAGTTTAAACGCATCATGTTGTGATTAAAATGAAAATTTTGGGAATTTACTCGTTTAAATTCAAAGATTTTCATCGAAATGTTAACCATTTTCCCAAAATTGTGATTTTAATCTTGAACTTTTGCTTTCTAATTTCGAGTTAAATTACGATAAAGAAATCCTAAATTTTAAGTCGACGTGAAAACTTTGAAAGACGATTTCCATTTTTAATAAACGTTTTTTTCAAAATTTTAACTTCAAACTTTCAAAATTTCGATTCCTCCGGAAGTTTTTCAACCAAAACAGCCGCGGGTTCATAACAATTCTGAGTTTGTTATTCAAATCAGACATTTGAGGCGCCCGCCAAGCTCTAGATTTACAGCTGCCACTATCTAATAAAAATGATAGAAACTTATAAAAATAATGAAAAACAAAGGTTTACATAAGGGATAACCTAGTTAACTAATTTAACCACTCCAAAGTGTGACCATTCCGTTTGAGGAAACCTAATTCTATTGTACGACACTTCCTTTATAAGAACACGCCAATCAAACAATTAGATTTGCCTATTTTAGGGTTGGGAAAAATTGGATAATTGTGTTGTTTCCATTATTCAATTGCCAACGTAAGTTATTGAAGCGTTAACTTACCTATACTTCGGTTCTGCAAGTAAAAACACATTTCCCAGCTTGTGGAAGGCGCAACTAATGGCAGGAAGGCACAGCAGAAAGTAGATTCTTCTTTGGTATCTGCCAAAGTCGCCTAATAGTGGAATAACGTCATCGAAACCCATTTTGATTATCTGGAAAAAAATGGGGGTTTATCACGATCGTTTTGAACTTTTTCGTCGCTGATAACGTAATCTTTGTTGGATTGGTTAAGATTGCGTGTAAATATAGAAAGGTGGTTCATCTACTTCTATAAATAGATATAAAAAAGTATGGACCGCCGACCTTTTTGTTTACAAATGTACAAATGCGTACAACCTAGTGTAAATAAAATTTAAATTGTTAAGTTACGTTAACATTATCATTGTTTTAATTTGCATGGTGCCTGCTGCAGTTAACTTTAATTGCAGAGGAGTTAATCGCTTTGATTAACATTCATTAATATGACATACATTTGAATAAAATTCATGACTTTAACACGTTACAAGAATGGTGGAACGGACTGGTCCTTGGTTATCTTCAAAAATTGAAATACAGAACTTGTCCCCTGTCAGGACAAGAAGTTTTCAATTTGGTTTCAATATTTCATTTACGTCGTTTGAGTCTTAAAACGCTTACAATATGTGGTAAACACTTAAAAAATTGGTTTCGTTTCGGCTTTACACTTGTATTATTAATAAAAATGTTTTAAGAGTGACAAAACTCGAGCAAACGTAGTTACTTAATGGAAATGTGGCCCCAAATTTCTCTACATTCTCAGTATTAATTAAAGACCGACAACTTAACTATCGTATGATCAATCAGTCTCATGAAAAGTTTAATTCGGTTTTAATTTTTGCAATAAAAAAATCAAGGTCAGGTCGCATTAGTATAACCAAAACAGTTTAATTTCAAAGATAGCAGAATTAATTATACTTTTACAAACACAAACATAGTATGTACATTGTATTATGATTACATTATCATTTCACCAATGAGAAATATAAATAAATAATTAATACACCTACTTCCCCAAGTCAAAGCATTCCTTGGACACATTAAAAGAATTTTCACGCGCAAAAATGCACGAAAGCATATTAAATTTGAATGGCGTTATCTATGCAAAACATTTCCCGGTACAATACACAAAATTAGAATATATTATTTATTAAATTAACAATTCTTCATGTTACTTTGGGGATTTTCTATTGCCAGGGCTGGATTAAGCAGGCTCGGGGCTGGATTAAGCTGGTAACGTCAATGATTTATTTATTGTTTTTGTACATTAATTATTTAAATAAGAACGTATGACATTTACGTTTCAATTTAAATTTTTATTTATGTACTGCATTTTTAATATTTTAAATCTGGGAAAAAGCGGAATTGCGAAAAGGCCAAAATTTTGTTAAATGTGGAAATTTTGAAAAAATTCGAAAATTTGACATTCGAAACTTTTAAAATAAGTTAAAATATTTAAAAAGTCGAAATTTTCAATGGAAATCGCAAATCCAGATTTTTTCAAAAATGTTGTCATTTTCGGAAAGTTAATATCCGGAGAAATTTTCAAAAAAAGTGGTAATTTTGGAAAAAAAAATGTATATCCGACATTTTCAAAATCAGTCGAAATATTCAAAAAAAAACTCGAAATTTTCAGGAACTAGAAATTTTGAATCGAAATCGAAATCAGATTTTTCAAAAATGTTATTTTGAGGAAATGAAAGTCTTGAGAAATGTGGAAATTTTCAAAAAAATGTGGAAATTCTGGAAATAGGTCGACATTTTCAAAAAAGTGGAAATTTTGGGAAAAGGTCGAAATTTTCAAAGAAGGTGGAAATTTTGTAAAATTGAAAAAAAATGGAAAATTCGAAATTTTCAAAATCAGTCGAAATAGTCAAAAAAAACTCGAAATTTTCAAAAACTAGAAATTTTCAATTGAAATCGAAATCAGATTTTTCAAAAATGTTATTTTGAGGAAATGAAAGTCTTGAGAAATGTGAACATTTTTAAAAAAAGGTGGAAATTTCGTAAAAAGGTCGAAATTTTCAAAAAAAGTGGAAATTTTGGAAAAAGGTCGAAATTTTCAAAGAAAGTGGAAATTTTGTAAAATTGAAAAAAATTGGAAAATTCGAAATTTTCAAAATCAGTCGAAATAGTCAAAAAAAACTCGAAATTTTCAAAAACTAGAAATTTTCAATTGAAATCGAAATCAGATTTTTCAAAAATGTTATTTTAAGGAAATGAAAGTCTTGAGAAATGTGAACATTTTTAAAAAAAGGTGGAAATTTCGTAAAAAGGTCGAAATTTTCAAAAAAAAAAGTGGAAATTTTGGGAAAAGGTCGAAATTTTCAAAGAAAGTGGAAATTTTGTAAAATTGGAAACTTTGAAAATTATTGGAAAATTGAAATTTTCAAAATCAGTTAAAATATTCAAAAAAACTCGAAATTTTCAAAAACTAGAAATTTTCAATTGAAATCGAAATCAGGTTTTTTAAAAATGTTATTTTCAGGAAATGAAAATCTTGACAAATGTGGAAATTTTCAAAAAAAAAGTGAATATTTTGAAAAAAATTGTAAAATTGAAATTCGAAATTTTCAAAATCAGTCGAAATATTCAAAAAAAACTCGAAATTTTCACAAACTAGAAATTTTCAATTGAAATTGAAATGAGATTTTTCAAAAATGTTATTTTCAGGAAATGAAAATCTTGAGAAATGTGGAAATTTTCAAAAAAAAGTGGAAATTTTAGAAAAAGGCTGAAATTTCCAAAATAAACTGGAAATTTTGGGAAAAGGTCGAAATTTTCAAAGTGGAAATTTTCTAAAATTGGAAATTTTGAAAAATTGGAAATGTTGAAAAAAATTGGAAATTTTGAAAAAAATTGGAAATTTTGGAATTCGAAATTTTCAAAATCAGTCGAAATATTCAAAAACTAGAAATTTTCAACTAAAATGGAAATCAGATTTTTCAGAAATGTAATTTTCAAGAGGTGAAATTTTGGGAAAAGGTCGAAATTTTCAAAAGTGGAAATTTTGTAAAATTGGAAATTTTGAAAAAAAATTGGAAAATTGAAATTCGAAATTTTCAAAATCAGTCGAAATATTCAAAAAAAACTCGAAATTTTCAAAAACTAGAAATTTTCAATTAAAATGGAAATCAGATTTTTCAAAAATGTCATTTTCAAGAGGTTAAAACCTTGTGAAATGTGAAAATTTTGCAAAATGTGAAAATTTTCAAAAAAGTGGAAATTTTGAAAAAAGGCTGAAATTTAAAAAAAAGTGGAAATGTTGGAAAAAGTCGAAATTCTCAAAAAATGGAAATTTTGGAATAAAGTCGAAATTTTCATAAAATTCTTAATTTTCAAAATGAAGTCTAAACGCAAAAGTCGATATTTTGGAAAAAGCGAAATTGCGAAAATGTTGAAATTTTGAAAAAAATTGGGAAATTTTAAATTAGAAATTTTCAAAATAAGTCCAAATATTTAATAAAACTGGAAATGTCCAAAAACTCGGAATTTTCAATTGAAATCGATATCAGATTTTTCAAAAATGTTATTTTCAGGAAGTTAAAACCTTGTGAAATGTGAAAATTTACAAAAAAAAGTGGAAATTTTGGAAAAAGTCGATATTCTCAAAAAATGGAAATTTTGGAATAAAGTCGAAATTTTCATAAAATTCTTAATTTTCAAAATGAAGTCTAAACACAAAAGTCAATATTTTGGAAAAAGCGAAATTGCGAAAAAGTTGAAATTTTGAAAAAAATTAAGAAATTTTAAATCAGAAATTTTCAAAATAAGTCCAAATATTTAATAAAACTGGAAATGTCCATAAACTCGGAATTTTCAATTGAAATCGAAATCAGATTTTCCAAAAATGTTATTTTCAGAAAGTTAAAATCTTGTGAAATGTGGAAATTTTCAAAGAAAGTGGAAATTTTGGAAATAGTTGAAATTTTCAAAAAAAGTGGAAATTTTGGGATAAGTTCGAAATTTTCAAAAAAAAAACAATATTTTGAAGAATCATTATTTTGAGAAGAATTTTCAAAAAATTTCTAATTTTCAAAAAATGTACAAACACAAAAGTCAAAGTCTTCTGAAAAAGTCAAATTGCGAAAAAGTTAGAATTTTATAAAATTAGAAATTTTGAAAAAAAAATTGGGAAATTTGAAATTCGAAATTTTTAAAATCAATCGAAATATTTAAAAAACTCGAAATATCCGAAAACTAGAAATTTTCAATTGAAATCGAAATCAGATTTTTCAAAAATGTTATTATTAGGAAGGTAAAATTTTGAGAAATGTGGAAATTATTAAAAAAAGGTGAACATTTTGGAAAAAGGTCGAAATTAAAAAAAAAGTGGAAATTTTGGAAAAGGTCGAAATATTCAAATTTGGGAAAAGGTCGAAATATTCAAATTTTGGAAAAGGTCGAAATTCTCAAAAATTAGAAATTTTGGAATAAGGTCGATATTTAAAAAAAAAACCAAAATTTTGAAGACTGTAAATTTTGAGAAGAAATTTTCATAAAATTCTTAATTTTGAAAATGAAGTACAAACAGTCAAAATTTTGAAAATTTTTTTTGAAAATATTCAAAAAACTCGAAATTTCCAAAAACTAGAAATTTTCAATAGAAATCGAAATCAGATTTTTCGAAAATGTTATTTTCAGGAAGTTAAAATCTTGAGAAATGTGGAAATTTAAAAAAAAGTGGAAATTTTAGAAAAGCTGGAAATTCTCAAAAAGTGGAAATTTTGGAAAAAGGTCCAAATTTCCAAAAAAAAAACTGGAAATTTTGAAAAAGGTCGAAATTCTCGAAAAGTGGAAATTTTGAAATAAGATCGAAATTTTCAAAAAAAAAGGACCCAAACTTTTGAAGAATGTAAATTTTGAGAAGAAATGTTCATAAAATTCTTAATTCTCAAAATGAAGTACAAACACAAGATTGAAAATTTTGAAAAAAAGCGAAATTGCGAAAAAGCTAAAATTTTGTAAAATGTGGAAATTTGGAAAAAAACTGGGAAATTTGAAATTCGAAATTTTTAAAACAAGTCTAAATATTCAAAAAGCTCGAATTTTTTTAAAAATTCAGGTTTTTCAAAAATGTTAATTTCAAGAAGTTAAAATCTTGAGGAATGTGAAGATTTTCAAAAAAAGTGGAAATTTTAGAAAAACTGGTAATTTTCAGAAAAAGTGTAAATTTTGAAGAGGTCAAAATTTTTTTTAAAAAAAAGAACACAAAATTTTAAAGAATCGAAATTTTGAGAAGAAGTTTTCAAAAAATCCTTAATTTTACAAATAAAGTACAAACACAAAAATCAAAACCTGAAAATGTCAAAATTTTGGAAAACGTTGCGAAAAAGATGAAATTTTGTAAAATGTAGAAATTTTGAAAAATACGGGAAATTTGAAATTCGAAATTTTCAAAATAAGTCGAAATATTCAAAAAACTCGAAATTTTCAATTAAAATCGAAAAATCGGGTTTTTCAAAAAACGTTATCGCTTTCAGAACATTAAAATCTTGAGAAAAAGTCTAAATCGAACGAAGACATAGAAAGGACAGTGATTAAATGAAACTATTTTTAAAAACATCAACTTTTTCTTGAAATTTCGACCTTTTTTACTCAAAATTTCGACTTTACTCCTGAAATTTCGGCTTATTTTCTTGATATTTCGACTCTTTTTTACTAGAAATTTCCACTTTTATCTCGAAATTTCGACTTTTATCTAGAAATTTCGACTTTTTTCTTCGGATTTCAACTTTAAATTTCAAATTTCGACATTTCTATAGTCTATGGTTAAATTAGACAGATGACAGTTGCATCCCACCGCACCACTTTGCCAACAAGTGGCAGCAGGGTGCGTTCAGTAATTTGTATTTTTAATTACCAAAATTTCGTCTTTTTTTCTCGAAATTTAAGTTAAAATTTCGCAACAAGTCAAAATTCCGACTTTTAAGTCGAAATCCCGAGATTAAAGTCGAAATCTCCATAAAAAAGTCGTCATTTTGAATTTTAAGTCGAAATTTCGAGATTAATGTCGCAAATTCGAGAAAAAAGGCAAAAATTCGAGAAAAAGGGCGAAAGTTCGAAAAAAGTGGAAATTTCCAAATATTATTTATTAATCGATGGTTTTTTACGTCTTTTAAATTCGAAAATATTTCCTGAAAGTTTTCAAAATAAACCTGAGAATTATGTCTACAATTACAGATAAATTTGATCTTTAAAATCGAAATTTTGAATTAAATCGCGAATTCGTTTCATAAATTTGTCTAAAAAATTATTTGAAATAGTCTCTAAAAAATCCGAATTTTAACTTGAAATTCAAAGACGAATAAATGAAAAACAAAAAGGCGAATGTCAAAATGTAAAAATTTCGGGGGAAAAAATTAATAAACATAAATAAAAATTAGACGATTCTTTTTTGAGAAAAATAATTTCTTTTTTTTTTCAGAAATCTTCGAGTTGACTTTAAATTTAACGTTTCGGTAGAGTCCCAGTTTCAAACGATTTTGGGTCTACCGAAATTAGACTTTGTAGCGAAAGATGTAGCTTCGGTCGATCTCTAATATTTATAGAACAGAGAATAAGAACAACAGAAAGCAGCAGCCTATTTCTGATATTTATTAAAATTATAAACTTGATTTAAAAAGTAATATATTGTAAAAAAACCAAATTACCTTGGTATTCAATTTTTGGTGTGTGCACGTATTATTTAATATTATTTTCGAGTAAAAACATTCTTAAAAATATCGAGCTATCCGGGAAAATTATAATTTAACCCCAAAATGCTTAGCAAAATCTACAGTCAACAAATGTGTCGCTATTTTTCAGAATCAACAGAAAAGCGCTAAATAACAAACTAATAAATTATTTTCTAGTGCAATATGCGTTATTATGCAATCCAAAGAGGTGAATTTTTGAGGGGTCCTTTTTAAAATCAATCGAAGTGGCGCTAATTAGCACCCCTAGCGCGCAAGCTCTGCACCCCTCGCAGACAACGTGCATTTTAATAAACTCGTCAAATATAACTAAAAGCATTCAATCCCTAAAAGGAACAAAAAAAGCAAACAAAAACGTACCTTATTTGCAGAGACTTAATTTAAACAAAAACACGATTAATGACAAAAATGTGTGATAAGATTCTTAACAGATTCGAGCCCTTTTATCATAAAATACATGAATAGAATCTCCGTTCGAGAATTAAGAGGAAATATCGTGTATTTTAAGACCTCAGACGCGTTACACGTTCCCACAAGCGGCCCACTCCTTTAGACTCACCATAAAAACTGGAAATGTGGAAGCGCGTTCGTTTTCTTATTTGATCTGCCGGTCTCACCGACGCATGCGTGTCCGTCTGAACTATCGGATGATCTTGTGGTCAGCCCAGAATATTTGGTGCTTCCAGCGATGCTCGAATGAACAGCTCGGCAACGTGGCAATCGATAGTTACACCATAAGTCAGTGGCGCCCCAAAGGGGCTTTGAAATTAATCTCTAGCCGAAAATACCAATTTCAAGTCAAAAATATTTCGTTAGTAAAGCAAAATTTCGACAAAAAACTTCAGATTTCAAAACATGAAGCTAAATTCTCATTTAAATCGAAATTTTAGCATTTTAATCGAAATTTCGAAAAAGGTTTCGACAAATTTGAAATTAAATAATATTTTGAAAGTGTTGAGGTTTCATTTCAAAGTTTTTATTTCATAATTGTTGATTTTAAAATTTAAATTTCAAGAAACGGGTTGAAATTTCAAAAACAAATTGAAATTTTCACTTAAAACTTCGTCTTTAATCTCGAAATTTCGATTTTTTCCCCGAAATTTCGATTTTTTTCCAAAATGTCGACGTTTTTCCCACAATTTAGAGTTCAGAGCCGATATTTTGACTTTAATTTCTAAATTTCCACTCAAAAGTCGAAATTTCAACTTTTTCTTGAAATTTCGTGTACAAGTCAAAATTTCACGTGTAATCCCGAAATTTCGACTTTAATCCTAAAGTGTCGATTTTAATTTACGAAATGTTAGGAATCCGTGCGTACGCGGCCAGCAACTGAGTTCTGAAGCTAAATTCCTGATTCAGAAACTTAATCTGAATTGCGTTCGTGTGTGACGACCTTAATCTCGAAATTTCTAAGCTCTATGGTTAGATTAGGAAGATGACAGATGTCACTCCTTATTCAACAATATTTACAGTTGGCACTAAGGTGTGTTCAGTATTTTCAATTTTTAATTTCGACTTTATCTTGAAATTTTCAGGAAAAGTTCGAAATTTCGTCTTTAACTGCGAAATTTCTAAAAAAATATCTCTATTTGAAAGTCGGCACTTCGAATTAAGTTGAAATTTAATTATCACTACCAAAGTAGTTTTTGACGTTTTATTAATATTTTAAGGTTAAAATTCAAGTTTTGATATAAAAGTGGAAATTTTTAGAGCTTCGAACGTTCCAAAAATATTCGTTCTAAATTCTAATCGGAAACTTGGAAATTAACGTCGGAACGAAAATATATTTAATTGCCATCAGAGTGCATATTTTTAATCTAATTTATATAAATTTTGTACAAAAAAAGATCTAATTTTTAAAACGTTGGTTGTTCGAGTGGTAGTGAAAATGTTTAATGTTTTTATTTAACATATGTCTTAAATAGGTTATCAGGATTTTAATAGATTTGAACTACTAACATAAACCTACTAATGAAAAACTCCATTTATTTTGTATAAAATCACTCGAAGACGTTAAAGCGAGTCACTGTATTTGTGTTACTTATTAATCCAAGTCGGATTTCAGTAAAGTGTAATGCGGGCTCTTCACTCTCGGCGAGGGTCTTCGCCGAACGTTTCAGCGAGAAATTTGCCAGGACAAATGTAACTGCGAGGGCTATGTTTACCCTTCCGCTCGCACTCTCGGTTATCGTGTTCATTTCCTTTGATTCGGCCCCAAAAACTGGCTAGATACGGATCACTTCCGAGGCGAACGGAGATAAAGCGAGTCAAAATGAACGTTGCTTCCACATTCTCGCGCTCGAATTCCCTCGTATCGTCTTGGCGAAAGTGAAGAGCCGATATAAGAGGTTCGGCGAATATTCGAATAAAATTCTATTTAATTTAAAGGGTTTATTTCTGTACATATATGTAATACTTCTATATGGCCAGCTCCCTATTCTCTTCACGAGTTTGTTCCAACCAAATTCAACAAAGATGGAACATGAATTAATGGCGAGTATTGCGCATGAATTGAACAAAATGAACCAATCGCTACGCGCGGGTTAAACGGCTGTTTATGTTTGGCCGTGCACAGCTGACTTTGGCCATGCACAGATGATTTGTAGCACCTGCGCATTGCGACTCATTAATTCGTGTGAAGGTCAGCGAGAAAGAGAAGTCTTTCCCATGAGAAACGAGGAACTGGCCATATAGAAGTATTACATATATGTTTCTGTATAAGGCAGGCGACATCTTTTTACATTGACATATCGACCATCCCCTTCCTCTCTTGCCATGCGCCAATCGACTGACAAGTGACAGATGACAACTGTAGCGCAGGCGGCAAATTTAAATACGGAAAGCCTGCCTACAAAAGAAAATAACTTTCTGAAGGATTTTCTATTGCCTTAGAAAAGTTTAATCTCTCTGCGTAACTGAGAGACAATTGAATGAAATAATTAAATTAATAAGTAATCGCTTGCCTTTTTCGCCACATACTCTTCTAACAAAGAATCACAGCACTTTTTCGTTTGAATGGTCGCTACTTGGACTTAACGCACACAGAAAGAGCAGAACAGTTTTAATCACAAACGTTTTGTGTCAGACAAAAACGTTTTACTTTATCTCTGTGCGTCCATAGAGAAACCTGTATAGTCTCTAGTAGGGATGTCTATTCCTTTTTAAAACAATCGATTTTTGGATTTTTTGGATCGATATTAAGTGCTGAAAGATCAATTTCCGATTAGTCTTTTGTACATAACTGCAAGTTGACTAACTGAGGTTAGTGTTTACGATTGGGATTTTTTGTTTTTTATGGATTTTCCGCCTAATTTTAAAATAAATGGACAAACTAAATACGTTCATTTAACAATCGAAGAAATAAAATGTCAGTGACACTGACAACTGACAGAATAATAGTCTAACGGAACAAACTGCTATTGGTGGCGCCACAATTATCTTTCCTATTCAGTCAACGACATAATGAATGAAAAGAAATGTTGATGCTGCCATCTGTTGGCTTATTAATGTAGCTGTTGCTAGTACATGTAAGTAGGGAATAACATAACGACATAAATACACTAAAAAAATGTCATTAAATTTAGTGACCTGTATGTAAGGTAGATCTATCTGATTCTTAGGATTTTTAAATCGTTCATTAAATCGATCTTGTATTTGAGATCGATCTAAAAATCAATCTTGAACTTGAAATAATCGATTTTTCGATTAATCGATCTCAGATCGACATCCCTAGTCTCTGGTGTGCGTCAAGCCCGTACCAACAATGCAACGCTCGACGTCGAACAGCCTAATGAATGAGCCTAAACCTACTTCAAAGCATGTGATTAATTAGTGTGCGTCATCCCATTTAATTTATATTGAAGTAGTAACATGGAATACGCTTAGAGAAAAACGCATTTAAAACAGTTTTGTTATTCATGTGCGTCAAACCTTAGGCGAAATCTGATACCAAAAACCACCGGGAGAGCGCTGGTAGCGCCCAAGCTCGACACAAAGTCTGGCAACACCGCCTAAGATTCCTATAAATGTCAAAGCTGACACTTGTGACGTTCCAGTCAGTTGACGTTTACGTTTTACAAGGCCATTAAAAGTTCGCTATCAGGATTTGTTATTGATTTCTTTAGATTTACCAAATTTTACAATGAAGTTAACAAATTTGAAGTGAGTTTTCTCACGTCGTTGCCCGCTTGTGAAAATTATGTGACAATACTGTGGGAACTTCAACTGGAAATAAGGTAATTGACTGCTAATTATCTTCTGGAAAAGGGGTGTATACATTCCGTTTTTTGCCGTTTGTTTTGATTGTAGCGAATATCTTTGAATTGTGATACGTGTAGTTATCATCGCTTGTCGATTTAGACGAAATTATATAATTTGAAATACCGTGGGGTCGGTTAGATGGAATATTTTAATTGGTTTTTTTTTCGATTAAATTGTAATTCCGGTTGTGCAAAAACGAATCAAATGGATAAATACATGTGAATTTGTTCGAACTTATATGTATATTATTCGGTAAACATTAACCTTTTTACGTGTGTAGCAATAATGTCAGCTGCGGGAACACCATCAACGGATCCATGGGTCATTTTGGCCCGAGAAAGAGCTCGCTATGAAGAACAGTTCAAGTCACTCAAACCAATTAATGGGATTGTCACGGGGGAACAAGCCAAGGGATTTTTTTTACAATCCCAGCTACCCCCTTTGGTTTTGGGGCAAATCTGGTGAGTACGCATATGTGAAGAATTTGGATTTTTTTTTGTCTGTATTACGCGATATGTTTGTGAATTGGAACGACGGTATATTTTTCAACAAAGAGTACACAAAACAAGCAAATTGTAGGTCTGGTGCTCTTAATAGTTCACTTCATTGTAATAATCATAAAAATATTTTAATCTGTGCAATAATCATAGAGGTGACTTTGCGTTCAAGTAGCATATAGACACAGAAATGATTAGTTTTGCGTAATATTCATAGAAGTGACTTGATTTTTGTGTAATAATCATAGAAGTGACTTAACTTCTAAATAGAACAGAAGTAACTATGGTTCTGTGTCATAACCATAGAAGTGCCTTCAATTCTATGTAATAATCATAGAAGCGGCTTTACTTCTACGTTATACCCATAAAAGTGACTTGTTTTCATGCAATCATAGAAGTCGCTTCACTTCCAAGTAATAATTATGACATCAATTTGGTTTCTGTTTAATAAACATAGGAGGAAATAGCATAAGAACCTGGAGCTTGTAATCAGTGGCGATTTTTTTTATGTTTTTTTAACTTTTTTCTTTAATATTTAAGAAGAAATAATTTCCGTCTCATTAGGTTTAATATGAATTTTGAGCAGAAAGTAAATTAGTCTAGGATAGTTTATCTTATATTTTCCTTTTTATTCCAAATACTAGATTAGATAATTCATTCAAAAATATGTAATACTAATACTATAATACTATAATAATATTTGCGTTGGTTTAAATGTTTCAAAAGGTTTACATTAATATACAGGGTGTTAATTATAAGTGCGAAAAAATTCAAAATTGTACGTCGAAAATTAGCATAACTTTCCTTCAAAGTTTTTTTTTACGGAGGTTCGTCTTCTTATAAGAAGCAGCCACTAAAAAATATTTATAAATTATCATGTGATAAATTTCTTTGTTTTTGAGAAAACAAAATCTCTTTCCTAACCTCCAACTTTAGAAGTCCCTAATTGCAAAAGGGGGGAAATGTTTGCGGTTAAAAACCTTTGCTAATCTTCCACCTCCTGATTTTCCTTTCACCGATAAATTGGCACCGCATATAAGAGGGTTTGTTCAATGTTTTTTCTTTCAAAATTGCAGGGCCCTTGCGGATACAGATTCCGATGGCAAAATGGATATAAATGAGTTTTCGATAGCGTGCAAGCTCATTAATTTAAAACTAAGAGGTTTCGAAATTCCGAAAATGCTGCCCCCTTCGCTTCTTGCCTCCGCGACCGGCATGTCCCAGCCGCTACCCACTGTTCCAACGATACCACCTCTTCCGAACGCCGCTTTGATTGGAGCTCCTCCAAAACCGGAACCTCCTAAGATTCCCCCTATGGTGCCCCAACCTCCCGTATCTGTGCCTCCTCTCATGCCAGCTGCAGCGTTACCACCTGTCGGCGGTGTGCCTACTGGAATGGTGCCGGCTATGCCGATGGTGGTCGGCCAAAGGTCCGTCGTTCCCCAACCCATGGCCCCTATACAGCCTATACCTCCTATACAGCCAATGGCATCAGCTGCAGGAATGACTTCTTTAATATCGAGGGCTTCGCCTTTAATCGCCGGAACCACCGTAGCGCCCCTCGCGTCGGGAGTCTCAAACTCGACTTTTATGACGGGGATCTCATCCGCTCCTTTACTATCAGGAGCTTCATCGACACCTTTGATGACATCTGGAACCAGTATCATGTCTGGTGTTTCCGGTACCACTATGATGAGCGGGCTCTCGGGTAGTTCCATGATGTCTGGTGTTTCCGTTGCTCCACTGATACCAGGAGTCTCCTCCGTTTCTTCCATGATGACGGCCGCCTCTGGATCTACTATGTCCGGAGTATCAGCTCCGATGGTACCCGGGGTATCAGCTTCGATGGTAACCGGAGTATCAGCTCCGATGGTACCCGGAGTATCAGCTCCGATGGTACCCGGAGTAGCACCACCTTTAATTGGTGGAGTTTCAGCACCTATACTACCTGGCGCTGGCGTTCAGTCAATAGTTTCCTCCGTTATGACCGCTGCAACTTCGACAATGTCTCCGGTCGCTTCAGTAACGTCAACAGCGGTTGGTCCTGGGGCCACCAGCACCCCTAGAGCTAGTGTTACTAGTTTAGAGAGAGCTACATCTATTGAATCACCGTAAGCGCCTACCGTCTAAATCATTTAATGATTTTAATTGATACATTCTTAGGCAAGTTGATTGGGCAGTACCGCAACCGATCAAACTGAAATATACCCAAATATTCAACACGACCGATCGTACAAGATCCGGTTATTTATCGGGCGCGCAAGCCAGAAACGTTATGGTACAAACCAAGTTGCCGCAGAGCATTTTGGCGCAAATTTGGGCCCTCTCCGATATGGACTCCGATGGACGTTTGGGTTGCGAAGAATTCGTCTTGGCAATGCACCTCTGCGAACAAGCATCTTTGGGCCACGCACCACCCGCCAAATTACCCCTAGAACTGATTCCTCCTTCGTTCAGAAAAACGAGATCTTCATCCAGAACCGCATCGGTTTCCAGCCAGGGGAGTGGAACACATGATGTGGATCCTGCCTCCACCTTAATACAAAGTGAGTTTGAATCCTAACGCTTCCAATTTGATTTCGACACTGAAAAATAATTGGTAACCGATATTACTTTTTTGTTTGATTATTTTAGGCTTCTTTAGTGCCATTTTTTCTAACTTTGTCCTCATTTAGTTTATTTAAATTTCAACTATTTATGCACGAGTTGTTTCTTTTTAGCTTCATTTGAAGATAAACGTAAGGAGAATTTCGAAAAAGGGCAAGCCGAGCTGGAAAGACGTAGAAAAACTTTACTGGATCAACAAAGGAAGGAAGCGGAAGAGAGAGAAAGGAAAGAACGTGAGGAACAAGAACGAAAGGAAAAAGCGAGGCAAGAGGCCGAACGAAAACGACTGGAAGAACTAGAGAAGCAAATGAGGGAGCAACAGGAACAGGAAAGACTTAAAGAAGAAGAGAGGAAAAGACAAGCCGAACAGCGGGAAATAGCCAGAAAGTAAGTCAATTTTCGCTACATTCCCCAAATATTAAATTTATTTTCTAGGGAAATGGAACGTCAAAGACAATTAGAATGGGAGAAACAGAGACTGCAAGAACTTCAGCAACAAAGACAGAGGGAGCAAGAGAACGTTCTCAAACTAAAAGCGAAAAACCAAAGTTTATCCATTGAATTGTCCACGCTCAACGAGCAAGTGAAGGAATTGTCGCAAAAGATCTGCGATACTAGAGTGGGCGTTTCCAATTATAAATCGACGATAGATGGCATGCGTACCACTAGGGACGCGCAAATGCAGGAGTTGTCCCAACTCAAAAACAAATTGAAAGAACAAAACGCCAGACTTTTGGCTCTTTCGCAGGAGAAGATAAAGTTGGAGGCTAAAAACAAGATGAACGCTCAACTGAACGGGCAGGACGCTGAGCAGGCGAGATTGGCCTTCGAAAACAAGGAGATCACCATCAAGAATCTTCGAGAGAAGGTTAACGATATGCAAAAGGAAATTGATAATAAACTTGTGGATATAGGTAAGTCAATAACTTGAGTAATTTGATTGTTCTATTAAAAGTTTCTGAACATATCCGAATGAGGACCATTCAAAAATAATTTAGGATAATTGAGTAAATGACACTGTGACACTATTTTATTGATCTTCCCTTTTTTTTGCAATTGGAAAGCAAAATTCTAACGTTCCTTTTCCAACAGAGAACAACAACAGTCAACTAAACGATCTCAAGAGCCAGATGTCCCAATTAATATCAGAATGCGAAAAACTCTACGGCGTTTACGAACAGAAAAAGGACAAAGTCCTAGAAATGAAAAATTCGAACAAAAACATCGACTACAGCGCCGCCTGGAAAGATAACGACTGGGCTAACACAGAAACTTCCGAGTGGCCGGTCGAAGACACCTGGCAACCCAACGCCACTCAACCACCGACCGATACACAAAGCGGAGTCGTCAAGTACCGAGCTTTGTACGAATTCGTCGCCCGCAACGCCGACGAGATCTCGTTCCAACCGGGCGACATTATAAACGTCCCGACTACCCAAACCGGCGAGCCCGGTTGGTTGGCCGGCGAAATTAGAGGTCACACGGGCTGGTTCCCGGAATCCTACGTCGAACCGTTAGACGGCGTCGGTCTCGCACAAACCGAAGGCGCCTACACTGAAATTCAAGAAAGCAAACCTCTAGAGTAAGTCGGTGTCGATGGTGGGGATTTGTAAACATATTGTCGGTTGTAGGGGTATTGCTGAAGTGCCTGAAGTTACGGAGGTGGTTCAGCCTGATGTCGCCGTCGCTGCCGTCGCCGCCGTCGCCGTCGCCGCCACGGAACCGGCAGCAGATATGGAACCCGAGCAGTATTTGGCTAATTATCCGTATCAAAGTCAGGAACAGGGTGATTTAACGTTTAACGCCGGTGATGTTATAACTGTCATTAAAAAAGACGGTGATTGGTGGACTGGTAAACTTAATGGAGTCGTTGGGATTTTCCCTAGTAATTACGTACAGAAGGTCGAGGTGAGTGTTCGCTTCGAATATGTATTGTTGGTACATGGTAATGAATGTTGGGTTGTTTCAATGTATTTTGTGGTGTGAACAGAATCAGGAGGGCGCGCCTTTGCAGTCGTCGGTTTCCGCGGCGGAAACTGCCCAAGTCGATAATGAAGTTTCTCAAATAAACACCATCAGCACCAATGGAAAACCGTTAGATTCTGTCGCTATGTCCAATGCACAGGTTTGTTTTGATCGTCTTGAATAGTCTGTTATTTAACTTGTCATGGTGACGGTTTGTGCATGCTCGATTAATTCATTGCTATACCATGTCAAACTATGTTAGACTTAAAGATCAATTTAGGCTTTGTATCGCTATTAAATATCGATTCAATGTTTGGCAAATGTTTGTGCTTATTTGATTGGGTGGATTTGTCCTAAAACGAATAACCTAAATCACTAGAGTGAACTACAGTGACTAAATCACTGGTACGGCACACCATGTCAGTCGCTGCTAAGATTAAAATGGTGGTTGCATGCAAACGACTCGCGTGCCCCCAAAGGGCAATTCAATAATGCTTTGGGAGCACCGCGATTAGTTCTCAAGTTTTAACTTCAAGTTTTCTTCACTTCTGACCGGACACAAAATTGTAGAGCTTTGTAATCTGCTTCATCTAATCACTGATTAACCCACGAAAAAACATGGTTTTTTGGTAATATGCCACGGAAGAATATTTTAGGTTAGGAGTGTGCTAACTATTCAAAAAAAACTGCTTGACTTAAAAATAATCTCACCATATTCAACATTTTTGTGTTTGAATTTTCCATACTAAAATAGCATTGTTAAAACTAGGGAGTCCTATAAGAAGGAGATGAATCGGTAACATAATTTGTCGAATGAAAATGGGATTGATTTCCACCCACTGACATCAGCGACCTCTGTTGTGTATTACCAGCAAGTATTATGCGAAAACTGTACAACGAGAGCTTAAATTGAACCTACTGATGTCAATGGATGGTGGTAGTCGTAGGTACAATGTATCCAATCTATCACATCGCTGTCGTGTTAACCTTTTTTTGGGCTTTTCCTAGGAAAGCGTGGCTAGAACATCCTTTATTCATCTTTTAGTCAGGGAGGAGCCTCCACCGCTGAAGTTAAAACTACTTCAATCTATTAGGTGTACGTTTTAACTACTCGTTTGGCAATGTTTGACCTACGATAAAATAGAATTCTGTGGTGTATGTATTTGCGGATTAATAGATGGCGTTGCGACCAGTGGAAGGTTTTCAATCCCATTTTCAAAGTACGGCCTAACGCAACCCTTACCTTCTAGATAACCATAGTTAAAACTAATCTTATAATTTTCGCTTTCCTGTTTTAAATTTTATGCATTTTCAAACCAAATTTTATTAAATTGAACTAACATTAGCCATTTCTTAGGTCGTGAAGGGCAAAAAGCCGGAAATAGCCTCAGTTATAGCGCCTTATCAGGCCACGAGTAACGAACAGCTCTCCCTGTCGCGCGGCCAGCTGATCATGATCCGGAAGAAAACTGATTCCGGCTGGTGGGAAGGTGAACTGCAAGCGAAAGGTAGGAAGAGACAAGTCGGGTGGTTTCCCGCCAGCTACGTTAAAGTTCTCAATAGTAGTGGAAGAGCGAGCGGTAGAACAACACCGGTGTCTACCACCAGAATGCAACAGGAAGTTGTCATTGGTAACTAACAGTTTTAAACTATTCTGGGATATTCTAACTTGAATTTTATAGACAAAGTGATCGCTTTGTTTCCTTATACCGCTGGTAATCCAGATGAGCTTAGTTTCGCCAAAGACGATATAATAAGCGTTACGGCTAGAGAAGAAGAAGCTTGGTGGAGAGGCGAACTGAATGGAGTCTCGGGGTTGTTCCCTAGTAATTACGTTACACCTCTTCAACAATGTAAGTAGTTGGTAGTTTGATTACTTCATTCACCTCATTTAAACGTTTTTTAACGGAATTTTGGTTTTTGTAGGAACATGACAGCACCCATCCTACCATTATGAAGCTGAATAGTTACTTTAGAAGTAGATTTAATAGTAAAATATATGTTACTCAAATTAATCTTCACTAATTAGGTGATATTAAAATATTCCAGAACATTTTAACAAAATAATGCTTAGAATGCATCTTTAGATTGTCCTGTTGCAAGCACGACGTCTCATATCGTAGGTAATTTAGTAAAATTCTGTCACTTATAAACTGCTTTATTCGGGGACTGATTTGGGGCAGTTTGATTTGTATTATTAATTTTTACAAAGCACTTCGCCTCACTTTGTTAATCTCTTACAGTGCGTTTACTTAGGCACTTTATTCCGTACATTTCTCTGACACAAAATATATTAATGTGTAAACTATTCTGAGAGAAGCTAACCCAAACTCTTAAATGTGTAAATAAGTTGCAGATAGCTTCTCTCAAGATAAATTTCCGTACATATTCCGTATATTTCTCTCCAAGATAAGCTATCTGCAACTTATTTACACATTTGAGAGTCTGGATTAGCTTCTCTCAAGAAACTATCCTGAGAGAGGTTAACCCAGACTCTCAAATATCTTGGAGAGAAATGTACGGAATAAAGTGTCTAGGGTAAACGCACCCTTAAAATAGTTGCAATAAAGTCAGAACAATACTCGAGAAAGAATTTGACCGAATAACTTGTGTTTATTTTGCCACACTGGTTTTTTCTTCGTCTTGCAAATCAAAAGATATTCTTCTTTAATTTGGAGATACCCACTTTTTTGCAGCGATCGAACACTCCAAAATTTTGTAAAAAGTCGAAATTTCTAGTAAAGCAAATTTTATTGAAGACTGACCATTTGGGGGCAAACTTTTATGAGAAAACAAAAAATTACAAGTTAAAAAAGCGAATTTTGAAAATTTCGAAAAAAATTACCAAACGAAGTCTCGACTTTTATAAATTTCTAATTTGCTTCGGAATGTTGTGGTTTTCAAAATTCAAAAACTTGGAATTTTTGCAACTCGAAAACGTGATATTTTTTTAATAAATTTCGAGACACACGAAATTATGAGTTAAACATGAAATTTTTAAGGAAATTCGCAATTTCTTCTAATAAATTTCGGCAAGAAAATAAGTGTGTGAGGAAAAATTTGAATTTTAACACAGAATTTCGAGAAAATGGTCGACATTTCGCGTTTAAACTGCAAATTTTGTTTTAAAAATGATTTGAAAAGAATCGAATTTCTAGAAGAGATTTTTATGGAAGAGATCCAATAAAAAAGATCCAAAGTTATAGTGGTAAAAATTGCAAATTTAAACACTGCAATGTTATGAAAAACAGTCAAAATTTCGAAGAGAAACCAGTATTAATAAAATTTAAGTTAAGCGAGTTTTCTTGAAATTTTTTCCTAAAATTCAGTTATTTTTAAAACTTCTGAGATTAAAAATTCTTGACTTTTGAAATAAATTTTGGAAAACCTAAGGAAAAATTTTTTTTATTAAAATTCCGAGTTGGTCTTACAATTTTTGAGATTAAATTTTCGTGATTTTTCAAATAAATTTTGAAAAAACGCGAGATTTATAAAGAACAAATTGAATTTAACACAATTTTGGAACAGGCGCCAACATTTTGGATCTAATTTCCAAATTTTTAAAAAAGCTGGAATTTCTAGGAAAATTCCTTGAAATGTTGTTTCAAAGCGAAATTTGGGGGAAAAAGTAAAAATGACAAGTTGAAACACGGAATTTGGGGAAAAACTGATCTCTCCTTAATTGGTCAAAGTTTTTTTTGTTGTTTTTCCTGTTTCTTGGCTTGTCCCATTTTTTGTTTTTCCCATGTTTTGGCTTGTCCCATTTTTTGTTTTTCTTATTTTTTGGCTTGTCCCATTTTTTGTTTTTCCCATGTTTTGGCTTGTTCCATTTTTTGTTTTTCTTATTTTTTGGCTTGTCCCATTTTGTTTTTCCCCATTTTTTCCTTTTTTATTTTGATTCTAGTTGTATTTCAAATGCCTTATTGGTCTTCTGGCTTTCTCATTTCTCAATAATTTAGCTATAGGTTGTCTAATCATACTCTCTTCTGACCTACTCGTTTCCTTTAATTGCAGTTCGAAATACGACAGTTTCGTTGAATTTTACAAGTGTTGCAATCACTTAGTTTTTAACATTTATACACCTTTAATGCCAATTGAAAGGTTTGGTGCAATATTATTAAGAATAATTAAAATGCATTTTGCAACCGCCTGTTGTTGTTTCAAAGGGGACTGGAAAGAGCTTTTCTTGTAGAGAAAATGGAAAGTGAACTGAAATGTAGAAAAATAAGGAAAAAGAAAAGAAATATTGGAAGCGGCTGAAAAGGAATAATTAGTAGAAATTATAGAGAATGTTAGCTAAAAACTAATTGGAAAGGGAATCGTCATACTTTAGTAAAACTAGTTCTGTTTAAAATGAAAGAATTCCCATTTAACAATTTTTCTAATAATAATTGTATTTTGACGCAAACTCTATGTCATGATAAAGTTAGCTTTCTTCGAATAAAAGCATACACAAACTGGTTATAAATTCCTTATAATCAGTGGCACTTGGAGCGCCAGTGCCTTATTTTGTTAAAATGTTGAAACACTTAACTTGTCGAGGCTTGAGTAATGTGCAACATCTACATTTTATATTGTAGTTAATACTGTATTGTATTATATTATTGTGATTTTGTTGCTCACTTTTTTATTGTATTTTTTTTAAGATTTCAGCAGTGGTGGTAGGGTGGGTGCCATTGTCGGTAAGATCTTTTTTTAAATCAATTTTTAGCCATTAAGTTTTAATCGTGATCACCCTACCGCGCACTGCATCGATTTTACCAGATTTGTTAATTAATTTTAAGCTGAAATTTTACCATCTAAGCGGAACTGTTAATTTTTTGCAATACATGTTAAATATTAAATACTCAGAATTGTGAATGCATCCTGTATTGTTGCGTCTGAAAAATTAAATTGTCCCACTATTAATTGTTTTTTGAATTATATCCTAGCGCCCGACGTCAATAGCAATAACAAGCAGAGGTACGATTGCATTAAGGAGTTGGTACAAACTGAGAGAGCTTACGTCGAAGATATGAACATAGTTCATGAAGTTTTCGAGAAACCGCTTCGACAAAATAAAATAATTCCTAAGAAAGATATTGATGCCATCTTTTTGAATTGTCAAGAAGTGATCCAAAGCAATAAGAATTTTTTGAAGGATCTTACCTATCGATACGACAACGGTTATGACATCATTGGAGATATTTTCACTACGCATGTAAGTTTTCGAAGTTAAGTCAAAAAGTAAGCAGGTACAGTAATTATCACTACTTCTGCAATTTATCAGTCCTCTTTATGAAAAAATTTTTGGCTACGAATAATATACATTTTAAGTTATTATTAATTTTGTATTTTGATTCAGTTGCCAAACATGACGGCTTATATCACCTTCTGCAGTAAGCAGCTGGATGCGGCTACACATTTACAAAAATTGACTGAAACGTGTACAGCATTCAAAGACTTTATGAAACGTTGCCAATTGAACCCTGATACCAAAGGGATGCCCTTGTCTTCGTATCTCCTGAAGCCGATGCAGCGAATCACCAAATATCCATTGCTGATATCGAAAATTTTAGATAATACTCCCCTAGAACATAAAGGTGAGGATTTTTTTTTTACAAAGCTACTGTTACTACTATCTACTACTATGGAATCGTTTCAGACTATAATTTATTAAAAGAATCACTCCAAGTAGCCGAAGGATTCTTAAGTTGTATCAATGAGAATATAAGAGTCAAGGAAAATATAGACCGAATGGAATGGCTTCAAGAGTGCGTACAGAACGACTCTAATATACTATTTAATAGCACCACGAACAAATTAGGGCCTAGGAAACTGATTCATTACGGGACTTTTACCAAGGTATTTGCGCCTCCGTCTGAAGACGAAAGATATATTCTTTGTTTTCAAGGTGAAAAATGGCAAGGAGCTCTTAGGCTTCTTATTTAACGACTTCTTCATCATGGTACAACCCAGTAAAAGCGTTGGCACCCAATTTAATTTTCAAAAAAACAACAGTAGCTTTAAAATGTATAAACAGGTAATACACGTAAATGAGCCACAAAGCGATATCCACCTTCCCACTTTTAGCCAATTCTAATACAAAATATGCTGGTAAGCAGGGGTAGTACCGACAGTGTGGAAGCCGGGACTGATTCGAATCGAGTTTTGAAAATCGCCGACAGCCAAAGTAAATACACAATTTCGTTGTTGGCCCCTTCGGTGAACGAATGCAATACTTGGACCAAAAAAATCGAAACTGCTAAAGAAATATACTCTAAAATCTGCAGTGTGGAGACTCAAGAACCAAAAATAAGTAAGTTGCGCTTCGACTTTTAAGCTTTGTCGTAATTTCTTCTAATAAATCACTGCTTAGAGTCCCACAAGGGGCCAGCCTGTGGTCGTCTGCTTGTGTCTGTCCAAAAAGGGAAAAGGTTTATATCCTCGGGTAAGATTATCTCAATTATTGCATGTTTTCAGTGAGTAGTAACCAGTTGTACTTGGACGTGCACGTTCAAGGGGCTAACGAACTAACCAAACTTAGATACGGTAGACTAAAACGAAAAGGTAGCGCATGTTAATTTGATTTGGTTTTCCTCGAGAATCAGATACTAATCCCTTATTTTATTAGTTGGGAAGAGCTACACGGAAAACGTATACTGTAAAGTTACCCTCGCAGATCAAGAGAAAAGAACTGGGATGGCTAAAGAAACACTGAAGAACCCGAACGTATCCAACGTTAGTCCTCCGGTGCCGTCGTTCGTTTGGGACTGCAGTATGCAGTTTCTTATTAGAGATATCGAGCAGGACGTCATAACTTTCTCGGTTTATGAATTGAATGCTTTTACACCCGATGGTAAGTTATTGGAAAGTAAACGTTTTAATCTGAAAATTACGTTGTAGAATTTTTGGGGAAAGCCGAGCTTAAGGTCCTGGATATATTAAAAGAATCGCAAAAGGTTAACGGTCCTATGAAAAAGAGGATAATTTTACATCATGTCGAGTCTGGTGAATTACTTGTTAAATTGGATGTATGTATGTTTGAATAAGAAATTATTCAGTAATTACGATAGTTTATAGTTATCTATTTAGTGAAGTAAGTATTAAGTTTACATATGACAGCTAGAGCAAAATATACAATATTTAATAAAAAGATTTGTTCCTGCATACGATAATTTTTAATTTTTTTTAATAAGAATGTTGTGTATTAATTTTTAAGAATGTAGAAAATTTATGTAATTAAGTTATCAAGCTTTTTTTCAGAATGGGAATATTTTATGTAAAAATATTTTGTTAATCCGGATTGTTTACACGGAATTCTAAATACTTGGGTAAAAAATCATTGACAAACAATGTACCAATCAATGTTCAATTTTCTGTGATATAATATGTTGATTTGTGGCTTCCCATTTGTGTTTGTTATAGTTTTTACTTGTAAGAGATGTTAATATGATTAGTAAACAAGGAAAATGCCCCCCCAATGGTCATTTAAATTTGGTCCAGGTATCTTCAAAAGTTGATATACAAATCCTGTCCCTTTTGAAAGTTGTTGGAGCAACTGTTGTGTTTTTTAATCTTTCTTGGCTTCAGGGGACAAGATTTGAATATCAGTTTTTGAACAAAATCAAGGATCGGTTCGTTCCACAAAAAAAAAGCATAATTTTCAAAGAAGTCGAAATTTTTAAAATTAATTTCGAGAGAAAACATGAAAATTTGACGTTTTTTAAACCTTGAGCTATTTGAAAATTTTGACTTTGTTTTGGAACTTGATGTTATCTTTAAAAATTGATGTAGAAATCTTGTCCCCCTGAAACCAAGCTCGTAGAGCAACTGTTGTGTTTTTTTAATCTTTCTTGGTTTCAGGGGGCAAGGTTGGAATAACAATTTTTAAGCAAAATCAAGGATCGGATTGTTCCACAAAAAAAGCACAATTTTCAAAAAAGTCGAAATTTTTAGAATTTCGAGAGAAAACGCCAAAATTTTGCCTTTTTTAAACCTTAAACTATTTGAAAATTTTGACTTTGTTTCGAAACTTGATGTTGCTTTATCTTCAAAAATGATATAGAAATCTTGCCCCTCTGAAACCAAGCTGGTGGAGCAACTGTTGCTTTTTTTTATTCTTTCCTGGTTTCAGGGGAGTTGATAAAAATCAAGTCCCTTGATACAAAAGTATCAATTTTTACTTAAATGTAAGGTACTTCAATTTGTTTGGAAAATTATGCAATAAAATGGCTCAAAGTAATATGATTTCTGAATGGCATTAACTGCAATGTTTCAGTAATAAGGCAACAAATGTTCTTTTTTTTTAATAAAAATGTTTGACTGATTAATGTACCTTACTTGGTAGTTTCTGGTGGTTATTGCAGGTTAACCTAGTGCGATTGTAATTTTTCAAATATGCTTTCATTGCTTTTAATATATATTGGTTCTCTCTGTAACTGTATGTACAAATTTGAAGATGCCAATCTTGTCATTCTGTATCTGTTTATTTACCTGATTACTCTCTTCATAGATTTAAGTATAAGTATTTACATTTATATATTTTTTTGATTCATTTTCAATTAATTAGTAATATCGCTCGCAAACAACTGTAGAAATTCTATAAAAGTCGAACGAAAATTGTTTTTTATTAGAATGCCCTAAGTCTTCAAGAAAATATAAAAACATAGAATTTAAGAGTTTATTTCCAGGGCTTCGAACCGTTTTTATCACTTTAGTCTTTGCTTCACCACAAATAACGACTTCGATTCAGTTCAGTCATTTTTAATTTTAAAAAACTATTTTTCTCGATCTGTAGGTTATACAGAGTGGAAACTTTTATCTGAAATAGATTCACTAAATTGAATAAAAATTTTTCTGTAAAAGCAATGGCGTAGTAAGAAAAATTTGGGGGGGGACAAAGTTCTATTCGTTAAATTTTAGACTAGATGCAGTGAAAACCTTAGAATCAATCACATTTCAAAAGTTCATAATTATTAATTTGATTACCATTAGAAATATTTGTTGATTTGTAACAACAGATTTCCAATGGGAAATTACAAATTTCCCAAAAGCAATTAAAAATCAATTTTTTTTCAATACAACAGCAATAGGCTTACGTTTTTATAATCTGAACAAAATAATTCCTGGAAATTGAGATGATTGTATACGTTTTCAATAAATTTAAATATCACGTAGTCGCATTTCAAAACCTGTTTAGAAAATTATTAACAAACCATAAAAATTTAAATATTTTCAAACTGGGCCGAAGAAATGTAAAATAGATTGAAAAAAACATGATTGTGTGCATTACGGTAATTTAAGGATTATCTGAATAAAGTCTTAGAAAAATTTAATTTACACTAAACGAAATTTAACTTCCATGAAATTATAAATCAAATCTACGCTTTTCAGCAAATTTGTTGATCACTTCTTCAGCTGTGACATCAATTTCTCTATGAATGCTTAGGAGAGCAAGACCGTTGAGCCGATTTTCTTAGGTTGCGTTTCTCATCCGATCTTTCAACCGTCTCAAAGTTGAAAAACTTTCATTGGTGGCAATGCTCACAGCTAAAGTAGCTCCGATCTTTAAAAACTTATATACGTTGGGAAAAAGTGCTTGATCGCAAAAATTCAGCGCATCAATGAATGTGTTTGGGTTGTTTTCCAACGTTGCATCCATAATAAAACTTCTTTTTCCACAACGTATATAATTGATTTGGTGACTGGGCCATTGTGCTAAAAGTGCTTCAACAGTTTTAGAAATGATAGCAGAAATTTTTTTGTTGACTGCTTCATCATCTTCCTTAGTTTTAAATCAAGTTCAACTAACTTGTCAGGAATTAGATTTTGTATAATTGAAAATGTGCGTTTGTGATTGACGAATCTATCGCTCAATGCACAGATGAAATGATCGATAAACGGTATAAAAACCGATTTCCGAAAATATTCTCTGATGAACTTGATTTGTAATAGTCTCGATTGGGTTTCTGACGTTGCACGATCCTGGGTTCTTCTATTTTTACTCCTATAGCATGAGCTATTTCTACAGCAGTAGCAAATACTTTTTTAAACCTCGATGAAACATTTTAGCTAACGCTTTTTAACAAGGTAATCAAATCGTCAGCTGTTGAAACTGCAGAAGCGAGATCAACACTTACTTTGTAAATAAACTGACAAAGGATGAGTGAAAGAAAAAATTTCCTCAATTACAATCATGGACACAATAAATGCACCACTTTTAATAGTTTGTTGATAGCTAAAAGCATTTTTAGAACTTTCACCATTGCAACATTCTTGAATTTTTTCTAAGCTATAATAAATGGGGACAAACATTTCTTTGAAAGACGTAACAGCCTTTCAGTTCATCTTGTTTCACACAAATTTTTCAAGCGTTTCCCTTTTAGTGGACAATCCAAAGTTTCGATAATATCTGACAGAATTGCTTCACGTTTTGCAGAAGGCCTGAAGAAAGAAATTATCTGTTTTATGGTTCCCAGACAATTCCTTATAAGGGGCACAGAACACCAACGTCTAAATTTAAGGAATGACTAGCACAATGAACATACAATGCACAGTGTTCCATCACTGCTGCAGCACAACCATTCCATTCTCCACTTATCGCAACTGCGCCATCATAGCCTTGAGAAACCAAGAACTTTAACATGATTTTCAATTTTGAACAAACTTCTAACAAAGAAGATGCAAGTCCTCTTCCACTTGCATCTTTAATGGGAATGAATGTTAAAAAATCTTCTCTTAGAATAATTTCATTGTCAGATTTCTCGGTATAACGGAAGCACAATGAGTATTGCTCTATGCCGCCAAAATCCGTCGTTCCATCTGCGAGTATCGTGCAGCATTCACTTTTATTAATTTTTTATACCAATTTTTCCAGAATTATATTACCGCAAATCTCAATTAATTCATTTTGAATCTGCGGACTTGTATAGCTTGTAATACGGTTTTTCAATGTTTCCGTTTGAATTAAATGTTGGGTCAAAATATTGTCGCCAGAATTCATCCTAAAACAACGATATGAAGTTACAATCGTCACAATGATGGTAATAGAGAGGAGTCTGCAATGTGATAGGACCAGCATCACGATGTCCTCTTAAAGCGACTTCTTGTCTGCCGATAAAGATAATTGTGTCCACGATTGATTTTAGGATTTCCCAATTACGTTGAATTTCAGCTTGCTTCAGTGTTTAACTGTAAACTTATGTCGACAATTTCTTTTACATTAATGAAATTCTGCGCCAATACTATTGCTGCTTTGTGATAATTTAGATCTTGATCTAGTCGCAGCATCTTTCCACCGACGAAACGGAAGTGTAACAAGTGATCGAACATGCGTGTGGTTTCCTTTCCCAACTTCTTTCGGGCTGAAGAAAATGCAAAAATGACAAAATGCTCCGTCTAGCTTTTCAGAATATACAAGCCAAGGAAATTCTTTGAGCCAATTTCTTTGGAATTTTAGATTTCTTGGACCACTAGATGGAAATGTGTAAAGCTCCCCCGGCATCCAACGATTTGTCAAAATTTGATACTTTTCCCCATCCGTTAGCTTTCTGTCGAAATGAATACTTATATCGCGTAAGTTAAAATCCAACTTTTGAGTTCCCATCGAATTCTGCAATGAAATCGCCATCCGTAATCCAATATTCAAAGTTTTAAAATTTAAAACTCGAAAAGTTAAATTTAGAAATTAAAATTATAATATTAAATTAAACATTTCAGTTATAGTTTAAAGTTTAAACACAAATTACAGTTAAAGCTCCTTATTCGCGTAGAAAATAATGTTACTTCCTATATTCGCGAATGAGGAATTCAGTTATTCGCGAATATTTTATGCATAAATATTGATTTTGAGTTTAAATTCGAAGAGTTGCATTTATGTCGATATTTCGGGGTTAAAATAGAAGTGTTGAAATGGAAGTTTCAATTTGGAAGTAAAAAGTGTTTCCTCGAATGTTCATGTTTAAAGATAAAAATTCGAGATATTTTTATACTTAAAAAAACCGAATTATCGAGAGAAAAACTGGACAAAATAAATATGTAGAATGAACTGGAATTTTTGGAAATAAGGTCGAAATATGGACATTTCAATTCCATTTCGGTTTAAAACTTAAAATTTTAACTCAATCATCGAAAATCAAACTTTACAACAGAAACGAGTAAAAGTTTTAAAATATTGCTAAAAATTTTCAAGAATTTGAAATAAAACATTTTCTAAATTTCAAATGTGAAAGGGATCTTTTGAAATTAAAGTCGATATTGGAAGAAAAATATTGAATATTGACATATCGAGTTTCAACTCAAAATTGACTCCCAGAAAAAATTCTAAATTTTTAGAAAAAAAATAGTAAATTGCGAAAAAAACTCGAAATTTATAGACAAACATTTTTTTCCAAAGTTTGAGATCAAAATCGAAATGTTGCATTTAAAACTAAAATTGAAGTGAGAACTCCGAGGAAAAACATGTTTTGGGATTTTCAGTTCAAAGTTGAAACGTGTAGGTTAAAACTGAAGACAATTTTTAACAAAAAAACTGTACAACTGAAAACAATTTTTAACAAAAAAACTGTTTTCTTGAAAATTCAAGTTTTATATCAAAAACTCTGGATAATTATTTTCATTTTAAAATCAAAATTTCGAGAAAAAGTTTTCCTTGTAAAAACTTCAAATTTACACTGACGATTAAAAATAAATTTGACTTTAAATTAGATATAAATGAGTCAAAATCTTTAAGAAAAAAAGTAAAAATTTTAGTTGGAAACTTGAGACATGTAAATAAAAATTTCCTAAACATTTTTAAGTTTACAGTTCTCATTAATTCGAAATGTGTTTATTAAAATAACTTTAGAATTTGTAAAGAAAAATTTTGCTCCAAATTTTGATGTACACTAAAGTTAAAGTTTTAATATTAAACTGAAAATTTTAATACAAATTTTAGAACTTTCCAGCAATATCTTCAAATTTTAAATTTTAAGTGAACACTTGAAGTAAAAATAAAACTTCGAAATTTTCAGTTTGATGCTAAAATTTTCAGTTCAAAGTCAAAAGTTAAAGAACTAAAGTAAAAAAAATGTGGCAATTCCGGGAAGAAAACCTGTAAACAACATTTCGGGTTTAAAATTTGAATTTCGCGTTTAATTTCTAAAAAAAATAACTAATTCTTGACCTTTCGAGTTTAAAGTTAAAATTTTGCATTTAAAGTAAAAATTTCACGATTAAAGTTTAAATTCAAAATCGAAATTTGGAGTTTAAATTCTGAATTTATAAATTAGACTCGGTGTTGCTAAAAGGGGTTTTTCTCGAAATTTCGAAAGTTAAACTATCGATGGAATAGAGCATTAATTTTCAAAGTGCAAATTTGTATTCAAAAATCTTAATTTCTACATTAAAATTGAAAGCTTTAATTTTCATAATTTTAATTTCAAATTTAAAATTATAGATTAAGATAATTCTCAAAAAAAATTGGCAATTATTTTTTTTTGTAATAAAAAATAATGATATATGAATTTTAATAATTTGAAATAAACTCTTACTCAGTGGCGGCTCGCGTATAGGCACTGTGGAACGCAGCACCCCCAATTTCGCTTAAGAGTTTTTTCTTAACATTTTGCGAAGACTTTTCCTTAAACAATTTTTAATAGAAATTTTAAATTTTCTCCGCTTTATTTTTATAGAAATGTCAAGTTTCTTTTACGAAGTTACTGGATTTTAAAATCTATTATAATTTTTTTTCGAATTTAAAAAAATATTGAGAAAATAATTAAAATTTCAAAATAAAATCCAAATCCAACTCTTCTCGCATTTTAATATTTATCTAAAAAAAATAACAGCGAATATTCGAGCTTTTACCTTAAATCTCAGTTTCTCCTAAATATTTCGATTTATTTAAGAAAATTTTAATCTTTTCTGCAAAGTTTCTATTTTTTCCTAAATATTTTATAAAAAGGATTTTTTTTATAAATTCCTATTTGAAAATTTTGTTATTAAAATTTTTTCTGGAAATTTCAACTTCTCCAGATTTTTTTTTTCTCCAATTTCGATAAAAATATTTACCAAGAAACCCTAAAATTTCTATAAAAATTCTTCATGGTAGACCCTTATTGACCGGAAATATTATGTTTTTTTCAATTTATTTAACATTTAACAAGAAATGTTAAATAAATTGAAAAAAACATTCTATAAAAATGTCAACATTTTGGAAAAAACGAAGAAATTTTAAGAAAAAATTTAATTTTCAACTCCTTTCGCATTTTGATATTTTTATAAAATGAAGTAACAACCGAATCTTGGATTATTTTCGTAATTTTTCTCAAAGAAATTTTGATTTTTTCCATGAAATTTGTGTTTTTCTTTAAACATTTTATACAAAGAAATTTTTTTAGAATTTCAACTTTTGCTGGAGATTTTGTCTTTAAAATATTATTTCTTGTAAAAATTTTTCATTTCTCTAATTTGTTTTAGAAATGCTAAAGTTTTTCACGAAATGTTAATAATAATAATAATGTTGATAGTTTAAAGTTCCTTTTATTTTGTAATTTTAATAAGAAACTGAAAACAAAAGAACAAAAGAAAATAAGGATTTTGAAAAAAGTTTATATTTTGAAAAAAAAAAAAATAATTTTTAAAATAGTAGACATTTTCAATAATTGTGCGAATGGAAAAAGGCAAAATTTTGGAAAAATATCGACATTTAAAATAAATTGCAGAATTTTTAATTAAATTTTCAAAGAAGCTGAAATTTTGAATATTGAAGAAAACTCAAAATAATCAAAAAGGTTGAAATTTTGAAAAGGTAAAATTTTGGAAAAAGTCCAAATTTTGAGTAGTTCAAATTTAAAATAAAAACTCACTTCTTTTTAAAGTTGATGATTTAATTGGAAACGTTGAAAAAACTTATAATATTTTTAAAAAAGTTCTTTTCGAAAAGAGTAAAAGTTTTGAAAAAAAGTCGACCTTTTGAAATGGAATGGAAATTTTTAGAAAAATTCGAAATATTACGAATTAGCAAGAAATTTCAAAATGAGTTTTTAAGAAATGTCTCACTTAAAAGAAAAATCAAAATTTTCGAATAAAGGATCGACAGTTTGCAAATACCTAATGCCGAAATTTTGAAAATAGTTTAAATTAAAAAAAAATAGTCCAAATTTTTAAGTTTCCCAAACATTTTTAATTTTGAAAAATAGCTACAACTTTTGAAATTTTCAACAAAGTGGGAATTAAAAAAAAGTCGAAAATTTTAGAAAAGCGCAGATTGAGGAAAATGCTAAAACTGAAATTTTTTAACACTTTGATCGTTCTAAATTTTGAGAAATATACGAAATATATAAAAAATTTGAGGATAAGGCAAAAATGTTCATAAACTTTCAAATTTTCAAAAGAGGCCAATATTTTGAAAATAAAGAAATTTTATACTCGAAACTAAGAAAAAATATCAAAACTTTAAAAAAGTAGATACATTCAAAAGATCTGAGAATTATTATCGAGCTTTTAAAATAATTCGAAATTTTGAAAAAGTTTAAATTTTGCATAATTGGGAAATTTTCACTCAAATTATCAAGAAAATCCAAAATTTTTAAAGCCGGAATATTAAAAACAAGTCAAAAATTATCAGATATCGAAATATTGAGAAGTTACAAGTTTGAAGAGAGTTTAAATTTTTGGTAATTAAAATTTTGAACCAAAGTTTAAGAAGATTTGTTAAGAAAGATTGAAATTTCAGATCAACAAAATCCCAATTTTAAAAAAACCTTAAACGTCAAGACAAAAAAATCGAAATTTTAAATGAATTTCGATAATTAAAGTCATAAAAAACAAAAATTGTCGAAAATGTGAAAAAAATCGACATTTTGTAAAATGTCTCCATTTCAAAAAATCTAAACTGCAAAAAAAGTTGAAATTTTGAAAAATGGTTGACATTAAAAAAACAGTCGAAATTATTAAAAATCGAAATTTTCATTAAAAATATTATAATTTCTCAAAAAAAATGATGAAAGTTTAAAACGTCAAAAGTCCAGTTTTAAAAAAATTACGTTTTCAGAAAAAGTAAAAAAATGTACTGTCTCCAACCCCCCCCCCCGTTAAAATTGGCCACATTTTAGCGTGGTTGTATTTTTCCTTGCACGAGGTGAGCAATAGCTTCCACTTTTTTAAAATTAAATGATATGTATGGTGACTTTAAAAAGACTTTTTCAAAAGCATTACAAGGTACTATTTTTGGGAATGTTAAACTTGAAATTTCAAGTTTTGGTTGAGTTGAAACTTCACCCATCTTGGGTTAAAACCTCCGTGAAGTGACGAGGAATAAAACCCAATTTAGTTTAGAGATAGTATCTTTTCTGTTCTAAAAATTTTTATAATTTCACAATTTATAAATTATACATCATAATAAATAAAAAACTTATTAACATTCAACTAGTTGATAACTTAACAAAGGTAAGTATTTAACAAGATATATAGAAACATGACTAAAATAATTGGCACCATGAATAAGTCGTTTTTGGAATGGAAAACCTTAAGATTGTGCTGACCCGTATGTGCCCGCTGGCGGTCGATAAGCTTTGGGAAGAGCTAAGTATTGTAATGAATTAAACGCGTATTTCCTCACACTCGTATTCTTAAGTGTATTTTCTCTACGACAACCCTCACTAAAACGAAAACTAATTATTTTTGCATCAACAAGTGACCTCCTGTAGACGAACCTTCTCATACAATCCAACGCTCTTTGGAACTCGTGTTCCGCCAGATGATACTCATCGCTTAAAATTTGACATTGCTCCAAAGTGACAGCCATACCAGTCCGATCTTTCGCACTTTTACAACTTGTAAAACGCAAACCTGTAAATTTCCACTATTACAAAACAGTAAGATCATACGAATACATACCTTTCATTTGTCTGCATAATTGACTAGCCAAGTGCAAAATTTCCACATTTTTACTTTTGCCGCTGTATACCGAATTCCTTAATTCTTCAATCAGCTCTAACAACGACTTAGTTTGCGGCGAACATGCCGATAACCGTCCATTTGACAAATTCGCTGTCTCTGGCACGTTCAGTTTCTTATATCTTAAGTAATACTCGTTAAGTCTCACGAAATTATCCACATTGCTACGCTCTTGGGGTCTAGTAGCCCCTATACTTTCAGCTAACGTGGCCATTTCATTAATACCAACGTTAAAAAACACTGGGGTAACATGGAAGCTGACAGTTTGCCGTGTGGGCATCAAACTGTAGAGTGCGTCAGGTACGGGTAACGAAACCGTCAACGAATTCCTACTACCGGTCACTTTGGGCGCCGGTGACAAATCCGATGACGTTCGCACTAAAACGAACAAAACCGTGCGAAGGTCCTCGACGGCGACGGACATGTCGCCCCACATGTCGATTTCTTCTCCGTGGTAGCTGAGAAGCGCTTCGAACGAGGCTAGAGGCCCTAGGGTGCTCAGGACCAATACGAAGGCCGGGTCGGGCTTATGGCACCATAGCCTGGCCATCAGACTCGTAACCAAAGCAGTCAGCTGGAAAGTAAACGGTCACAATTTATTAATTAGACATAGGTCGATTTCGAAAAACGTTTTTATTTTGGAGCTTTTAAAATAGGGATGTCGATTCTTTTTTAAAATAATTGATTTTTGAATCGATTCGAATCGTGAGCAAAAGTATCGATTCCCGATAAAATTGGGTGCTGAAAGATCGATTTCCGATTGATCGCCTTGTTGGTGAAATTTTTAAACATTTCTAATAAAAGAAAAATTGAATGATAATAATGAATTGGCGTAGTTTAATTTTGAAAGTTTTTTCTTGGATTTTAAACACTAATATTTATATTTTAATTATTTATTCCTAAGTAAAAAAATCCGATACATATTTATTTTCTGCTTTGTTTTTTATTTATGTATTTTTGGGCATTAACTTATAAAAATATATTTAGAAATGTGAAGTTTAAACTGGAAATTACGAGATTAAAGTGGAAATTTCTATTTTATTTTCCAAATTTCGACTTTTTTGCTCACAACACTGACTCAATATCGCAAATGGGCCTCATCAAGTCTAAATCTGGCCCTGCGGAAGGGCACCAGTTCATTGGACCAGCGGTTTAAAGGCGTTGTTCTTGAAAATTGTTTGGAAATCAAAAAAGTGAACCTCCGCGGATAAAACTGTAATGTTTTGGGAGTTCGTCCAATAATTGATCGATTTGTTCTGCAGCGGGTTAAAAAAATTCCAAACTTGATACTTACCGCTTGGGAGAAGCAAACGTCCCGGCGATATCTCACGTTGCAGACCCGCTGCGCTGACCGGGGCTCCTCCTGCACCCGAAACACGGAATGGGTCAGCCGGGCGGTCTTCAGCAGCCCGTCCATCGCCTGCCTCAGCTTCCTCATGCTCGGTCGTAATTCGGCCGCCCAATCGTCGATTTTACTCAAATCCAACCCATCTGTAAACTTATTACCATTCCTGACCACATTCGTAACAGAGTTAATAGCTTTAGAAACCGCCTCCGCGTCTTTATTACAAACAGTCGGTTGATTTGTGACCACGCGTCTATTGCGAGGATTTTGTCTTAATCTGACAGCGGGGCTACCGCATCGTCCACATAGAAACTTAACTTTGCTAACGAGACACATCACGCTGGCTTCGATATTCAATTGGGTGATATCCCAAGGTTCTGGCTCGTCAGTGGGCTTGTAATAGTTAGCAGAAGGGGAGCTGCACATGACGTTCGTGTCTAAAAACGTCCGAACGCCGTCAGCTTCCAGGGATTTCGGTTCACCGTTGGGTAAACTGTCCACCCCCGAGCTTTCCATCGAGCCTTCGTGCTGGCTGTCTTCACACTCGGGAAAAATAACGAAATTCGTCTCATCTGGGGTCCTTACATTCAAACAAAGACTTTTAACACCTTCGCTAGTATTGAGTAAATTTTCCTTATTGGGGACCTTCCAAATATCTTCGAGGGTTCTAGGGGTACACGGTGTCGCAAAGTCGTCCAAGTCGGGACTTTTTAGATCCAACGACGTCAGTTGTTGGGTGATGCGTTTGAATGGTGACAACGCCAAACTGGGTCTACCTCCGCTTTCCAAGCTGATGTAATCGTCACCAACGCCGGAATCGTCAGTGGTCAGCAATTTGTATTCCTCGATGAAATTTAAAGCTTCTTCGACCAAGCCGGGGTCCCATAAACTTAGAAGTATTCTCGTTTTGCTTATCATGTCCTCGCAGATGGGGAGCATGCCGTTGGTTTGTTTTTCTTTCGCTAGACGCATCAACGTTGTCATTGCTTCTACGACTTCTTTGCGAAGTTGTTTGATTGCCTAAATTCATTTCGGTTATTATTCGTAGATCAGAAATGGGGGGGGGGGGGGGTACTGACCTGAATTGCATCGTTGGCCATGGAAATTTTCGTCGTTATTTGGTAATTTGAACTCGACTTCGTCGGGGATTCCTTCAGCAATTGAACCAATCTGTAAACAATGGTTGGTAAATTTAGCTAAGAGCGCATTTTTAGCGTGTTTTATTGGGTTTCTCTTCGCCAGTTTCGCCACAATTCTAGATTTTCAGTTATCTTATGTTAAAGATTGGCAATCTCTTCCCAAGCAGCATTGGATCTTTGTCAATCGCAAATCAAAAAAATTGCCAATTCTTTGAATGTTACTGAAAATCGAGAATTGTGGAAGGAGTAACTGACGAAGAAAAGCCAATAAAATATGAATGAAAATAACATTACTTGGCAAAAAAGATACCATTCATCCAATATGATTAATAGAAGAAAAAGTTATAATTTTTCGTATCCAATACGATTAATAGAAGAAAAAGTTATAATTTTTCGTAAACTAGTTTGGTTTAAGAAAATATCTAAGGCACATTTTATTATAACCCACTCGTAAGAGGTAATCTTGTTAATTAAAATTAATTACAGCAATAATTCGCTTTGCGTCGTTTCGTCTTGCATTTTTTCGAAGTTGCGTCGCTGCTTAATTAGTACTAATTTTCACTGTGCGTCGTTATATTTTCGAGGTTGCGTTGTTTTGGGGTCTTTAATTTTTCTTTTGAAATTTTTTGAAATTTTCTTTTTATTCTAAAAGATGGCACCACTTTTGTTTCTAATTGCGCCATGCCATCAAAACTCTAACCGAAAATCAACGCAATTTTAATACTGTTTTATTTTCACTGTGTTTTGCTAATTTTAGAGTTCAGTTTCAATTATGTAGTGCGTTATGCTTTTTGTAACGTTTCAATTAGTGTGTTGTGCCTTTTTAAAAAGAGAATAATAAATTTTTACGGGTTGTTTCTGGTTACAAAAAAGGTAAATATTTTTCCAATTTATTTATTGGCAGAGTTATATTATTTTTTTTTACATACACTTGTAATTTGTTTAGCCAAATGAGTGGAAAGGGCGCTGCTGGTAGAATTACCAAAAATAAAAAAAAAACTTTTTTAGCCAAATGAGTGGAAAGGGCGCTGCTGGTAGAATTACCAAAATTAAAAAAAAAACTATCAGCTTCGAGACAAAATTAGATATTCTGCGACGATTTGATAAGGGAGAGAAGGCTGTGGAGATAGCAAAGGCTGTTGGTCTGGCTGCAACAACCGTCAGAACTATTAGAGATCGAGATGGGGATAAAATAAGAGAGGCTGCAAAATCTGCAACATCATTAGATGCTAAAACGATGACCCGTACAAGGAGTGCTTTGATGATTGAAATGGAGTCCTTGCTTTCTATTTAAATTGAAAATCAAGTTGCGCAGAGAATACCATTAAGTAAAATGGTAATTCAGACGAAAGCAAAAAGAAAGATGACATAAAAAATAAAGCAGTACCAAACGATAATGCTAGTGGTAGTAATACAGAGAAGAATGAAATATTTGAAACTAGTCAGGGCTGGTTTGAGAGATTCAAGGTTAGAGCAAATCTGCACAGCGCGAAGCAGCTAGCGCTGATTTAATTGCTGCAGAACGCTACCCGACAGAGTTAAAAGCATTAATTCATGATCCGAAACAAGTCTTTAATGTTGACGAGACTGGGTTATTTTGGAAACGTCCACCTAACAGAACTTTCATATCTAAAACAGAAAAATCTGCGCCAGGATTTAAAGCTAGCAAGGATAGACTGACTCTTCTTCTTGGTGGTAATGCAAATGGTGATTTCAAATTTAAACCATTTCTTATTTATCAATCAGAAAATCCAAGAGCTATGAAAGGTTGTTCAAAGAATCTGCTTCCTGTCCACTGGCGAGCAAACAGAAAAGCACGGATGATAACATCATTATTTCAAAACTGGGTTTCAACTTGTGCTATTCCAGAAATTAAAGCTTATTGCAACAAGGAAAACTTAAACTTCAAGGCTTTGGTCCTAGTAGACAATGCTCCTGGCCACCCATTTTATGTTGATGAGTTGCCAGAAAACGTGAAATTTGTATTTTTGCCGCCTAATACGACACCAGTTATTCAGCCGATGGATCAGGGAGTAATATCGACTTTTAAAAGTTATTACCTTCGACGAATGTTCGTCGTCGTTTAAATGTTTAAACTTCTTTTAAGTGAGACTGATGGACAAGATAAGCCTACCATGCTAGAGTTTTGGAAAAAGTTCAACATTATGAAAGCCATAGAAATTATATCCGCTTCGTGGGAGGAGATTAAACCACTTTGCATGAATGGTATTTGGCGCAAAATGTGGCCTCAATGTGTTCACCGAATATGCGCTGCAGAAGATGATGGTACATCAGCTGTTCGTCATGAAATTTCAAATTTAGCTAGCGAGTCTAATTTTGAAGGTATGGAGGAGACTGACAAATGAATTGCTAACCTCGCACAACCAAGAATTCTCTAATGAAGAACTATTGCAACTGGCATTGCAATTTGCTAATGAAGACGATGACAGTTTAAAATATCTTCGTCATTTACTTTATAATTCAACAGTCCACAGATTCGTTATAGATTTCATGAACACCGGTTTTAAATTGGTCCCAATATGCAGACCATAACGCAATATTGCCATTAAATTTGGATATTTCTAATTTAGGTAACCTTACCGATATAATTGTATTTTGTGGGTTACCAGATTGTTGATCTTGAAGAATAGTGTTATTCTGCGTTGATTGTTCATTTCTTTGTGTTGCGAACTGGTACCACATCCATTTTAAACTTCAGACGAAGTTTCAATCTGGTAATGGCCTCAGTTGCACGATCTTTATATTCCACAATTTTTTCACTCTCGGCCTCCATATGATCAGCATGGAAAGTTGAATAGACTTGTTCACTTACAAGGTTCAACTTACTGTTCAGCGCCTTTATACGTTCAAGTAATGCCATAAGTTCATCTGCGCTGCTCTCCGATTCAAGTACATTAGTTATTGTTGAGTAACTTAGTTAGGTTACTACAGTAGCTTCTTCTAAGAGCAAGTTCAATTTCCTTTCGTTATCGTTCGTTTTAGGTCAAGATTGCAGTATAATCTTCCCGGGTTTCGGCAGCAAATTTAAAATATCTTCGTCGTTTACATTATAATCCAATAGTCCACAGATTCGTTAAAGATTATTTAATCTTGACCACTTAATACAAAATATACGATCAAACATAAGGAAATATAATACAATATGACATTAAAAATTAACTAATATCAATCAATCGTTTATAAATAATAACTTAGCAACAGTAACAGTTCAAGGCTAATTAGATATTTTCAACAGACAGTGACCGTTCAATAGGAATCTCCGAAGAACAAAATTTAACTTCCAAACAAATTTCCAAAGTGATGTGTTTGATTGACGAAGCTATGGAGATTTTTTTAAAAAAACGTTCCTGACAGCGGAAGGAGTTTTAAAGTGTCCCAGGCGGTAGCTACGAATATCAATTGCTACAAGGAAATGTATTTTACGTTGAAAAAAAAAAGCTGTTCAGCAAACATTGAACCAATTTTTTGTGAAAGAAAGCCGACTTACGACAACAGCCACTTTGGACTCATCAGAGAGTGATTAATTTTAATTTCGTTTTTCATAAATTAATTGAATAGGTTATTTTGTTTTAATTGAATACGTTTTTTTTTTTGTATGTATGTAATAAAAGTTTATATTATTTTTGTTTTTTAAGTGTTTACTTCGTTCAATTTTCTTTTTAAAAAGTAGTATTTTCGTAACCCTGGAACCTAACTTCGATTTTTACATGGTTTGCTATAGAAAATTTTAATTTACTTTGGGTCGTGTTTTTTTAAAACGTAACCTCGACGCAAAGTGAGGTATAGATGTACACTAGGACTCCAATAATTCGACCTCGGATAGTTGGACTTTCCGGATAATCCGAAGGATGAATTGTGAAGCTGGAAAGAAAATTTTTGGTCCCCCAGTTGAATTGATAAATTTGGTGTTCTGACAGTGGCGGCTGGTCTTAAAGAGCGCAAGAGCGCGCGCTCCTCGTGAAATGAGCGATCTATTCTTTTCTGTTTAATGTAAAAGACTTGGATTTATCACATTTTTAAACACAAAATAATGACATTCTACACATAATAATACTTGTGAGTGACTTGGAATAAAGTACGCAAACTTTTATTCCATTATATTATATATTATGAGGAAATTGAAATACGTTGGTACGCGCAGAATTATGCACCTAGCGTGGCTGCCATGCGATGCCTATCAACGGTCTTCACGGGATACGGAGAAATAAACTACAGAACACCACGTTAAAGCTAGCCCGGGGTACGCCGCTCCGCGCATGTGCGATATTGCCAAATGGTGAGTACGAGTCAGAGTTTGGAGTGTGTATTTACGTTTATGATGCTAAATGCGTAGGTCCCGGCTGATCTGATTGCGATTGCTATTTGTGCCGCTTCCAGGCCTAACTGCCAATAGTACCGCTATTCACAAAGAGATAGCAGTACCCATTCTAGGGTCTAATTATTCATTTATAGATTTGGATTTAAACAATTTTATTGAGAAAGTAATGAAGACTTTATTTCTTTAAAAGATCGTAGAGCGGATTTTGTTTTAAAAAATATTTTTTTTTGTGTTTTTGTAGAGTTTAATTAGAACCTTGTAATAAAATATATTTTATTTTCAAATGCAGTTTTCATGAAATGGAGATTATAAGATGGTAATTTAATTTAATTCGTAAAAATACTATTAAATATCACATCTTTTGTGTCACTTTTCTTTCTCTGAAATTTAATATCTTGCTATGACACTGGAGTTACCTAAACTCTTAACTACTAATATTTTTGCATCTGCGCACCCCCTGTCAAAAAGTCACCAGCCGCCACTGTGTTCTGAATGAACTTGAGACAGACAAGCGCCCTACCCTGCCCTACTCTAGCCACGCCTATGGTTAGATAGGATATGTAACGTTCAGCCCCATAGCACACTTTAACTATTTTGGATTCAATTTAAAGAAGAGCGATTCGCTTAACCCAGTCACTGCTGATTCAAAAATGTATGAAAACTACAGATGCTCATTGTATCTACTATTAAATGAGTTAAATTTATTTGCATGTATATACTATATACATTTTTCGGTAAAACGACTAAGGGTTTTGATAAAATCGTTAACTAGGGATTTTTTGAGCCGAAAAAATGTTCCAGATAGGTGTCTTGGTCAAAATTTGGAATCAACAGTTCTTGAGAAGATTTTAATTCTTCAGGAACAATGTTTTTATCTCCTAAACAGCTCTATCGATTTCGATAAAACTTGGTAATTAAGGTTTTTTTGATTAAAAAAAAAATTGATATCACCATTTTTAGGGATATATTGCTCCTTGAGGAAGACATTTTTATCTTAGAAACGATTTCGATGCAATTCGGTAAATAAGGGTTTTTTGGATTAAGAAAACGATAAGTATATAAATTTGGGATCGCATTTTGTCAGGGACATCATTGGCCTCCAAGAACAATTTTTATTTCCGAAAGGGTTTTATCGATTCCGACAAAATTTAGTAAATGGAGGATTTTTGTGTCAACAAAATGATCTAGACCAGGAATGAGCAACCTTTTTTTACAGACTGAGAAAAATATGAATGCGCTTGCACTCCCTGGTTCATGCAGCAAGCTGAAAATTTGTATGTATTCAATTGGAGGACTTTCCAATTCTTCAGAATTCATCCTAACCTTGAAACATTTTTTGGAAATTTCTACCTTTTTCTCAAATTTTGTATATTTTTTTTACAAAATTTAACTTTTTCTTTTAAAATTTTGCATTTATTCATAAATTTGCCTTCTTTTATTAAACATGACTGATTTTGAATTTAAAAGTTGCTCGTTTTTTTTTCTGAAATTTCGTCATTTCTCGAAATTCGACTTTTCCTGACAATTTCGCCTTTTTCTGATTCTGAAAATTTCCGCTTGTTTATTAAAATTTGCTTTTTTTTCGAAATCTGGTCGATCTTTTAGACAGAAAGGTATATTTTTTAGAAATTTAAAATTTTTGTGAAAAAACAAAAATGTCTTTGTAAACTTCAACCCTTTTTAATCCCAATTTCTGGTAGTTTCAACTTGCTTGTCAAAATTCCGATGTGTTATCACAATATTTGTCATTTTCTGACACGGCTGTTGAGGCAAGGCAGGAAGCCTATCTTGCTCTCACTCGTCCAAAGAGTCCAGAGAAAATAAATATTCGATTTTTCTTTTAAAATTTATTCTTTTTCTGAATTTCGAAGTGTCACTAAGATTAAATGCTTTTTCTCAAAATTTAGATCTTTTCTGCAAAATTTCTCTTACAATATCGTCTTTTTTCTCGGGGTTTTGACTATTTTTTTTTACTTTATTTTAATTTGACTTTCTTTAGACAATTTTTTGTCCATTTCAAAGTTTTCTCGAATTTTTTTTCAAATTCCGATATTTTTCTGAACATTTACTAAAAATCTCGATCTTTAAGGTTTTGAGTTTTTTAGAAATTCTAACTGGTTTCCTGAAATTTGTCTTTTTCAGGAAATCTTGATTTTTATCTCAATATACGATATTTAATATTTCAATAATTTTTTTCTTTTTTGTTAAATTCGTCTTTTTTTCTCATATTTCGAATTTTCCTAAGATAGTCTTTTACCTAAAATTCGCCTGTTACTCAAAATTTGTCTTTTTCGAAATTTTGATTTTGTTTTCAAAATTTTACCTTTTGGACTTTTTCAAAAAAAATTTCTGAAAATGTTCACTTTTCTGTTGTTGCGAAAAATATATTTGGGAATTTCGAGAAAAAGATTTTTTTGTAAATTCAACATCTTTACTAAATTTTAAATTTTGAGAACAATGTTTTTGAATTTTGCGATTTTTCTTTCTCAGGATTGGACTTTTTTTTGAAAATTGCGTCTTTTCACAAAATCGGATCTTTGAAAATTTTGATTTTTTTTTGAATTTTGCACATTTCTCGAGTTTTTGAGAAAAGTTAGGTTTTTATTTTCAACATGATTTATTGAAAATTTCAACTTGATAAATTTTCCTCCTAAAATAAGACCTTGTTCTGAAAATTTGGAATGTTTCCTAGAAAATTCAATATTTTTTTGTTATTTGTAACATAATTTTGAAAAATCCTTAATTTTTTTTCGAAGTCTTTGTTTTTTCTGATTTTTTAAGAATTTTATTCCCGATAATTTCAACTTGACTTTTAACTCAAAATTCAATTTAATCCGTTTCTGGACATTTTCATTTAAAATGAAATTTGTTCCAAAGATTTAGACTTTTTCACAAAATTCGTTTATTTTTTTTTAAATTGGATCGAAATTTTAATAGAAATCCAAAAAATCTGAGAAGAATATTTTTAGGAAATCTTGAAAAAAAGATTCCTTGAAAAATTTCAAAAATATGACAACATTGTAATAAAATAGAAATTCTGAAATCATTGTTTTCAAAAGTTGCATTTTTTTACCTGAATTCGACTTGTTCTGGGAATTACAACTCTTTTTACAAAAATTTCTTTTTGCCAATTTCGTCTCTTTTACATTTCCACTTTTTCGAAATTCCGACATTTCTTAAAGTTCTCCAAAAGGTTTTTTCTCAAGATTGGACTTTTTTCAAAATTTTGGATTTAATTTGAAAATGCGATGTTCCCAATTCTGTAGTTTTTAAGTTAAGATGCACAGAAGGTTTTTTTACCCATGAGTTTTTTAGAATGATTGTTATTGCTCCCTCCCTTTAAGAAAATCTTGCCTAAGCTTATGTCCAAGATATTTCATGAATCGTGGAAATTTATTTTCTTTTTTTTTTTCATCAAATTGTTTGACATTTTCTTTTCTAAAATTTTTACGTAAAACAGTAAAGCTTAGGCGGCTGCAGAAAAATGTTAAGCGGGCCGCATGTGGCCCGCGGGCAACGTCTTGCTCATCCTTGATCTAGACGGATTCAATTTTAGTAAAATTTAGCTATCGCCTTTTTTTAGGAATTTATTTTTTTTGGAAAACAAATATTATTTATATCTGAAACGATTCTACGTATGTTCTATCATTTTTGACCAAAGTCGATAACCAAGTCCTAATGCACAAACCAATATCTGTTCAAGCCAATTGGTCCGTGCATTTATATGGGGGCTTCCCTATAGAGCAACCGCTTTGCTAAGTGTTTGTGGCTCAACTGTTGATGGTTTATTTATTTATGATCTACTATACACTCTTAGGGGGCTGCATACTGTAGTCTAGGTTGCATTCTATTTGCATCGATAACCAACATTTTTTTGAATTGGAAAAATTATCTGTAAAAATTTACGATGACAATTTTTGTAAGGACTTTTCTTCCTTCAGGAACAATGTTTGTCTCCGCAACGACTCTTTATCAGTTTCGATGAAACTTGGTGACCAGGAAATATTTGGGTCAAGGAGATGATCTAGGTAGATGCAATTTAGCAATTTTAGTAAAAATTCGAGGTCACCATTATTAGGGACATCTTTCTGATTGAGAAACAAACTTTTATCTCCAAAAAGTTTCTATCGATTTCCATGAAACTCTTGTAACTAAGGGTTTTTTGGTTCAAGAAAACGATCTATCAGGATCACCATTTTTTAGGGGCATCTTCCTCCTACAGGAATAATTTTTATGTCAGAAACGACTCTATCAATGTCGATTAACTAGGTAACTAGGACATCCTTAGGTCAGAAAAATGATCTAGATATCAAATTTAGTAAAAATTCGGATCTTTACTTATTAGGAGCATCTTCCTCCTTGAGAACCGATTTCTTCTCTCTGAAACGGTTCTGTCGATTTCCAGAGAGAGGATCACTATTTTTAGGGATGGTTTTCTCCTTAAGGAAAAATTCAAACTCAAACTTTAATGAAACTTGATAACTAGAATATTTTTGGGTGATAAGTGCTATTTTAGTAAAATTTCGATGTCACCATCTTTTAGGGACATCTTACTCGTTGAGGACAGGATAAAGATAAGAAATCTTTAGCGTAAGAAAAATAGACCTATTGAGATTTTTGGAACAAAATGACACTTTGAGACAAATTACATTTATAAAATGAAGAGAAAGAAATACATATAAGTTAGGCGAGCCAATCACAGCAAATCCAGTTTGCTACTCTCCCCCTTGAGGCTCTCTCTTCTGGACGATTGCAAGATTCCAAAAAAATTTAAATTTGTGGCTATTTCATCTTTCCTGCGCTATAGTGACTATAATATATTTTTCAAAATGCGTTTCACTTTATTCACAATCCAGTTTGTTATCTTTTCGAACATAAAAATAACAAAGCAAAGATAAACAAAGTATATCTGGCAATAAATGCTCCCCCTTAGCCTAATCCTTTTAAAAAATTGCACTAGAAATATTCTAAAAGTAGTAAATAGCATAAGAATTAGGGTTCCTAGATTTCTAACAGCAAAACGGGACATTGATCAAAGGGAGGGAGATGAGGGGCTGTGCCGATAACAATAAAAAATGCCCCAAAATAATTTTTAACGACCAAAAATGAAAAACGGGCATCACTTTAGTATTTGCCAATAATTTTTTTACGATTAAAACCAGTTATTCCCCAAAAAAATCGTCGACTAAAAAAAGATATCATGCCCTCGAATTCTCAATAATCGGTATTTTTTGCATCCTCCTGGGCATAAGGCTAGGCAAATATTGTAAAATTGTGAAATTTGACAGAACATACTATAATTATATAATAACAAATTAAACAAAACTTTAAAAGGTTAATACTGTACGTGTAAATTTAACTTTAACGTTAATATGAAAAAAAAGTGAACAAAAACAAGTGTTGATGTTAATATGAACCATTTTGTAACATTATTTATATTAAGCCCAATTTTTGAGGCCTAGACACGCTACGCGTGTTTTGAGCATGAAGCGATTGTTCCTATGGACACGCTAGGCGTGTTCTTAGCATGGAATGTGTTAATTGACGAGAGTTTGATCGATTCTTTCAAAACACTAAAGCGTAGCCGGGTGACTTGTCTATTTTTTACAAGTACTATCATAAAAGATGCTCGCAGGAAGTAATAAGATTGATCCCCCTAAGGGCAAGATACTTGAAGCATACAAGATAGTCGGAGACAGCAAATTCCTGTGCGTCCAGCTTGACGCAATGAGGACTTCCGTCTACGAAGACTCATTTTTCTATAGAACTTCCAAGCTATGGACGCGCTATCGAAAGTAATTTTCCCAAAAAATTACAACCTATCCTTGTTTAAGAAGGCGGTTTATCACCATCTATCCTTGTTTTCGCATCATACTCGCAGTGCTTGGAAGGCATAATGGGGTTACCCTTTGCGAGTGGATTAAAGTTTAAAAAAAAAATAAAAAATAAAACTTTATGCAATCAACTATCCAAAGTTACAGACAGTTTATGCAATTTCACGGAAAAAGTTCGATTTGTTTTATTTTACATATTAACTCTTGTCGGAACATTTGTTAGCATTCGAGTTGGATATACCCAACTGATGAGATCTAACAAGATCGAAACCAATCTTTGGTTCCCAAACTTCGAATCTAATAAATGTTCACACCTATTGGTCTGTGCATTAGAATCAATAACATGACAAACATTGTTTTATTTCTCAGCTCAGCCAAAACAAAAAATAGAAAAATAGAGGGCCCCACACTTATTAGAACCGGATCTGTCAAAAATTTCTTACTTTATCAAGCCGCCGTTTTTGGATTTGTGCGAGTGGGCTGTGAATGCGCCCACTGTGATCCAATCGTAGAATCCGGCTTTGTTTAGGGTGTCGTTGTGGACCCACATTCGTTGCAAATGCAAGTTGACGGGGGCGAATTCGAGACTTCGATCCGATCTGCGGGAGCTCGGTTTAAAAAGATTGCCTTCGTGCGCTTGGAGATTTTCCCTCGCTTGGGAATAGAGTCGCAACAGATGTAGATGTCGATCGAGCAATTCGACTTGTCGCGTGTGCCAGGGTTCCCTGAGTTCACCCATTCCCGCCACTTCTTGGAGAAGTTCTTTCTCTTGATGTATCCAGACAGCTCTGTAATGTTATTAACTGTAATTAACCTGAAACAGTCCATTACATTACAGCATTACAGTCCAGATTCATTACAGTTCAGGTTTATTACAGAATAAACCTGAACTGTAATGAACCTGGACTGTAATGCACCCGGACTGTAATGAACCAGGAAAGGGGGTGGATGGAAACTGAAGTTAAACGCATGATAAGGGTGCTAAATAAAAAGCGTTTTCATGGCTTAATGTTATGGCTAATCAGTGGTTAACTTTGTTTTTTTTAAACTGGTTCAAAGACTTACAGTAATTGATGAGGAAAAGAGAAGCATAGGCGACTTTCGGCCATGTACTCGTGTACGCATATGTCGCCACCTAGACCGGAATGAAACCTATAAGTCTGCATGAAAGGTGAGGCGAAAAGCAACTTCAATTCCGATTGGTTGGGAAGGCGCATTTTCACCCCTAATCTGGGTGGTAGCGATTGCGATCTTCGATGGGAGTATACCTGTAATGTAATTAAATCTGCATTAATAATTTTGGTGGAGCGGGCAAAAATTAAAATACAAATCTCGTCCCCTGAAACCAAGAAAGATTAAAAAAAAACAACAAAAGTTGCTCTAACACGTTTCGATAGCCAATCTACCAGGTCGTTCAGTAAGGCCGTAGGATAAGTTAAAAAAAAAAACAAAATTTTGACAAAACTCGATTTTATTATTCAATATAGTTGCCTTCGAGGGCGATACGAGTATAGCGATTTTCCAACTTTTCGATACCACTTTATAGTACGATCTCTCTTTCTCGTCAAAATAGGCCTCAGTTTCAGTGATTACTTCATCATTGGACTTTCTTTCCAACAAGCATTCTCTTGAGATCTGAAAACAGGGGCTGAGGGCTAAATCTGGAGAATACGGTGGACGGGTAAGCAATTCGAAGCCCAATTCATTTAATTTTGCCATCGTTTTCATCGATTTGTGATACGGTGCATTGTCTTAGTGAAACAACACTTTTTTCTTTTGCAAATGTGCCCGTTTCTTTGCGACTTCAGCCTGCAATCGATCCAAAAGTGCACAATAATAGTCGGTGTTGATTGGTGGTTCCTTTTTAGAGATAGTCGATGAATATTATTCCGTTCGCATCCCAAAATACAAAAGCCATCACCTTACCGTCGCCGACTGTTGCGTCTTTGCTCGCTTTGGATTCGGTTCGTCGACTGCTGTCTAGGGATGCCGATTCCTTTTTAAAATAATTGATTTTTGGATCGATTCGAATCGTGAGCAAAAGTATCGATTCCCGATAAAATTGGGTACTGAAAAATCGATTTCCGATTAATCGCCTTGTTGGTGAAATTTTTAAATATTTCTAATAAAAGAAAAATTGAATGATAATGATGAACTGTCGTAGTTTAATTTTGAAAGTTCTGTCTTCTTAAGTACTCATTTATATTTTAATTATTTATTCCTAATTAAAAAAACCCGATACACATTTATTATCTGGTTTGTTTTTTACTTATGCATTTTTGGTTTTTTACAAAGATGTAGAAAGGGTATTCATTTATAAAAATATATTTAGAAATATAAAGTTTAAACTGGCAATTGCGAGATTAAACTGGAAATTACCAGATTAAACTGGAAATTACGAGATTAAATGGAATTTTCTACTTTATTTTTCAAATTTCGACTCTTTTTGAGGAAATTTCTTAAATAAACTCGAAATTTCGGCTCTAATCTCGAAATTTCAACTTTTTTTTCACGAAATTTCAAGATAAGTAGAAATTTCTTATTCTATGGTTAAGTTAGGCAGATGACAGTTAAGCCTCACCAACCCTTAGAATGTAAGACTATATTCTAAGCACCAACCCTTTTACAATTTAATATTGACACTAGGATACGTTTAGTAAATTCAATTTTTTATTACCCAAAATTTCAACTTTTTTCTTGACATTTCAAGGTTTAAGTAGAATTTTCGAGAAAAAATTCGAAATTTCGACGTTTTACAAAGGCGTAAAAAGGACATTGATTTAAAAAAATATTTTTAGAGATTTCGACTTTTCTCTCTAAATTTCGATTTTTTTCGAAATTTCGATTTTTTTCTTGAAATTTCGACTTTTATCTGGAAATGTCGGATTTAAACTCGAAATTTCGGCTCTAACCTCGAAATTTCGACTTTACACTCAAAATTTCTACTTTTTTCTAGAAAATTCGACTTTTTCTCGAAAATTCTACCTTTTTCTCGAAAGTTCGACTTTTTTCTTGAAATTTCTACTTTTTTCCTAAAATTCCGAGATTAATCTCGAAATTTCGACTTCAATCTCAGAATTTCAACTTTGATATCGAATTTTTTCTCAAACTTTCAAGAATAAGTCGCTCTATAATAAACAGACTCCATGGTTAAATTAGGCAGACAACAATTACGTCCAACCACTCCTCTTTCCCAACAATCTTGACAGTTGGTAGTAGGGTGCGACCAATAATTGCTATTTTTAATTAGCAAATGTTGATCTTTTTTTAGAAATTTCGAGATTACAGTTGAAATTTCGATAAAAAAGTCGAAATGTCGAGTTTTAAATCGAAATTTCGTGATTAAGATCAAATTTTCGAGAAAAAAGTCGAAATTTGAGGAAAAAGTCGAAATTTTGACCTTATAAGCTCGAAATTCCGAGAAAAAAGTCGAAGTTTGAGAAAAAAGTCGAAATTTGTAGAAAAAAGTCGAAATTTTTAGGAAAATGTCGAAATCTCGATATCAAGGTCAAAATTTCGAGAAAAAAGTCGATATTTGAGAAAAATATCGAAATTTGAGAAAAATATCGAAAATTGAGAAAAAAAAAACCAAATTTCGAGAAAAAAAGTCGAGATTTTCAGATTCAAGTCGAAATTTCGAGAAAAAAGTCGTAATTTGAGAAAAAGTGGAGTTTTCGAAAAAAAGAGTCGAAATTTTGAAAAGAAAAGTCGAAATTTCGAAAATAAAGTCGAAATTTTGACTTTAAAGTCAAAATTTCCAGAAATATGTCGACATTTCGATATTAAGGTCAAAATTTGAAGAAAAAAGTTGAAATTTGAGAAAAAAAAAACGAAATTTAGCGAAAAATGTCGACATTTCGATATTAAGGTCAACATTTGAAGAAAAAAGTTGAAATTTGAGAAAAAAAAAACGAAATTTTGCGAAAAAAGTCGAAATTTCAAGAAAAAAAGTCAAAATTTTGAGAGAAAAAGTCGAAATATGAGAAAAAAAAGTCGAAATTTTGAGAAAGAAATCAAAATTTCGAGCTTAAAATCGAAGTTTGGGAAAAATAACATATTTTTTAATCGATGTCTTTTCTATGCCTTGTAACATTTCGAAAAAATTGAAATTTTCAGAACAAAATCGAAATAATTTCCAGAAAAAAGTCGAAGTTTGAGAAAAAAGTCGAAATTTAAGAAAAGAGTCGAAATTTTGAGAAAAAAGGTCGAGATTTGGAGAAAAAAAAACCGAAATTTCGAGAAAAGTGTCGAAATTTGGAGCTGAAAATCGAAGCTTGGGAAAAAAGTCGAAATTTCTAAAAATAACATTTTTTTTAATCGATGTCCTTTCTATGCCTTTGTTACATTTCGAAAAAGTTGAATTTTTCAGAACAAAATCGAAATAATTTCCAGAAAAAAGTCGAATTTTGAGAAAAATGTCGAAATTTAAGAAAAAAGTCGAAATTTTGGGAAACAAGTCGAAATGTTGAGTTTAAAAGTCGAAATTTCGAGAAAAGTGTCGACATTTCGATATTAAGGTCAAAATTTCGTTGACACGTTGACATTTCAAGCAAAAATATCGAAATATTTCGAGAAAAAAGTCGAAATTTGCGAGAAATGTCGAAATTTCTAGAAAAAAAGTCGAAATTTCGATATTAAAGTCAAAAGTGAGTTCAAAGTCGAAATTTCGAGAAAAATTTCGAAATTTCGATATTAAGTTCAAAATTTTGAGAAAAAAGTCGAAATTTTAGGAAAAAAAAGTTGAAATGTTGAGTTAAAAGTCGAAATTTCGAGAAAAGTGTCGAAATTTTATTATTAAGGTCAAAATTTCGGGAAAAAAGTCGAAATTTGCGAAAAATCTCGAGATTTCGAGAAAAAAGTCGAAATTTCTAGAAAAAAATCGAAATTTGCCAGAAAAGTCGAAATTTGGAGAAAAAAAGTCGAAATTTGGAGAAAGAAAGTCGAAATTTCGATATTAAAGTCAAAATTGAGTTCAAAGTCGAAATTTCGAGAAAAATGTCGAAATTTCGATGTTAAGGTCAAAATTTTGAGAAATAAAGTCGAAATTTGAGAAACAAAAAATGAAGAAACAAAAATGAAATTTGAGGAAAAAGTCAAAATTTCGCGAAAACTCGAAATTTCAAGAAAAAAGTCGAAATTTTGAGAAAAAAAGTCGAAATTTCGTTATTAAAGTCAAAAGTGAGTTCAAAGTCGAAATTTCGAAAATTCGATATTAAAGTCAAAATTTTGAGAAAAATAGTCGAAATTTGAGAAACAAAAACGAAATTTGAGGAAAAAGTCAAAATTTCAGGAAAAAAGTCGAAATTTCAAGAAAAAGGTCGAAATTTTGGGAAAAAAAATCGAAATTTGAGAAAAGTGGACATTTTCAGAACAAAATCGAAATAATTTCCAGAAAAAAGTCGAAATGTTGAGTTTAAAGTCGAAATTTCGAGAAAAGTGTCGAAATTTCGATATTAAGGTCAAAATTTCGGGAAAAAAGTCGAAATTTGCGAAAAACGTTGAAATTTCGAGAAAAAATATCGAAATTTCGAAATATTTTGGGGAAAAAGTCGAAATTTGAGAACAATGTCGAGATTTCGATAAAAAAGTCGAAATTTCGAGACAAAAATCGAAATTTGCGAGAGAAGTCGAAATTTGGAGAAAAAAAGTCGAAATTTCGTTATTAAAGTCAAAAGTGAGTTCAAAGTCGAAATTTCGAGAAAAATTTCGAAATTTCGATATTAAGGTCAAAATTTTGAGAAAAAAGTCGAAATTTGAGAAACAAAAACGAAATTTGAGGAAAAAGTCAAATTTTCGCGAAAAAAGTAAAAATATCAAGAAAAAAGTCGAAATTTTGAGAAAAAAAAATCGAAACTTTGAGAAAAAAAAGTCGAAATTTGAGAAAAAAAGTCAAAATTTTGAGAAAAAAGTCGAAATTTTGAGCTGAAAATCGAAGCTTGGGAAAGAAGTCGGAATTTCTTAAAATAACATTTTTTTAAACGATGTCCTTTCTATGCCTTTGTAACATTTCAAAAAGTTGAAATTTTCAGAACAAAATCGAAATAATTTCCAGAAAAAAGTCGAATTTTAAGAAAAAAGTCGAAATTTAAGAAAAAAGTCGAAATTTTGAGAAAAAAGGTCGAAATTTGAGAAAAGTGGACATTTTTAGAACAAAATCGAAATAATTTCCAGAAAAAAGTCGAAATGTTGAGTTTAAAGTCGAAATTTCGAGAAAAGTGTCGAAATTTTGATATTAAGGTCAAAATTTCGGGAAAAAGTCGAAATTTGAAAAAAAACGTTGACATTTCGAGAAAAAATATTGACATTTCGAAATATTTCGAGAAAAAAGTTGAAATTTGAGAAAAATGTCGAGATTTCGAGAAAAAATAACATTAAATAACATTTTTTTTAATCGATGCCTTGATAACATTTCGTTAAATTTTGATTTAAGAATTGAAATTTCTGCTTTTTTCTAGAAATTTCAACTTATTTCCGAAATTTTGATTCTAAAGTCGAAATTTTGATTCTAAAGTCGAAATTTTGACTTTAATCTCGGGATTTAGAGGAGGAAAAGTCGAAATTTTTTTTTCAATAACAAAAGTAAAAATAGCATTTTGTGTGAAGCAACACAAAATACTATAACTCACAAATCAATAGTCAGATTGCTGTCAAATTTATACACGTATCGTTTGAAGGTTAGTACTAAATAAAAATCACAAGGAAAAAATTCTAGGAACGCCATCTATGTGTCATCCTACTCACAATCAATAGTCAGATTGCTGTCAAATTTATACACGTATCGTTTGAAGGTTAGTACTAAATAAAAATCACAAGGAAAAAATTCTAGGAACGCCATCTATGTGTCATCCTATGGACTTTTTGAACGGACTGTTATTATCTTCAGAGAGATACTGGCTATCGAAACTCGTTAGAGCAACTTTTGTTGTGTTTTTAAATCTTTCTTGATTTCAGTAGACAAGATTTGTATTTCAATTTTTGTATTAATAAAATTGATTTTAAAATTTTTGTCTGTCGGAAATACTCAAACCGATTGATGAAATGACCACTAGAAGATAAAGTATTTTCTTATAAAATTATGCTCAAACAATCTAATTAGATGATTTGACTGTTTTTTAAGCGTAGAGCAATTCAAATTTTCGAACGTTTGGCGCTAAGTCGCATTAAAATTAATCGATGTGTTTCTTTATTGCGTCAATAATATGTCGTTAGAATCGTAATCTTATTAATAACAACTTAATGTAGTTAAAAAAATCTAAATTTCTGGAGATAAATGCCAAACAATCGAAACAAATTAAACAACGAAATTCGATACTATTTAACTATTTACAGTAGATGAGCTGTGCAAAGCTTCCAATAATCACTATAATGATAATATATCCGGGTTTCTGTGTTACAACCAGAAAATTGGTTATTTTCTAGATGCCACAAAAAAATAATTGAAGAAAGTGTAATTGTTTGCGTAATTATGATGTTTACCTGAAGATACGTTTTGATACACTCGCGATGTATTTAACCGCAAGTTAAACTCAGACTGAGTTATTACAACATGTTTTACTACGTTTATTCGGTATAGCAATATGGTTAATTAGTCGATGATTAACTAGTGGTTGCTTATCATTGATCCTCGAATAATTGTGGTTCTTTTAGATATGTAGCATTAAAATAAATTTAATTTCAATCTAAAAATTTAAGATCGAAATTCCCCCTATTTTTTTTCGCAAAATTTTGACTTTTAACTATTAATTTGTTGCTACAATTATATTTTTATCATTATTCCAGTTTTTAATCTTCCAGTTCGTTCATTCATCCAATTCGATCGTTTTTTCTACAAACTGCAAGTTTATGCTTTCCATTGTTAAATAGCTTTTTTTACTTCTTACTTATTATACTACTTTGAAAACAAAGTGCATCCTTTTTATTAAAAAAAAATGAAATTCAATATTTTTTCCGACTTACAATCCACTCCAGTCATATGCACCAAGTGCCAAATATTTTCTGGAATCTTAAGGATATTAAATCGTGAAATATCAATTATTTGAAGGAGCGATGTTTGAAACTTTGTAGAAAAATAAATAAATTTTAACGTCAAGGTTTGATTATCGTTGACTGTTGAAGTGGTGCACATGATGCGGTATTTTCTTAATACGCACTGATATTATTAGTGAAATTAGTGTTGTTTAATTGCTTACAATTAAAATTTGCTTATATCAAACCAATCTCTTAATAACACTGTTAGTGAAAGTGTTAATTACTATCCTGTCAGTTGAAAATTTCGCTCTTTGCAACAATTGTATGGTAAAGACAATATTTACGATTTAATCAGTTTATTTCTTGATATATGTTAATCTTCTATACAAAAACTTATCGCGTGAGTGATAATCTTCCTTTGTACACTATAACCTTATCCGCGGTCATTCTTGTTTGTCAATTCTGTCAGTCACCACGATTGGTGCCGTCGGTGTGAAGAATTGTATCCCTGTTATTCTCTCCCCTTACTATATTAATATATTACTAATACCTAAATAACTTATTTTCAATTCTATTTGGCTCTGTTTTACGTATAAGTCTTATTGTTATATTATTAACATGCCAGCCTCGTGTCTTGCATGTAATGCTGCAGTAACTTCAACAACCCCAATCATTAAAATGCTCAATCTGCAAAAGATATTCACATGCCAAATGTCTAAATATACGGACTTCTGAAGTTAGTCTCATCCTTCAAGAAAAAATAAATTGGGCTTGTCCGAAATGCACTCAACCTGAAAGCCCTGATCAACCATTATCCGCTGCTTTTATAGAAAATTTATTAAAAAACCAGTTTGAGCTATCAAAAAGTGACTTAAAAAACCGAAGTAAGACAAACTATGCAGGACGAGTTAAAAATGTTGTATAATCGAATTGATAAATTAGAGATTGAACTGAAGCTTTCAAAAAGGGAAACTGCTGCATTAAAGGAAGCGCAACCCATCGCAACCAGAAATGAGTCTTCCCTCGAGTTTGAGGACGTGATGCGGGAATTTACAGAAATACAAAAACGGGCTACGAATATCATCATCTTTAACGCAGAAGAGGAACAGGGAATTTCGAAGCAAGAAAGCTTAATTCGTGACAGGCGCATGGTATCGGATATATTGAGAGTTATTAATCCTTCTATTAACGCTGAAGAATTGGAAATACAAAGACTTGGTCATGCCGTAGAAACCAATACATCTAGGCCCCTAAGAATTATACTGGCTACTGATTCAGATGTCTCAAAAACTATTAAATTGGCTAAGAATTTGAGAAGCCATGAGCAATATAAACGGATTAGACTTTCATATGACAAAACCATAAAACAACAAAATGCATACAAAGCATTAAAAAACGAATTAAATACAAGAACAGCTAATGGAGAAGTTAATCTTAGGATTGTTTACAACCAGGGCGTTCCAAGGATTACCAACGGAAAGGCTTTAAACTAAATCCCCCCGATTACGAAATAACTTCCCTTCACACATACTATCAAAATGTGAGAGGTTTACGATCCAAAATTCTTTTGTTTTATAACAATTTATTATTATGTAATTATGAAATAGTTGCATTAACTGAAACGTGGCCAATTCAGATATACAATGCTATGAGTTGTTTCCTAATAATTTCACAGTGTTTCGTAAGGACAGGGAATATAGTTTTCTCAATGTGGCTAAAGGAGGTGGTGTCCTCCTCGCAATTTCTGATGAATTTCAAACCTCTGAACTTAATTTTAATTATATAACTGAAGCAATTACTTTAGTTGATATTTGTGGAGTCAAAGTTACTTTGCACTCTAATGTAGTGATCTTTGTCTTGGTTGTTTATATACCTCCAACCTGTAGAGTTGCTGAGTACGAGCTATTTTTTGAATTACTTGAACACTCTAATTTTGAGTTTAACTGTGACAAACTAATGATTATTGGTGATTTCAATATTAGAAACTTTAATAACCCAAATGATAACTACTTTATGACAATCAAGAATTTCATGCAAATTCAGGACCTTCATCAATGCAATAATGTATTAAATTCCCCCGACAGGCTGTTGGACTTATTATTATCAAGTTTTAATTGTCATGTTCTGAAATCCACATTTCCTTTATTTCCTGAAGATGCATATCATCCTGCGCTTGACATTAATGTTACTCTATCTTGTCAACGGTTTATTAATTTTGATGTTAATCATCAAGGCTATCAAGCCCAATCATTTAATTTTAAAAAAGCGAACTACCTAATGCTATATGATTTATTATCTAATATTGACTGAAGTATACTGGAAACATTGAATGATGTGAACATTGCTTGCTCTATCTTTTACGAAATCCTGACGAATACATTCGAATCTGCTATTCCGAGATATACACAGAAATCAAATTGTCGTACATGCTATCCACCATGGTTCGATTCCCATTTAATAAATTTAATAAAATTTAAAGGCAGTTTAAACAAAAATTATAAGCGTACTCGCAATTCCAATGTATATGAGAACTTTAAATATTATAGAGCATTATGCAAAAAAATAGCAGACCAATCTTACAAAGAATATCTCTTGAACGTCCAGAATAGCAGTTTCAATGATCCTAAAAAGTTTTGGTCTTTTATTCAAATAAAGAAAGGGAGAACAAGAATTCCTGGTGTTATGTCTTATGGTACTGCACAATTGTCCACTCCTCAAGAGATTGGGTGGATGGGTTTGCAACTTTTTTTAAAAGTGTATACATAACACCCAGTAACACTCATATTTCAGATAATACGGCTACCAAATATTTCTCTCATTTTCCTGATACAGTGTCTATTTTGAATATAACTGAAGCTGAAATATTAGAGGCACTAAAACGGTCAAAGGATAAGTTTACTTCTGGACCAGATGACATTCCCAGCTTTCTGCTGAAAGATTGTGCTAACGTGTTTTCTAAACCGCTCACTATTCTATTTAATTTGTCTCTAAAAACATCTGAATTTCCGTCGCTGTGGAAACAGGCATGTATTACTCCAGTGTTTAAAAAGGGTACTACAACGCAAATAAGCAACTACAGACCAATTTCGTTACTTTGTAACTTTGCAAAGATATTTGAGTCGATTTTATACAAGCGCATACATGTATTAATAAAAATTTTTATATATGAGAATCAGCATGGTTTCGTTGCGAAAGGATCTACTGTAACAAATTTAGCTTCTTTCTCTCAGTATGCGGTTGAAATCATTGACCGTCATGGACAAGTTGATTGTGTATACACAGACTTTCAAAAAGCCTTTGATCAAATTGATCATTTTATTCTCTTGCAAAAATTGCAACTTTATGGATTTTCAGACCGGCTGATATACTTTTTTATGTCATACCTAACAAATAGGGAGCAATTTGTCAAATATCGAAATTTTAAATCTAACACGTTCAGCCCAACATCGGTAGTTCCACAAGGCTCAAATCTCGGTCCTTTGATCTTTGTCTTATTCATCAATGTTATTGTTTCTGTTATAAAATCATCCAAACTACTTTTTGCAGATGACTTAAAATTCTCTAGTTCCGTATCTTCTAATGAGGATTGTGTATTAATTCAAAAAGACATTGATGCTGTTGTTAAGTGGTGCAATGATAATCGGCTTTCTTTAAATATATCTAAATGTAATGTTGTTTCCTACTCGAGAAAAATCAATATAATCAAGCATGAGTATGAAATTAATAGTGTCATTTTAAGCAGATGTGAATCCATAAGGGATCTAGGAGTTATTATGGATAGTAGTTTTAACTTTGCTTTGCACATTACTGAGGCGCTTTCATCAGCATATAAAACATATGGCTTTCTGTGTAGAAATTGTAAGGATTTTAAAAACAAGAAATCTTTAGCATTATTATTTCAGTCGCTAGTACTAACACGTCTTGAATATGGCTCCCTTATCTGGTTTCCAATATATAATACTCATATCACAGCGTTAGAGTCAATTCAAAGGCGTTTCCTCAAATTTTTGTGTTTCATTCAAGATGGTGTCTACCCAGCTAGAGGCTGTGACTATAACGTGCTTTTAAATCCCTTCAATTTTATCAGTCTACAAACCCGAAGAATAACACATGGAATGAATTTCTTATACGGACTCCTCAATAATTGTATAGATTGTCCAGACTTACTTTCCAAGATTAACTTTTTGGTGCCAAGACAGAGTGCAAGATCAAAACAAATGTTCTATTGTGAGAATAGTCGTACTAAAGCTATGGGCAGATCTCCGCTAGTGATTCTCACAAAATATGCTAATGGTATTGCGGACAGTTTTGATTTCTATTCAGACAGTCGGGCCAAATTAAGAAAAACTATCGAAGAGACGTTTAGCCACATTTCCCTATAATTAATTTACTTTATTTATCTAATAATTAGTGTTTTCTCCGGGTAATTATTTTGTATAATTGATAATTATTTATTTTTTCTTATGATCAAGTGCATCTACTCCCATCAATTTTTATTTTTTATTTTGTTTCTGTAATTGGGGCCTAAACTCTGTTGAAATATAATAAACTATTATTATTATTATCTGGAAAAAGGGAATGGTTTCAAATATTAAGTTTCTAGTTTACGCCCTCGGTTAATTACTCGCATCCGGCGGTATAATAAATGACACCTCATAAAGCAATTACATGAAGAAATGAATCGTTCAACATCAAGATAATTATTTAAATTTATACATCGCTCGACGCCGATATAAATAAATAAAAACCTTTATCAGTTAGTTACACGGTTTCTCTTCTGTCTTTTGCTTAATAAATCGGTCACCCATGTTCCCTATAAAGCAAACATTGTCTCTTCTAACAATTCCTCTAATTACAATCAGCATTCATATATTAACCATCTGTTGGTACTACAATTAATACCCGAAAAAACATCATCAAGACAAGAACGCATGCGATTGCAATTATTTAAAATCTTCAGATTATTTCTGCTGCAGGCTGTGCAGTGCAGTTAGTGCGCGGCTTCGTACCGAGAAACACATGAAAATGTTGACCACCGGCATCCTCCTCATCTTCCTAATTTACATTCCGGTAAGAGATGAATTATGTCGTTGTTAGAAAGCCGGAAAAAAAATTAACGCGTATCCTGCGAGACCGCACAATAGATTAGTCGTATCGCATGTGATTTACCTTCTTCGAGGCGCGACTTAATGACGGGTATTCGGCTGCAATCAAAAGTTAGTGATCGAGCGTGACTTGCTTGTGCCACTTGTTGGGAGTCGAGTTTTTTTTAATGAATTTCCTATGCAATGAAAACGTACGCAGTAATTCCTCAGAAAAAAAAACTAGAACTGATTTGGGAAAATCACAAAGTCGGAACGAAAACCGATATGGTTTTTTTCCCGGAACGAAAACCGAAAACCGGAACGAAAAAAATAGTGGTTTGATGCCCTGGTTTTATTGCATTAAGGAAATTTAGGAATTTAGAAATTTAAGCAGGGCGTCGAACCGTTATTATTCTCATTCCGGTTTTCGGTTTTCGTTCCGGAAAAAAAAATTATATAGGTTCAGTTCCGATTTTCGTTCCTACAAAAATAACGGTTTTTTTCGGTTTTCGGTTTTTGGTTCAGCTCCGAGTGACTCATTTTTAATTTTTTATTTAAAAGAAATAAAACATTTCCGGTAATCTCGAAACAAAAGTACAAATTCCAAAAAAGGATATGATATTTAGGAAAAAAATTCAAATTAAAATTTAAAATTTCGATTTAGGTGGAAATTTCGAGCACAAAGTCAATTTTTTAGAGAATGTAGAAACTGTAAACTTGTACTCTAACTTTTAGAATAAATAGAATTTAAAATAAAAAATTTTAGATTTCAAAATTTTGAAACTATTTAGAAATAATGTTAACACTTTTTAAGTTTAAATATAAAATGTTTAGAAAAGTAATATACAGGGTCAGATCTAGACATTTTTTTTAGAAATAGTGACTCCGCTTTATACAGGATGAGTCACTAAGCGGAAATCGGTCTTTGGTAGGCGTATCGTTCAAAATATCGAAAAATGTTTCGAATAAAAGTTGTTCGAAATAAAGTTCTCCACAACCTAAAATTATTGCCAAATATGACGGCCTTCCGGTTGCACCGGAAATGAACACAACTTTCTTATTTTAAATAGAACACCCTATGTATTTTTACATTTTTGGATTCCTTGTTAAAAATGAATATGAATTTATTAAGACGACATATGCCCTTAGTTGAACCGTTTTCGCGTAATTTAATTTTTTTGGTTAAATTTGACGATTTCGGAGCTTGACGCCATTAACGATATTTTCCAAACGCAATGACTCAGAGTTGTGTGGCATACGGTTTTGGATTCAGGAAGAAATGGAGTATTTGTTTACGTCTTTGCTGTTAGCAAGATTTCTTAAATTTCTTCACATCCGTCGACTCAATTCTTCAGTTGTTCAAACATGCATAACTTAATTTTTTCAAAGGGAACCACCTATCTTGAATTATCTTATCAGATGCGAAATTAAATTACCTTTTTTTTGGTACCAGGTATTGCCACCTCCGTCCAATAATTTTTGAGAAATTTAGAATTTTGTAAAAATTTTAATTAATTTCGTATTATCGCGTTAACCCTGGATGTCGCGGTTTTGTTTCGTCTCGTTTGTCCGGCAATATCTTATTGTTGTCGCGAGGTCTTGGTATTAGTGCCGAAAGACAATGTTTTCTCAAGAAGAATTGGTCGATATGGTTTACGCCTTGGGCAGTGCTGACCGAAATCCATTTCTTGCCTCAAGAATTTATGCCCAACGCTTTGCCGATCGGAGACATCCAAATTCAGCGGCATTCGCTAAATTGAGAGAGAGGTTTGAGTGAACTGGTAGTACGAAATGCGAGAAAAAGGAGCGTAGAAAACCAACGACGCATGAAGAAAACCAAGTTTTAGTAGCGGCTGCTGTTGTCCAAGATCCGCATTTAAGTACCAGAATAATAAGCACGGAATTACAAATAAGTCAAACCTCGGTTTCACGAATCTTGCGTAAAATTAAGTTTCATCCGTATCGTGTCCAGCTAGTACAGGAACTCAATCAAGCTGATTTCAACAACCGAATGCAGTTTTGTGAGTGGGCGTTACGAAAACTACAAGAACAAAATGACTTTTTGGACAATGTACTATTTACCGACGAATGTACATTTCATAAGAACGGCTTCGTGGGAAAACACAACTCCCATTACTACCACACTGAAAATCCTCATTGGATAAGGCCCTTAGACCATCAGCATAGGTGGTCTCTGAATGTTTGGGGTGGTGTCATAGGAAGATTTGTTGTCGGATCACACTTCTTCAATGAACATTTGAATGCCAACGATTACTTGCATTTTTTGCAAAATCACTTGCCCGAAATGATAGACAATTTGCCTCTTGCTGTCGTGCGGCAAATGTGGTTCCAACATGATGGGGCACCGGCACATTATGGAAGGGATGTAAGGGAGTTCCTCAATACACAATTCCCTAACAAGTGGATAGGAAGAGGAGGTCCAGTGGCATGGCCCGCAAGATCACCGGATTTAACTAAGCCAGACTTTTTCTTGCGGGGTCATGTTAAGCAAGTTGTGTATTAAGAACCACCAACTACCCGAGAAGACATAATGGACCGGGTTCGTGTTGCTTTCCAAAATATCAATGAAAACGTCTTGGTGGATGTGAACAATTCTTTGCTACAGAGACTGCGCATTTGCCATCGTGAAGCTGGTGGTTATGTTGAACATTTAATTTAATGTTATTATTACCATTGTTTATGTATTCTTCTTAATATTTGTTGCAACTTACTGTTAACGATTTGTTTATTGTTTATTTACTTTCTTTAATGCTTTACACTGAAATCCAATGATGATTTTCAGTATCGTGGTGTATCGTTTTCTTCCCACGAAGCGGTTCTTAAAAAATGTTTGTACATTCGTCGATAAATAGTACAATGTCCGAAACGGTCATTTTGTTCCTGCAGATTATGTAACGTCCATTCACACAACTGCATCGATTGTAAGTCAGCTTGATTGAGTTCTTGCACTAGCTAGGTGTGATACGGATGAAACTTGTTTTTACACAACAATCATGAAACCGATTTTTGGCTTATTTGTTGCAATGTCACACTTATTCTTCTGGTTCTTAAGTGCGGATATTGGACAGCAGCAGCCACTACTGAAACTTGGTTTTCTTCATGCGCCGTTGGTTTTCTACGCTCCTTTTTCTCGTATTTTGTACTTCCAGTTAGCTACAACCTAAAGAATGCCACTAAATTTGAACATCTCTGGTCGACAAACCGTTGGGCATACCTACATGTTACAAACTCTAATAAAATTGTTTATTTTTTTGAATTTTAATTATTTTAGTTAATAATTAATATTTGGGCCATTGTGTTTGCCTTACTCTAACAATTGACCTAGTTTTCAAAAAATAATTTTCTTTAAAAAATGTAAAGTGTAAACCACATCAACCGATTCTTGTTCGAAAAACATTTTCTGTAATTTGCAGGACAAACGAGACGAAACAAAACCGCGACATCCAGGGTTAACGCGATAATACGAAATTAATTAAAATTTTTACAAAATTCTAAATTTCTCAAAAATTATTGGACGGAGGTGGCAATACCTGGTACCAAAAAAAAAGGTAATTTAATTTCGCATCCGATAAAATAATCCAAGATAGGTGGTTCCATTTGAAAAAATTAAGTTATGCATGTTTGAACAACTGACGAATTGAGTCGACGGATGTGAAGAAATTTAAGAAATCTTGCTAACAGCAAAGACGTAAACAAATACTCCATTTCTTCCTGAATCCAAAACCGTATGCCACACAACTCTGAGTCATTGCGTTTGGAAAATATCGTTAATGGCGTCAAGCTCCGAAATCGTCAAATTTAACCAAAAAAGTTAAATTACGCAAACGGTTCAACTAAGGGCCTATGTCGTCTTAATAAATTCATATTCATTTTTAACAAGAAATCAAAAAATGTAAAAATACATAGGGTATTCTATTTAATACAAGAAAATTATGTTCATTTCCGGTGCAATCGGAAGGCCGCCATATTTGGCAATAATTTTAGGTTGTGGAGAACTTTATTTCGAACAACTGTTATTCGAAACATTTTTCGATATTTTGAACGATACGCCTACCAAAGACCGATTTCCGCTTAGTGACTCACCCTGTATAAAGCGGAGTCACTATTTCTAAAAAAATGTCTAGATCTGAATTTGAAGTTAAATTTTCATGAAAAGAAACTAACAATTTTAAATTTTATAAATAACTCAAAATTAAAAAAAAGTATTAAGTTGCAAAATTCCGACTTATTCTAAGGATTTTAAGTTTCGAGAAGATACTCAAACAATTGAGTTAAAAGTCAAATTGTTATGATTAAAATGAAACCTTTAAAAATTTTTTTTACATAAATTTAATTTTTTTTTCAAGTTTCGACTACTTTTACTTTCTTAAAAGTGTGGGTTAAAACGTCACAATTTTTTTAATGTCGTTTCAATTCAATATTTCGAGCAAATCGTTCAAATTTAGGGAAAACAATTGTACCGTTCTAGGAATTAAAATTTTGATTCCATTCAGTCTTCAAAGTTCAAAAAAAACGAATCTTTCCTAAATAAAAATTACTCAAGATTTCAACTATGAGTCTTTTAAACATTCGAATTTATAGATTATCGCGTAAATATCAAAAAAAAGTCATAATTAAAAAAAAAAGACTACATTCCATGTTTAAGTCGAAATTTTAGAAAAAAAAATTGCAATTTAAATATAAAATTTTAAGAAAAATGTAAAAATTTCGAAAAAAAAGTTAAATCTCTTTATTATCTGTTATCAAAATATCGAATTCTTTTTAGACATTTTCACGTTTTTAGTAAATGTCGAGCAATCATTTCGAAGTTATTTTCGAAATTTTATTATGTTCTGAAGAATCCAAGTTCAAATTCGAAATTTTAACTTTTTTAAAATAAAAATAGCCTAAATTTAAAGAGAAAACTATCATCGTTTTTTGAAATGGTCAAATTGGTAACTGAAAAACGTTTGTCAAAGATTAAAATTTAATAACTAATGAGATTTCTCTTTTTCTAGAAACTTTGAATTTTTAAGCAAATGTTGGGGATTCCAAATTTTATCAAAATTTCGAGCTAACATTTTTAAATTTGAAAATTGATAAAAATGTTTAATAAACTTTTAAGTTTTTTTTTACCGAAAGTTTTAAAGTCAAATCTCGTAAGTAATGAAGGTCGAAATTTACCGATGAAAGTTAAAATTTTCTGATGACGGTGAAATTTTGGTTTCTTTGTTTTTTTTTTCAAAGTTTTAATCTTAGAACTCACAATTTGAAAAAAACTCGACAATTTGAAATTAAATTCGAAATAAAGTTGATATTTTTATTCTCTAAAGTTGGAACTCTAGGAAAAAATAAAAATTTAAATTTTAAATTAAACATTTTGACAGAGAACTCGAGCTTGAATAAAAACCAAAGATTTTAGAAAACCTCTGTTATTTTCGATTTTAAAAATTTCAAGCTACTAATAGCGTGGGTAACTTCCAAATTATAAAAAAATCAACCTTGAAAAAATTCAGCTTTCTTGGAAAGTTTGTAATAAAATGAAACCATTATTTTTTTTTTAAATTCAAAATTTTAATTTTATTCTCGAAATTTTAGAAAACTTATCGAAATTTCATGTCTAAACTAAACAAACTCGACAGTTTTTAGTAAAACGAAATTATAAATTTCTACTTTCTCTTAAAATGTTCCAATTTTTCTCATAATTTCTCGTTAACTTGAAATTTGTTTTTATCAATTTTAAGCTTCTCTGGACATTTAAACTTTTTTCTCAAAATGTAGTGGTTAGGTTTGACATTTTAAGATTAAAGTCGAAATTTCGAAGAAAAAAGTCAACATTTCCAAAAAAGTGCGATTTATTAAAGAAAAACCTTTCACAAAAATTTTAATCTGACCTTTTAGCCATTTCATCGCATTTTTTACTTTATTCTCAAAATTCGAGAATAAGGCAGACATTTTAAGATTTTCTTAGGAGAGTTTCGTCTAAAAATTCTGAGTATAAACTTAAACCTCAATATTTTTCTTTAAAATTTTGCTACAAAACTCGAAATCTAGACTTTGTTTTGGAAATTTTGTCTTTTGATCTTAAAATGTTGACCCTCATCCCAAGGTTTGAACTTTTTTCTCGAAATTTCGAATTTAAACTTAAAATTTGGACGTTTTTATTCGAAATTTGTGTTAGAACTGAATACTTGTGAATGGCTTTTGGTTTTTTTTCAAAATTTGGACGTTTTCTCAAAATTCTGTGTTCCAATTTTATAATTGAAAACTCGAGAATTTTTTTGTTTTAAAAGTTTTTTATCTTTTCAAAGTTTTGCATAACATTTTTCATTTAAAGTTAAAAATTATACTTTTTAAAATTCCACTTATATATTTCCAGTTTTTCCGTTTGAACCTTTTTTGTTCAAAATTTCGTGTTTAATTTAAACTCTGATAATTGGATTTGTTTAAATAAATTTATTTCGAATAATTTTTAAAATTTTTTAGCCTTTGTCTTAAATTTTTCACGTTAAAGATAATTTTTTTTAATTTTTTCCGATTTAAAAATTGAAATTTTGACTTTTTTTTAGAAATTTTGATTTAAGTTTGAAAACATAAATTTGCTAAATAAAATGGGATGCTTCTTTTCTTCATAGGCACCTCAGGTCACATCAAAAATTACTGCAAGCCACATGTGGCTCGCGAGCTACGGATCAGGCTTCATTTGTATAGAACGGTTGAAACAATAGCAAAAAATTGAAATTTTAAACCCAGAATTTTGAGAAAAAAGATGAAATTGGAGAAAATATTCCAAATTTATTTTACAAAAATTCTACATAATTTTGATTCAAATGTTAGTAGTAAATGTCAACTTATTTAAAAATGAACGTCAATATTTTTAGAAAAATTCCAAATTTTAAATTTAAAGCTGACCTTTATAGGATAAAACAAAAATAAGTTTAAATTTAAAATTTTAATAAAGAAAGTCTAAGTTTCAAAAAGACTCGTGAACAATACAATAATAATAATCGAGAGAAAATGTCGGATTGCAGTTCGAGACTTTCAATGTAAATTTGAAATTGAAGCGAGGAGGTTTTGTCAACTGTGGACTTTTGAATCTGCACTGAATCGAAATAAACCGATATTTTCTTTTCGGTTCAGTTCCGGTTTTCGTTCCGACAGAAATAACGGTTTTTTTCCGGTTTTCGCTTCAGTTCCGGTTCGAAGCCCTGGTATTTACCCCCTTTCGATATTTTAACTTTTTTCTTTTGAAGTTTCAAATTTAAATTTGCATGTACTTTTTATTATTATCATTTTTTCTTTAAAATTTCGACTTTAAATAAAATTTAGTCCTTCTCTAGCAAGTATAACTCTTTCGATCGACATGTTGACTTTTCTTCTTTAATTCTAGACCTTTTTCTCGAAATGTTGAGTTAAGACTCGGACTATGAGTTTAAGTTTGGAAGTTTCGAGTTTTAGCTCGAAAACTCGAAAATTTCCAGGACTTATAATTGTGAGATTAATTTTGAAAAATTATTAATCCTAAATTTAGTTAGTTTAGTCGGTTTTCGTTTCGACAGAAATAACGGTTTTTTACGGTTTCTGGTTTTCGGTTCGGTTCCGTTCAGTTGAATTTAAGGAATTTAGGACTTTAGGAATGAAAGTCACTCCTTGGTTTTTATCTAAATATACACAGGAGTCCTGGCGCTCACAACATATTAAAAGTAAAATATTTTTAGACAGGAGAAGCTCGGAAGAAAACCCCTACGACGCTCCAAGGACTCTCTCGAGGGATATCAACGTTTTTAAAAGACCTGAATAGCTTCATAACGGACATCATTGATGGAATTCAAGATTTTCTAGGTCTGCAAAATTCGAAGAATTCCATTTACAATATAGACGTCAGCACAGTCAACAAATACGCCACCAAAATGCTACGCTCTGGTTATAAAATGGTCAGAGGCGCTCTACCAATCGTTAAGGTTGCAAAAAATACAATAGAAGAACTAGAACCGATGCTACCCGATGTGACAGTGCCAGAATTTTTCAAAACTCTTGTAGAAAACACCGTACCTGGATTTAGATGCGAAAATGCTAAAAAAGTATAAATAAAGCTGTTCACAATATCTGCTTCTTGTTTCGAACAATTTCCATTAACATTCAGGAACACATTCCTATATTTTTGATCCTTATTAACTCGTCTTGAATGAAATCAAAACGAGTCTTGAATTACTTCAAGATGAGTCGAGTCAAACTAAAATCAAAAATGTTATGAAACGTCTCTACTTATTGCATAGGATTTAAGTCTGGGCGTACTAATGGCTAAATGATTTCACTGTTAAGAGCAAGGCTTCGAACCGCTATGTTTTTCGTTCTGGTTTTCGGTTTTCGTTCCGGCAAAAAAATTACATCGATTCAGTTTCGATTTCGTTCCGACAAAAATAACGGTTTTCGGTTCAGTTCCAGGTGACCCATTTTTTGATTTTTAAAAGTCTTTAAAAATTGATTTTTGTATATAATTTAGAAAATGTGATGTCTTTATTACTTTAATATTACAACCTTGCCTAAAATTGAAGGAAAATATTTTATATTTTTCAAGTTTAAAATTTTCATGGTGAAACTCTGAATTTTCAATTCAATTTGAGTTCAAATGTCAAGAAAAATCTAAAGTTTATAAAAAACTAAATCGGAATTTCGGGTTTAGATATTTCAAATTTAAACTCGGAATTTTCATAAATAAATTATATACCCTAGAGTTAAAAACTTCTACAACTTTGGCGCTTAAAATCGAAAATTTGAGAGACCTCTTGCTTTCATAATTTTGGTTCTCTATCGAAGTTTTAATTTGATTCGCTTTTTCTAATAAAATTGATTTTTACTGTTTCGACTGTGTTTTCTAAAATTGTCGATTAAAATTATCAAATTAAAAAAATTAGCGAAAATAAAAAAGACCAGCCACAATTTCAAAAAAAGAACAAATTTATTTCAAAAAAGAGTTTGCAAATTTTCTACCCTAATTCAGTCTTGATTTTAAACCCAAATATTCAATTTTGTTCCTGGAAATGTTGCTGAAAACTTCAAAATTTCTAGAAAAAGTAAAAATTTTCAAAGGTTCTGTTTAATGTATTTGGCTTTTTTCGATATTTTAACTTTTTTCTCTTGAAGTTTTAAATTTAAACTTGTAGGTACTTTTCATTATTGATTTTTCTAAAATTTCGACTTTAAACAAAATTTAGTTTTTCTCTAGCTCTTTCTCTAGCAACCTCTTAACCCTTTTTATCGACATGTTGGCTTTTATTCTTTAATTATAGAAGTTTTTCTCGAAATTATGAGTTGAGACTTGAACTTGAAATTGACAAATATAAATTTAAATTTGGAATAGTTTTTTAATCTTTCTTGGTTTCGCGGACAAGATTTGTATTTCAATTTTTGAAGATAACCAAGGACCGGTCCGTTCCACCAAAAAAAATTTAAAAAATAGATATTTTTAACGGAGGTCGATAATTTGAAAACGATTTTCAAAAAACCCAGCTTTTGAAGAAAGTTGAAATTGCCATGAAAATCGAAATTATCAGGAGATTTTAAAAAAACTCGGAGATTTTAAAAAAAGGTCCAACAAAGGTTCAGATGTTTAAATAGAAAATTTTTGAAAACTATATTTTCAAAAAACAAAATTTTCAACAAATCGATATACAGGGTGGACCAACCTCTACGCTACGGCCTCTAGGAGCTAAAGGATAACATATTTTTAAAAATAAATATTATGTTTAAATATGAGTTGCTGGGATCTACATGTCAAAAATATTTTCAAATAAACAGGATGTTCTAGGAAATAGTTACATATAAGAGCTGTAATTTTTTAAATGGGATACCATATTTTTCTTTTTATTTTTACATTCAGCGCTAAAAATAAAGTCAATTTTTATATGGTTTTCCTATACCTAAACCTAACCTTTTTTGAGAAAATCCACTTTTTTTTAAAATACAAGGTTTTCAAAAAGAAATATTTTATCCCTTAAAGTAAATAATTTTGACAGTGTCATCTATAAATTTTCATTTGGCATACCATTTACTAGAAAATGCAGTTTGGACAAGTTTCAAAATTTATACAGGATCTTCCAAATTCACCGGAACATTTACTTAAACTTCAGACGTCGTTTTCTTTGCAAATTTAAATGGAACACCCAGTATCTTTTAATTTTAAATAATGACATATTTAATTGTCCTTAAGCTGGTATGTACGTTTTCTATGCTTAAATCCAGTAGTTTAAGAGATATAACTGTTTTCAGGAATTGTGCTCTTTCTCATCATTATCCAAAAAGAAACAAATTTTGATCAAGAATAGCATGCTTTGCTAAACTATAGTGACTTATGTAAGGAAATTTCATTTGTTTTATTTTAACCTAGCTTAATTTACAAATAGTTTTATTTAAAAAAGACAACTACATACTTAGTGTAGTATTTAATGAAATTGCGAAACTAATATCCAACAGAAATAAAAAACAATGTTCTACTCCAACAAATGTTCAATGTGGGAACCATTTTGTTCTACACAAAGTCTTAGTCTTTTCTCAAAAGTGTTCTTAACATTTGTTTAAGTACTTTCGTCAATTGTTTCAAAAGCATTTCGTATTCGATTTTTCATGTCCTCTGGGGTGGTAGGGGAAACATTGTATACAATGTTTTTTTACATACCCCCATAGGAAAAAGTCCATTGGGGTTAGGTCCGGCGATCTGGGTGGCCAGCTATGCGGACCGCCTCTACCAATCCATTTATTTTGAAATTTCCTATTTAAATATTCCCTTACGGAAGTGTAAAAATGGGCAGGAGCTCCGCCTAACTGGACCCACATTTTTGACCTTGTATTTAAGGGTACATTTTCTAGTATAATCCAGAATGTGTTTTTAGAAATCTTAAAAAAACTTGCCCACTTAAGTAGCCATTAAAAAAGTATGGCCCAACGACGTTATTGCCAATAACTCCACCAAATACATTAACGCTCCAACGATTTTGATAATCCTGACTACGAAATAAATGTGGATTTTCAGTGCTATAATAATGAAAATTGTGACGATTAACTAGGCCGGTATTATGGAACGTGCATTCATCTGTGAATAAAATAGAACCATAAAAGTCAGGTTCTTCTCCAACTTTCTCAAGAAACCATACACAGAATTCCAAACGTCTTTCAAAATCTCTTCCGTACATATGTTGGTGCATTTCATAGTGATAGGGATGATATTGATGTTTCTTAAGTATTCTTCGTATACTTGTTCTGCTTATCGTAGTTTCTTTTTCAAGAATTCTGGTACTTACATTAGCGTTTTCAATAATTAACTGCATTATAAGAAACTCATTTTCTTCGTTTCCCGTAACAGGTTTTGACATTTTACGGGTTTCATAACCAATGGTACCTGATTCACGAAATCTTGCTAACAGTCTTTGAAAGACATTTTTATCTGGATGCCTTTTATCCGGAAATTTTTGAGCGTATACTCTGGATGCTAATAAACAGTTTTCGTAACATTCACCTATTGTCAAAATCATGTTGACCTTTTCGTCAACAGAATATCCTCCCATTTTAGCAAATTCAACTACTATCTTAATAAAGAAGTCAACATAAACTCTCTTGAATTAAGAAAGTGCAATTTAACTTATTATAAGAGTTACGTCAGCTCACTAACGTCTGCCAACTATGATCAACTTGGATATCGGACTAAAAGCATCATAATTTGTCAAAAATGAGTTTTATCTCTCAAACCATTGAACTTAAGTAGAAAAAGTGCATACCATCTGAAAGAGAATTAAATTTTCTAGTATTTAAAATAAAAATATACTGGGTGTTCCATTTAAATTTACAAAGAAATTGAAATCCCAACTTCCGAGTAAATGTTTCGGTAAATTTGAAACGTCCTATCATAAAGTTAGGTATTTGCCCCAACTGCATTTTCTAGCAAGAGGTATGCCAAATAAAAATTTGAAGACGCCACCATTAAAACTTTTCACTTTCGGGAGTAAGATTAATATTTGGCAAAACTCGTTTTTTTCTTAAAAACCTGCTTAATTTAAAAAGGGTAAGGTTTTGGTTCAGGGAAACCTGAATAAAACTGACGTACTTTTTTTGTACTGAATTTAAAAATGAGAAAAAAAACATAGTGTCTCCTTTAAAAAATCACAACTTTGATATGTAGCAATTTTCTGAAACACCCTGTATATTTGAAAATATTTTTAGCATGTACATCTTAGCGTCCAATATTTAATTGCTACATTTATTTTTTTAAATATGTTACTCAATACCTCCTAAAGGCCACAGCGTTCAGCGTGGCCCACCCTGTATAAAGAGAGAGTCGAAGTTTGAAAAAATATAGAACTTTTCAAATATTCTACTTTTCTAAAGGCGCAATTTTTAAAAAAATCTCCACATTTTCAAAAAAATCGAAGCTTCGAGCTCGAAGTCAAATATTTTAAAATTAATTCGTAATGTTTCAATAAAGTCGAGATTTTTAGCGAATAGATGGAATTTTCAAAATAGCCGAATTGTCATAGAAATGAAGTTCTTTTTGTAAAAAAAGTTTAAGGTTCTATTTTTTAGAAAGTGGAGAAATTTGGAAAAAGTCAGATTTAAAAAAAAAAGTTATGATTTTCAACAAAGATCCAAATTTTCAAATAAAGAATATTTTAAAACTAGTTTTTGAAAAGACAAAATGTTCACGAAGTTAAAATATCAAGAAAGAGTAAAATTTTGAAAAAATATAGAAATTTTCAAATATTCATTCATATTTTGAAAGTCGTCGTTTTGAAAGAAAATATTTTCAAAAAAAATCGAAAATTTGAAAGTCAAAAATTTTGAAATGAATTCGTAATTTTTCAATAAAGTCGAGATTCTTTACGAAAGTCTAAGCTTTCAAAAAATCAGAATTTCAAGAAAATCACAATTTTGAATACATAGAATTTTCAAAAAAAGCTGAAATTTTGAAAGATGTTGAAATTGTCGACAAAATCGAAATTTTTCAAAAAGGTGCCAAATTTTCTAAAAATTACCAAATTTTCAAGAAGTCGAAGTTTTCAAAAAATTCGAAATTAAGGAAAAGTGGAATTTGAAAACAGATAGTTCGAAAAAGATCGAATTTGTCAAAAAAATCAAAATCTTGAAAACAGTCAAAATTTTAAAAAAGGGGAAATTTTGAATGAAAGTTGAAATTTTCAAAAGTCGAAAGTTAAAAAACCAAATTTTCACAAAAGTCCAAATATTTAATTTCCAAAATAGGTTCAGATTTACAAATAAAAAAATCAAACATACCAAAAAAAATTCCAAATTTAAAAGTCAAAGCTAGACATTTTTAAATAGAGCAGAAATTTTTAAAAAGGTTTCAGTTTTTAGATTGTTAAAAGGTCCAGAGCCAACATTTCGACATTTAAAACTTAAACGATTAAATAATGAAAAAATTAATGAAAGTCGAAATTATGAAAAGAACGCAACTTTTAGAAAATGGAGAAATTTTTAAAAAAGTCGGGGATTTTAAAAAATGTTTAGATTTTCAATATTTTAAAAAATGTTTAGATTTTCAATAAGAGTCCAAATTCTTATATAAAGAAATTTTTAAAGCTACATTTTCCAAAAGCTAAACGTTCAAAAGGTCGAAATATCAAAAAAGAGTCAAATTTCCAAAAAAATATAGAGATTTTCAAATATTCAACATTTCCAAAGTCGCCGTTTTGAAAAGAAAAAACAATATTTTCAAAAAATCGAAATTTTGAAATAGGTCTTAAATTTTTAAAATAAATTCATAATTTTTCAATGAAGTCGAGATTTTTAACGAACGTCGAAATTCTGAAAAAAAACAAAACTTCAAGAAAATCGAAATTTTAAATAGATGGAAATTTCAAAATAGCCGAAATTTTAAAGGAAGTTTAAATTGTCATGAAAAACAAAATTTTCAAAAAAAATCAGCAATTTTCCAAAAAAAAGTCAAAATTTTCGAAGAAAACCTAAATTTTTTAAAAAAGTTACAAATTTTCTAAAAAAATCCAAAATTTTCTAAAAAAATCCAAAATTTTCTAAAAAAATCCAAAATTTCAAAAATTGAAGTTTTTAAAAAATTCGAAATTAAGAAAAAGTCGAATTTTGAAAATGGGTAGTTTAAAAGAGTCGAATTCTTCAAAAAAAAAAAAAAAACGAAATCTTTAAAAAAAGCTAAAATCTTGAAAAACGGTCAAATTTTAAGAGGGGAATTTTCAGGCCTCGAAATTTTAGGATTAATTTTGAAAAATCGTTTGTCAAAAATTTGTTTTTCCTCAAAATTTAGACTTTTTCAAAAATGTTGTCTTTTTTCTTGAAATTTGAATACTCTTTCGAGATTCTGAATATAAATATTCAAAATAAAAATTAACATAAAATTTTTAAATTCAAGTTAGCACTTTTACGTTTGAAATCTATCTTCTGGTAACATTTTTAGCAAAAATTTGAAATTTTTAATGGAAATGTAAATTCTGAGAATAAAAGTAAATAATTTCACAAAAAGTGTAATTTGAATTATTTCCAAAGTTCAATTTTCTATGAAAAAATTAAAATTTTAAGATCAACAACAAATTTTCAATTTTAAGGAAATTTTGTGAAATTTGTGAAAAAATTTAACATTTTTAGAATAGATTTTTGACACAAAAGTTCAAGTAGCAAAGGGTCGAACTTGCAAAGCACCAAATTTTCGAATTTATACAAGAAGTTTAGCGAAAGCAATTACATTTAAGAGAACACAATTTTGACTTCTAAATTTTAAACAAATCGCAGTTTTGAGACTTGAGGAAAAAATTAAAGTTTTCAGAATAAAAATTACTATTTTAACGTAAGCAAAATTGTTGCAACTTTAAGTTATAGATTTTCTAACATGTCACCATTTCAAGTTTACTGTAAAAATTTCGACCCCAATGCCAAGATCCCGGCTTTAAATTGGAATATCATGTTGGATTTTTTGCTAAAATTTTGACTTTAAATTTAAAAATTTTTAGATTAAATTTGAAAGTGTGAGATTTTAGCGAAAATTTTGAGAAAAAGTCATATTTAGGAATTTTTGGAAGATTTACGAAGTCGGCAGCAGGAATTTAAATTTGGGATTTCGAAAAAAAATTGAAATACTAAAATCAAAGTGGAATTTGACGGAAAAAAATTTATGAAAAATCAAAAATGTGATTAATAATTTTAAAAAATAGAGGTATCAAATTAAGAAAAGAAAATTCAAGGTCAAAGAAAGGATTTTTTAAAAAAAGATTCCAGAAAAATGTCTAGAAAAACTCGAATTTGTAAAAAAAATTGTAAGGAAAACCGAGTTTCTGTAGCTTCAATGAAAAACATGCCACTACTTTATTCCAAAGATACAACAGAGGAAATTTTTTTCATTTTCAACTAGAAATTTTAGAAGAAAAGAAATATTTCGAGTAATTTCCAGATTAAAGTCCAAATTTAAAGAAAAAGTTGAAACTCTTGATAAAAGATTCAAGTTAAAACTTAAAATTTTTATTTGGGTTGAAAATGTAAAAATTGTGTGCTTCTAATCTAATCTAATCAGAAATGAAGATGAGATGAAAGTTGCATGGAATTGTGTACAATTTTGAAATGAAAATTAAAATTTCAAAAAAAAATTCCAATCTTAAGTATAAAATAAAAAATATTTTAAGTATATAAATTCGACGAACCGAAATAAACCAATATTTTTATTCGGTTTCGTTCCGGGGAAAATAACGGGTTTTTTCGGTTTCGGTTCAGTTCCGGTTCGAAGCCCCGGTTTAGAGTATCTTCTATCCATATTTAGACTTGCCTGATTTTGAGGTGGTACTCTGCAAGGGGTGTGCTCGGTGCTGCTGCCTCTATCCTCAGCTTCCAAGGCCCAAGCGCTAATACTCAAAAACCCCACCGTCGATTGCGTCCGCGACACCAACGGTATACGAAGCCGCGACGAATCTTGTATGGCACTCAATAGAACGCAAGCCGAACCTAGAGGTATGGCGGTATGGGAAACGCGTTCCCTCACGTCGAAAGCCGTAAAACGAATCCGCGATTCACCCGTTAAACCATCCGAAGCGCGAAAACTGATCGTGTTTAAAAACCCCGGATTACTATTCCTCTGTAACAAAAATTATCGTTTAAGCTGACCAATCAAATGGATGTGTTCACCTCAATGGTTTCGGTTCTTCCATATTCTACCCAAACTTTGGCCGATGACATAAAAACGTCAACAACTAGGGAAGGATTTGGTGGTTTACCATGACCATCGCAAAGTAGATTGTCGCATGCCAAAGAAATTTCGCACAGCGGTACCTCGGCTATATCTGTGATAAAACTCTTCAAAACTAATCACATAGTAGATCAAACGTACCTAAGTTGTGTCCTCTTTGCAACCTCCACGTATGTAAATCCATTCTCGGTTTATAATTCCTCCGTCGCTCCAAACACTGTCTCAGCGCGTTCAACTCGGCCCTAATCCCTTCATAACTAGCCGACTTGATCGCGTCTATCCAACCAGAGCGTTCGCTTTCTGAAGTCGTGGCTAAAGCCTGGCAAAGCCCCCCGTCAAAAACTACAAAGAATTCACATAGAGTTTACGAAACGATCAGTGGGAGTTTACAAAACGATTAGCGAGAGTTTACCAAACGATCAGGGAGGGTTTACGAAAACATCAGCGAGAGTTTACGAAACGATCAGTGAGAGTTTACGAAACGATTAGCGTTTACGAAATGATCAAAGAGTTTACGAAACAATCACCAAGAGTTTACGAAACAATCACCAAGAGTTTACGACACTTACCCAAATAAAAAGGATAATGGCCGTCGGTCGTCAATGGGGGCGACGCCATCGGCGGGTCTATTCGCACCTGACATTGCTCCAAAACTATCACGCCGATCGGCTCCGAAAAGGGATCTTTGCTTTTGAAATAAAACAGTAAATTCCCTCGCAAGCGGCACCAGCGTTCCAAACTAACTGTAAGAAGCGTTGAGCTGTTACGGCGGAGGCATATATGACGGTAATGCGCTAAAGCTAACATGCAAGAGCAAACGAAAACAATCAAAACTAATGTTTGTCAAAATTGCAACTAGGGAGGGCGAGCTAAGGTATAAATGTTTAATCGTGGATCTAAATTTTTAATCGACCCTAGCTCGTGAAAATCCTGAAGGTCAAATCACTTGAAGAAAGTTTGCTTGAGAAACTATGTGACTGATTAAGCTGGAAATGTTTACCATAATGATGAAACCAAGGAAGATCGAAATTGGCCTACGTCAACTGTAGCATGTTCGACTGTTTTATTACAAAACGATTAATCAACACACCAATTTTATCTTTTTTGCTTGACTGTTTAATCATCTTTATTGAATGCTTATCCTCGTATTAAAGCCTAAAAATTGACACGGACATTCTCATATAAACAGAAAATTCGAAATTTTGAGCTTAATTGTCAATTTTCCAATTGAAAAGTTATACTGACTCTAGACATTCGTTATCACAAAAAATTACTGGTTTCTCCACTAGACTAACAAATTTTTATCAACTAATTCATCAGTAGTTAGCAGTATCGGTAAATTTAGAAACCTTTGTCTCCACAGAGCGCTAGAAATTTCAAACAAAAAATTACTCTTATGGCCCAAGAAACACACACTTCAGTCAAATGAAAACATTAAAAAATGATACTTACCTGCAAAGACCAACTTATCCAATGATTCAATACTCAAGCTTTCTATGTGAATAGAAATGTTGACAAAAATGTTGTTGACGCATTGAAACCAAAGCAACGACTATACAAATGAAGTAAGTGAAAGATTAATAGCCCCACACCCCATTAGTACAAATACGTGGTGAATTAGTATGAAATGAAAAGACCAATCTATCTTGTCTTTAAAAAAATGAAATTGGCAAAAACGTTAATTTTTTAATTGGGCTTACATCTAATGAAACATTTAAAATGTTAAAGACACCAAGTACAAGATTATTAGTTACCCGAATTAAGAGAATTGGTGCACAAAAATACATTTTTGCCTTAAAACTAGAATACCCGACTGAAATTTTCAAGTCCAAGATAGAAATGGTGCATAATAGGTTATCTCAGAATAGTACCTTTTTGAATTGCCCCTACACAGCTGAGATTTCGAAGCCTCTTTTCACGTTTTTGACTTTTGTTTTCCTTCCCTGTAATTTACCATGATTAACGCTTATAATATTAGGTGATTAAATGTTAAAAAATTTGTTCACCTTGCTGAAAATTAAACAACACAGAACAAGCTACCACTTTTTTTTTGAATAAAACACAAATTGCATGCGTCCGTACTGACATGCCATAATTTACAAACCATAATTTACAAATATACAAATTTAAGAGAATTAAGTCACCAATTTCCTTAATTATATTTACACAATGAAAAACCATTCATTACTCACCAATACGATTAATCAACATAAACTTACTTTCCGATTCATTAACTTACTTTCTGATTTTCGAAAAAATCCTTCCTGTCGTTCCCTTATATATAAAATGCCTTCTTTTTCGAATTTTGTCGACGGCTGGGTGGCCAAAGTAATCAGTTCTTGTTTGTTAAAGCGCATAATGACAAAGTTAGTACAAGCTGGTTGCCTCTAACTAAAAACCAAAACAAAAGTGCACTTTGTAAATTTAAATGTTTAGCTATTAATTTAGTAGATAACTTAGATATTAACTTTTTTTCAATTTATTTAACATTTCTTCGGCCCAGTTTGGAAATATTTAAATTTAAATATTTCCAAACTGGGCCGAAGAAATGTTAAATAAATTGAAAAAAAAAACATAATATTTCCGGTCAATAAGGGTCTACCATGAAGAATTAGATATTAACGTTAATAATAGTCATAAAATGTTAATAATAGTCATAAAATGTTAATAATAGTCATAAGTCCTCGAACTATTTCCAGAGGCTGCGAACTTTTCCCAACTTCTGCTCAAAGTATAAAGAAATGTCAGAAAAGGACAAAAAATTCAATATAACATGAATTGTAAAATTAAAATCTCAACTTAAGTCGAAATTTCAGGTTGAGAACTTAATCCGAAAGATTCGACTTTTTCAAACCTTAATAAAATTCAGAAAAAATGGTCAATAATTCAAATGGGAATTGCAACTAGTGGTCAGCCCTTAAATATTTCCAAAGAAATAACTAAATAATTATTAAAGCTGAACGACCAGGGGTCTTAGCTATTTCCAAAGAAATAATTAAATATTTATTAAAGCTGAACGACTATGGGTCCAAACTGTACAATCTTTATGGTTTTTGAATTAAACTTCCATCAAATTAATCTACTTTGCCGACGTTTCGTCACTCAGGGCTAAGGATATCTTCAGGGGTGACTGCAATCAGTAAAAGGGTGACTGTAATTGGAGGAGTCAACAAAACAATATAATTTTAAACTTGAACTGAACCAAACACCGAGGCAAAGATGATGCTGAAATTTGGGTTTAAAGACAAAAATTTCGAACCCAAAATAAAAATTAACCCAGTTTACATGAGGGGCCACGTTGTGTTAGATTGTAACATATAACAATCAAGACCTAACACATTCGCCACCATAAAGCTTAAATAACACTTCAGTATTCTCCGCATGACATGTCCTTTTAAGGATTCGAATATGTCTCTTAAAGTGACAACGTTATTTGAATGTTTATAGGATTATAAATATACGCAAACTCTTCTTAGCTCGTCTTAGTCACACCAAAACACAGTTATAACTTGTTAGGAGGCATGCCTCTGAATTCGGAAAAGTTAATGGTTTATACTCACCGAAAACTTTTTAAAATCCACCAATTACTTTACATTATTGAACCGTGAAAATAAAATCCAATTAATTTCATTACATTTTTGTTTTGTTTTGAACGTAATCTGCGGTCGGTAAAACGTCAACAAAAAGTGTGATATGTCAAAAATTGACATTTGGTCTAATCGATATTACAGCATTTGCATTGACCAACACTTAGTGACAGGAGTCTATGGTTTCCATTTGTTACTTTGAATTACTATAAAAAAATTATTAATAAGACTCAGCGTAGTACATACAAAGATGTAGAAATGACATTGATTAAAAAAAATATTTTCGGAAATTTCGACTTTTTTCTCGAAATTTCGACTTTAATCTCGAAATTTTGACTTAAATCTCTGGATTTCGACTTTAATCTCGAAATTTTGACCTAAATCTCCGGATTTTGATTTTAATCTCGAAATTTCAATTTTTTCTCGACATCTCAACTTTAATCGCGGAATTTCCACTTTAAACTCGACATTTCGACTTTTTTCTCGAAATTTCGACTTTAATCTCGGAATTTCGACTTTAATCTCGAAATTTCGACTTTTTTCTCGAAATTTCGACTTTAATCTCGGAATTTCGACTTTAATCCCCAAATTTCGACTTTTTTTATCGAAATGTCGAGAAAAATGAGGAAATTTTGGTAACTAAAAATAAAAATTACTGAACATACCTTATTGCCAACTGTCAATTTTGTTTGGAAAGGTGAGTGGTGGGACGCAACTATCATTTGCCTAACTTGACCATAGAGTGTGGACATTTCGACTTTAATTTCAAAATTTCGTGAAAAAAGTCGAAATTTCGATTTTAAGCTCGAAATTTCAACTATAATCTCGAAACTTCGACCTTTTTTGTCGAAATGTCGAGAAAAAATAGGAAATTTTGGTAATTAAAAATAGAAATTACTGAACACAGCCTATTGCCAACTGTCAATGTTGTTTGGAAAGGTGAGTGGTGGGACGCAACTGTCATCTGCCTAATTTAACCATAGAGTGTAGACATTTCGACTTTAATTTAAAAATTTCGAGAAAAAAGTCGAAATTTCGATTTTAAGTTCGAAATTTCCGATTTTTTTCTGAAAAATGTATGTCCTTTCTACGCTTTCGTAGCGTAGAACACCTTACTTGTAACTTTAGACAAAATTACGTTCTCGTTACTGTATAAATACAAGTAGGTTAAAAGTAACGTAGACAAACTGTTATTCAAATGTAATGAACTCTTAAACTAAAAGAATATAAAAGGCATATATGTACATATATGATAAAAATCATTGCAACGCAACAAAAGCTACTGCGAAGCCCTTTATAAACAACCATTTCAACTCTTAAACAAAGCTACAATATGTAGGTAGATTTATAAGTAGCTATAATAAATTTTGAAAGGTCAAAAGTTTATTTAAACTTCTTAATTTTGCGACTAAATCTAGGTATATCTTCAGGTAGGCATGTGCATTTTTAAATGCCAAATACTTATTAAGGCTGGCCACCCATATAGGGAATTCTGATTATGTTTTCGAATCAGAAATTCAGAATTCAGTCACTGGCCGCACACGCACAAATTTCTCATTTACGCTTCACTCGTTCATTCCGGTGCCTGAATTTGATTTCCTGATTTGGAAACTTAACCAGGATTCCGTACGTATGTGGGAGGCCTTAAACTTCTGATTTTAGGGTAGTCACACATGAACGACCAGCGAATCCATAGAGAAACTAAATTGTATAGCCTCTGAGCCAATTCCATGATTGGTTGATTGAAAGCCCTTGGCAAGAAAACTATAAATATTTATTCTTCTTAGTCAGCGGATGAGCGATCAAAAAATTGAATATGTATTCATATTCAAATTTATTGATCGATTAAAAGTCGTTTTTCCCCTAAACTTTATGTTGTATTCGTCGACTATACACTATTATCTTCTATGTAAAATAAAATAACCTCTTAATTTGTGAACTGTCATGAAGTCACGTTTTCAATAAATTTAAATATCACGTAGTCGCATTTCAAAAACTGTTTAGAAAATTGTCAACAAACCATAAAAATTTAAATATTTCCAAACTGGGCCGAAGAAATGTTAAATAAATTGAAAAAAAACTTAATATTTCGGGTCAATAAGGGTCTACCATGAAGAATAAACTATTATCTACAGTTGAACAAATTATGTAATTATATTTATATATCAATTATATCTATGTAGATATCCTTTCATGTCGGTATATAAATTTTGAAAACGTCAACAGTGTAGGATTAAAATTTGAATAGCCCGCCAATTGTTCGTTATTTGAAGTTGGCAGTACAATGTCAACGTCAATTCGGGGTGACGCGAAGCATAGATGACTCGACCGTGTCTTGGCGGGAAGGAAGAGTTAGTTGTCTTCGAGATTAGATGTATGTTGTTCGGACTGGCTATAGTTAGTTGCCAGTACCGCGTTTTTGTATTTTTCTTACATTAAAAAAATAATAAAGTTTTTGTAAACCCTTGGTGTTACGTTCGCTATGACCTATCCCGTTTAAGCTCCCACAACAGTTAATTTTTAAATGGGTATTTTAGCTTGTGCCTGAAATATGTACGTAGGCGGATTTCCAAGTAGGCATGCCAATGTTGAAACGTCAAACATTCATTTAAACTTCCCGATTTTTAAACTCTGTACCTAAAATATGTAGGTTTATTTTCAGATAGGTATACAAATTTTATAATGTCAAAGATTCATTTAACTATTGATTTAATATTGGACCTAAAATATGTAGGTATATTTTCAGGTAGGCATGTAAATTTTGAAGTGTCAAAAGTTTATTTAAATATTCGATCTTAATATTGTTAGATTCGGGTTCCTCCTCCACAATTTAACCACCAATAACGGTAACGACACACAAATTATAAGGATAATAAAAGGTAACACAAACTTTAAAATATTAATTGAACGAATGTTAAAAACAGGTAACGATTTATCGATTAATTGAACAGGAATCGAATTAATCCACTTCCGCCAGGCCCGAGTGACGCTGGACGTTGATTGAATATTCAATCAACGCGCTGGGAGAGTATCCCCGCAGCCGGGACAAGCGGTGATTGGAATTCTTTCCTGGTGATTGGCGCCACGAGACATAAACAATGGGGGCCAACTCCGGTTGCTTACAATATAGTGAACAAGATATCTAATTCGTTTACATCTAGATATGTAAATTTTCCAACGTGAAAAATTCATTTAAGCTTTTTTTTAATTTTAATATGTCGAAAACTCGTAGGCATGTAAATTTTGTAATGTCAAAGAATCATTTAAACTACCGTATTTTAATATCGTACCTAAAATATGTAGGTATATTTTCAAGTAGGCATCTAAATTTTGAAATGTCAAAAATTCATGTAAATGTTCTATTTAAACAGAGGGCAAAATGTATCATTTTTTTGCAGGTTTTTATGTAAATTTTGAAGAGGCAACATTTCATTTAAGCTCTTTTACTTTAATATTGTTTTGAAAATATGTTGGTATACTTACAGGTAGGCATGTATATATTGAGAACACAAAAGTTTAAATATTTCCTAACTGGGTCACAAAAATGGTAAATAAAATTAACAAATATAAATTTCCGACAGAGTCTTCCATGAAGAACAATTAAAAGTTTATTTAGATTTCAATAATTTAATAATAGACCTAGTAGGTATATTTTCAAGTAGGCATGCAAATTTTGAAATGTCAAAATTTGGTATATTGAAAATCTTAAGATAATAAAAATTAGAATTTAATTAAGCTTGTGTTATCAACTAAACATCTTACAATATGTAAAATATATAAGAATAAATAAGACTCAATGGAACTTTCTGGATTTTATTATAAAACAAAAAAAGAATTCATTCCAAAAGGTAAAAAAAATTATCCTCCTTTTTTTAACTTCTTTCTAGGTAATCGCCTTATGCTCAAATAGATACTATGCTTTATCAATACTGGAGTTGAATCTAGAACAAAAAAGTCAAATTATGACCAACAATTTAATAAGACAACCTCTTACCTTCATCTAAACTTCTTAGCCAATCTCGAATTTTAACGACGTACTCAATGTCTTCGTTCTTTTTAAATTGGCTGAAGATGTTACCAATTAAAATAATCACAGTTGCTTTTAAATTATCTACATTAATTTTCACTAAAATAGGCTGTACGGTATTTACAATTTGATCATACATCCACTTGGCGGGCATATTTTTACAAAACACCAATATGGCGAAATCTGAACTTCTCACAGGATTCCCTAGAAGAAGAAATTTAAAACTTGACCAATAACACTTTTTGAAAACTTACTGAGAAAATAGTAGAAAATTTCCTTGAAGACTTCATCGGAATTCCACCTCTCGGAAGGGTACCCATGGTATTTAACAATTAAATCGCGCAAAGGCAACAAGTTGTGACCCGGTTTAGCACCTTTCAAATGTATGAGCTGAATCATGACCTTTACCAGTGAATTATCTGAAAATTGATCATTTTACGTGACATGTTTTTGTTTTATGTGATGTGTTTTTCTGTTATGTGACGTGTTTTTCTGTTATGTGACGTGTTTTTCTGTTATGTGAGTGTTTTTGATGCAATTAACAACATACCGGTAGAATCATGCGCCATTGGTAAGACTTCGACCCAAGACGTCAGAACAGCGAAAAAGAATGGTATAGCGAAGTCGCCCATAAAATAGAAGGCTTCGCAACACATTCTTCTCATTCTGTGGATGTCCATTCTCAATTTGCAAATGGCTACATACATTCGTGTGACTGGATCGATCTCTTTCAAATTTTCGATTTGGAATAGATAGTTTTCGGCTAAAGATAAATAGTTGTCGAAAATTTCCCATCCTTCGAGCTTTTCCAATCTAGACATTAAACCCAGCATGACCCGCTGTGTATCTGTCATCATCGGGGCAGCACTGTCCCCACTTGTTGGTTTGTCATGAATGTCTAGAATTATTCTATCCAGAATCAACCTGGAAATTACATATTTAGTCATTTGTTTTATTACATTACTTGGCCCAAAAACTGACGATTTTTCCAACACTTGGTAGTTATGAAATGACTGAAGGAATAATAAACAGAAGAAATATCATTAACTTTCAACTGCTTTTGTGCTATTCTCAAATTAGGTCGATATTTCAATAATTTTAGTAAACTATCTCTGTAACTTTGCTGCGAAGTATTGGTATTTTCATTCTTGTTTTATCGGCTTTTTCTTTGCACACACAAAATTCTAGAGAGGAAGACTTTTTATTGATTTTCTGACGACGGGTAGAAACGTTAAAATTTTAAAATATTCTTGTTGTTCTTTAGCTTTACATCGTTTAAAATCTTAAGATAAGTGTTTTTCAGTGTTGAGTCGCAAACATCAATTGACAAAAAAAGATCCATGGAGTAATCTATAACAGATTGCCAATCTTTAACAATCGGTTATTGAAAATCTAGAATTGTGGAAGGATCAACTGGCGAGAAAAAGCCAAGAAAACATGAATGAAAATCTAATGTTAGTTTGGAAAAACCAAGACCAATGATAGGACACAAAATTACTAACTCGGCTACATATTCAGCATCTTGCGTCTGGAATTGCTGGACCACTTCATCAAGCACCTTGTCCTCATAGGCGAAATTCTCCAATTTACTCAACAATTGATTGGCTTTATCTGAAACAAAACAATTGAAACTATTGCAAGAGAAAATATGTATTTGGTACTTACTGCGACAGATTTCCACTTTTTCTAAAGGAATAATTTTGGGTTCTTCATTTGTACAATTATCTATTGGTTCTGGTGATCTTGGGCAAGCTGGAACTGGAATTTTTCGACTAGGACCCATTTCGCTGAGCAACGTATCCAGAATATTCGGGTTCGTTTCCGTTGACATTTCAAGGACCTTTTTTACGCTTGAACGGGGTTTTGTTTTTGTAGGAGCTTTCGCTACTTTCGCGTTGATTTTACTGATGATCGTAGCACGTGTTGGTTCCAATGTAGGACGTTCTTCCGGATTTGTTAAACTGGTGTTTTGGCTATTGGCCGTCGAATTTAATGAACTGTCAGACTTATCTGGGGCCGCTTCTCGTTTGGAATGTGCCACTCGTTTCTTTGGTTGCTTAACATATGTCAGAGAGGCGTATGGATCCGTTACATCAGGATTTTGAGTTACTTTATGACTTGGATTTACTTTACAATTTGGATGTACTTTACGACTTGGATACACTTTAAGCCCTGAATACATTCTTCGACTTGGATTTACCCTATAATTTGGATTTACTTCACAATCCAAATTTACGTTAGTAGATGCTACAGCATCCCTCCAGTTATCATGCGGCTCGTTACTTGAAAGTTCTTTAGTGGATGATGTAATCTTGATATTTAATGATTGTCTATTCTCTACGCCTTTCGTTTCAAAATGTCCAAAGGTTTCAGTCTTTATTTGTTCTTCATCACATTCTATTAATCTTTGGTTGTTTATTTTGCTTGTACTTATTGATTTTCTATGAACACTTTGGGCGTCAGATGGTATTTTTCCCTGATATTCCGTCACTTCAACGTTATTGGAACCCCAGGCAGGGTTCACGTTTGCCTCTCCTGAAATTGTGGAACCCCGAAGCCGATTTGAATCTAGTTGAACCCGTCCTGAAACTCCAACGTTGCTGGAGCCCATGAGGTCCATATCTACGTCAGCGTTCGTTGAAATTCGATCGTTACTGGGGCGATCCGTATCAGACTGTTCTAAAGCTCCAACGTTGCTAGAGTCCAAGAGCCCAGTTTTCTTAGAAGTTCGAAATTCACCTAGTCGTTTCGACATATTCGCCTCCATTACAACACTTTTTCCAGCCACATTACGTCTTCGTTTCTTTCTTGCGGGAGTATTTTCTCTAGAAGATTCATCCTGTAAATCCATACCAAGCGAAGATACTCTTCGAATTTTGGAGACCGACTTTCGCAAACCTGAATTCAGGCGCTCAGCACGGCGTTTTAATACGATTGTTTTTGAAATTTCCATCTCTTCGGGAGGCAGCTCCATGTCTGAATCTGAATCACCAGAAAGAGGTGTTTTCTGTCGAACTTCTGAGTGACTTTCGACACTATTATTCAAGGAGTTCAGCATTGAGTCCTCCACTTTTGGTGCTGTTAGGTTATGAAGATTTTTATTGTTGCTTATTTCAGATTTGATGTTGCTCAATTCCGATTTCATGTTAATTAATTCAGATGTTTTAATTGACCCCGATTTACCAAGTGATTCAAACTTTCTATTGGAAAAGTTAAATGCTTTAACGACTTCAGGCAGATTACTCACTAATTCTAGTTTCTCATTAAGTAATTCGATTTTTTTATTAATCATTTTGAAATTAGTTTCCACTGACTCGAATTTGTCACTTTTCAATTGTGAATCACTATTGCGAGATTCGAGTTCTTTCTTGTTAATTCCAAATTCGTTGCTGTTGACTCCAAATTCGCTCCTAGTGACTCCGAATTTGCCCGTGTTGCGTTCGAATTCGCCTCTACTGCGCTCGAATTCGCCTCCACTGCGTTCGAATTCGCCTCCACTGCGTTCGAATTCGCCTCCACTGCGTTCGAATTCGCCTCCACTGCGTTCAAATTCGCCTCCACTGGGTTCGAATTCGCCTCCACTGCGTTCGAATTCTCCTCCACTGCGTTCGAATTCGCTTCTGCTGGGTTTCAATTCGCCCTTATTGTATCCAAATTCGCTCTTATTGAGGCCCAGCTCACTTCTATTGATGCTCATTTCGTCACTCTTATTGAGGCTGTATTCGTTCTTAGCGAGTCCAAATTCGCTTCTGTTGAAGTTGAAGTCGCCCTTAAGGAGTCCGAATTTGCTACTGTTCAATTTAAATTCGCTACTACTTGATTCAAATTCGCTCGACTCAGTTTCACTATCAGATGACTCGGATTCACTATTAGATGACTTTGATTGGCTACTATAAGACTCCGATTCGCTGCCAGACAATTCACAATCACTATCCCTTCCAAATTCTGCGCAACTCTGTGCGTAACTCTCCGAGTTAGATTTAAAATTATTCAGGGAGTTTAACAACTCGAATTCTGTAATGGGCGGCTCGTGTGGTCCTAGTTTCTGTTTTTTTGATTCACAAGCTTCTAGTGTTTCTGCTTTTAACAGAATTGAATTTTGAAGCTCAAGTAATTCGGTAACGCAACTTTTTGTTGCTTCTGGCTGCTTCGATTCGTTTAGATCATCGTCCGAATCCGAGTCACTGCCGAAGAGAAACTTCCTTTGATTCTCCAAGCACTGCTCATTCACCTTCTTGGTTAAATTACCTTTTAAGCAGCCAGAATTGTCTTCTAAGTAGCCAGAACTGCCTTTAAGGTAATCACAATTATCTTCGAAATGACTAGAATTGCCTTCAAAGTGACCAAAATTGTCTTCCAGATGACCAGAATTGCTTTCAAGGTGACCAAAATTGCCTTGAAGATGACCACAATTGTCTTCCAGGTGATTAGAATTGCCTTCAAGATGGCCACACTTATCTTCTAGATGACCAGAATTATCTTCAAGATGACCAGAATTGCCTTCAAGGTGACCAGAATTGCCTTCAAGGTGGCCACACTTGTCTTCTAGATGACCAAAATTACCTTCAGGATGACCAGAATTGCCTTTAAGGTGACCACAATTGTCTTCCAGATGACCAGAATTACCTTCAAGGTGACCACAATGGTCTTCCAGATGACCTGAATTGCCTTCAAGGTGGCCACACTTGTCTTCTAGATGACCAGAATTACCTTCAAGATAACCAGAATTGCCTTCAAGGTGACCACAATTGTCTTCTAGATGACCAGAATTGCCTTCAAGGTGACTACAATTGTCTTCCAGATGACCAGACTTGCCTTCAAGGTGACCACAATTGTCTTCTAGATGACCAGAATTGCCTACAAGTTGACCAGAATTGCCTTCAAGCTGACCAGAATCGCCTTCTAGGTGATCAGAATTGTCTTCCAGTCGATGCGAATTGGCTTCTATTTGGTCAGAATTCCCTTTAACTTGGCCAGAATTGTCTCCAAGCTGGTCATAATTGCCTTTAAATTGGTCAGAATCGCCTTCAAGTTGGTCACGATTGCCTCTAACCTGGTCACGATTGCCTCCAAGCTGGTCACGTTGGCCTCCAAGCTGGTCATGATTGCCACCAAAATGGTCATTACTGCTTCCAAGCTGGCCAGAATCACCTCCAAGTTTGTCAAAATTGCCTCCAAACTGGTCAGAATTGCCTTCTAAGGTGCCCTTCAGGTAGTCAGAATCGTCCAACTTATCACTAAAAGACAGATCGCAATTAGATTGGTGTTGCTCTGTTTTGGTAACGTCCACTTCATCAATACTGTTTGGTTCTGATAAACTCATAACTTCGGAAGAATCGCTACAATGTGAAATGAGTCTAGAGTTGCTTCTTCTGCATTTTCTCGAGTTATAACGCGTTGTGTGGTTCCCCGTCATAGTCACATCTTCTCTCTCCAAGTGATTTACTTTGGGTTTCAATTTTTCTCTTTTGTTGGTAGGATAAGCAAAAGATTTGCGTTTAAGCTGCCTCAGATTGTAATGGCTCTGACGCACTTGGCTACTAGTTGCTGTAACTTTCTCCTGCGCTTGATTGTCGACCTTTATAATGTTCTCAAGTTCCTCCTGCACTTGATTGTCGGTCTTTATGGTGTTTCCAACTTCCTTCTGCACTTGATTGTCGGCCTTTATGGTGCTTTCAACTTCCTTCTGCACTTCATTGTCGGTTTTTATGGTGTTTTCAGCTTTCTCTAGCACTTGGTTGTTGCTTTTCACATCTACACTGTGTCCAACTTCTTCCGTAACTAAATTCTCCACGGCCTTCTGAATTTCTGCATGTTTAACGTCATCTAAATTTAAAATTGTATCTTTTTGAGGCGCGGTTGTCGAACTTGTGATGCCCAAATGTTCATTTTTATTTGACGGTTTTTGGGCGACCGTAACAACTCCCGGTTTCACGCAACTCTGCCGAATAACGTAATTCTGTAGAATCTCAACTTTCCATTTAGTTGCGTTCTCTGATCCCCTTACTTCTGATACGGTTATGTTTTCTAAATTCGGCGCGCAGTTTTCAAAAGTCCTTGGTGGTTCGATGGCAAAGTTAAAGCCACTGTTGTTCTCATTAAATTTCAAATTGGATGATTTTTTCTCATTTAACTTCAAATTGGGTGATTTTTTCTCCTTTAACTTCAAATTGGATGATTTTTTCTCATTTAACTTCAAATTGGGTGATTTTTTCTCCTTTAACTTCAAATTGAATGATTTTTTCTCATTTAACTTCAAATTGGGTGATTTTATATCACTCCTACCTAACAATTCTTGCTCTGATTTTATGAAATTGCACGTCGGGTTTAGGTTAGATGTCTTTGCCTCCGTTTTTATATCAGATGTAGACTTCGCATCCCCCGTTTTTAGGTTGTTTTCTGCTAAACTCAATTCGTTTGTTGGGGATATACATGCTTTATTTATGGGCCCCAACTGATCTGCTTCAAAGTTTACCTCAAAAGTTTCTTCGTTTTCAGCCTCAGAAGCTGCATTATTACACGATTTGGTATCATTCCCTTTAATTAGTGACTTCAAGTTACTCGGTGGTTCAGACCTAATTTCAAGGTTATGCATGTTACGGTTTGTTTTAACTAAATTTGTATCACGTCTCGTATCAGAAATTCTAGAATTCGCTGCGCTAGATTTACGATTTTCCAAAGAATCATCTTCCTTTTGCAACAAAATTGTAGCATCATTCTTTATTGGCTCCGTGGTGTAAGGGATAATTGAAGTATTCATATCTGATGTGACGTCTAAACTTGGGGAATTGTTACAATTATAGGGCGAATTTGGCTCATGGCATAACGATTTCAATACTTTCTCAGTTTGAGCTTTCAGTAGAGAATTTTTCTGACAGAGCCTCAATTCTAGTGCTTGGTTTGTTTCTGATTTTGACTCATGCTGTCCTGACTCATTTTTGATTTGTGTGGGATGTGAATTTAATGGCTTTCTTTCTGAACTGACTAAATCAAAAACTGAATTTGCTACATCAAAAACTAATTTTGAATCAGGTTTACAGCAGTATTCTAGGAAGTTAATTGCATTATTTACCTCAACTACATTGTTTTGGTCATTTTCCTCATGAGATGTTTCTAGCTTTGGAGTATTCTTACAATTAAGGAGTGAATTTGGCCCACAGTTTGGCGATTCTGATACTTCCCGAGATTGTGGTTTCAGATAAGAGTTTTCGTGATCCAACTGGAATTCTAACACTTCGTTTGGTTCGAGTTTTGGTCCGCGGAATGGTAATTCTGGCTTGTTTTTGATTTTCCAAGAACCTGTCTGGAGTTCTAATGCTTTGGTTCCTTCTAATTTAGAGCTTCTGCAGAACGCGTTTTTATCTTCTGCTTTCTGTTCTGAATTTACTAAATCAGAAATTGATTCCGATTCAGACTTACAACACTTTTGTTGGAAGTTTCTCGCATTAGGTAACTCAACTGTTTGATTTTCTACAATTTGCTTGTTAGATCTCGATTCATTTTCTTCAGGGCATTGTCCCACATTCTGTGAATGTAGTGTAGAATTATCTAAACCTAGCACGCTATTTACTAGCTTTGGTCCATTCAATTCTTGTGTTGCTTCTACAACTTTTTCTTCCTCCTTATCATTTTTCCGCATTTCCGCCTCATTATACGTCAATTCCTGTAGATCATCATTCAAATGTGGCAGTTTATTTGCTGATTTCGAAAACAACATATCAGATGTTTGCGCACCAACTTTCCAAATTCCTGAATCATTTTCCTCTTGATTTAGATTGCCCCTCTTTAGTTCTATTTCATTACCAATCGGCTGCAAATTTATTTTTGCATTAGCGTCCACACTCGCCGATTTTAGACTAGATTCTGGCGCTGTGCTTAAGCTTGATTCTGGCGCTGTGCTTAAGCTTGATTCTGGTGCTGTGTTTAGGGTTGTTCCTGGAGCTGTGTTTAGGATTATTGTTCCTGTCACTCTCTTTTGACTGGATTCTGGCGTTGTATCTTTGAAATCAACTTTACTTTGATCGGAAGTGGGCCCCCAATGCAAGCAGTCAATTTTATGGTTCAACAGCTTGATGTTTTTTTCCGATTCCAGTTCATTTGTATTGTTCAATACCAAACTTTTTTCATTATCACACGAACCTTTATCACAGTTAGTTCGTTGGTTTGCATCCGAGGACGTTTCAGGCTTCGCACTCTTTAATACAGAATTGAAAAACTCGGAATCCGTCGGTAAAGGTGAAATAACGTCAAGCGGATCTAACAAATCCAAGTTAGCAGGTGATGCAACTACAGAAGCATCACTAACGTTCGCGCTATAACCAGAATCAACAAGACTTCTCTTCAATAACTTAATCTGTTCCATTTCACCAACATTCGTTACGGTTTCTTTGGCCTGCGAATTCGTCACAACAACGCCAACGCTGTCAACATCGGAAACGCTACGTTCAAACTGCGAAAACCTGAAGCTGTACCTCTCACATGCCTCTACTTCATCCTCGGTGAAACCCCGGAATTCGTTCTCGATAAAATCATTCGCCAAATTCAAACAATCCAAATCGCTGCTGCCCCCACTCGTCTCCAACTTGGCCTTCTTGAGTAACATCTTGTTGCGTTCCAACACTGAACACCCGGAGAAAAGTGGGGCGAGTTCCGGTTCGGTTTCGGAGGCCAAACTATAGCATTTCGTCGCTTTTGGTCGCTTGCGCCTTTTGGGTCGGGTATGCTCGTGGAATTTCTTATCGAGAGCTTCCGATAACTTGGCTATTAGTGATGAGTTGTTAGTATTTTGTGATGCCAAGGAGTTGGCGTAACAACCGGAATCTTCGGCGCAGCTGTGGCATGGTTTCGGTTTACAATTATGCGATGCTGCCACTTTGTTAGTTATGGTGAATTGAACGTTAGCGCGTTGTAATATCTCTATTGCTTTGAGAATAGTGTCGTTTTCGTTATTAAATGATTTAGAAATGTTGGTAACTACTCGTTTGACATAACGTTTTATGTTTGCTTTGTTTGTTTTCTTAATTCGCTGCAACTGTTTCAGTCTATTTTGCTTTAGCCGTCGCACTTTATCGTATAGCTCAGTTTTTTTATCAACTTGTGTCTCAACTATTTTACTAATTGGCAATTCTGCGGCTGTGTCACCTTTAAAACCAATTTGTTCATCACTACCAGTAACCACCACTGGTAATAAATTTGCAATAGGTGATTCGGAATTTGTTTCAAAACTACAATCCCTGCGATTACTGCACACTTCTGAAGAAGTGGTACCTGAAACAGCAAAATTACCACATTAAGAATAAACTGATACGATGTATTATTCAATCGTTATTTTTGAATAACAAATGCATAAAACACGAATTTGGAAAAATCTTGCAAAAAAATTGATGTTTCAAATTTAAATTCCAAATTTGAAGAAAAAAATGAAAATGTTAGGATTAATTAATTGAAAAACAAAATCAAAACCTCTGGAAAAATAGTCTAAGTCGAACGAAATTAGTAATTGCAGATTTTACATTTTAAACTTTGAAATAAAATGAAACTTCTAACTTTGTATAATAAAAGTATTCTTAGAATAAATTCTGCAATCTTTTATCAGACCAATTTATAGGCAAAACATCACTCACCATCAAAAGCAGCTTCCTCAACAAAAGGAGTAATTATATCTGGAATATACATTTCTTTAAATATTTCTGTAACCGATTCACAATCAGATTCAGACACTCTTGCGACATCCTTCACTTCATCCGATACCAAACTATCAAAATTTTCCAATAATCTTGGAAGTTCCCTACTTTTGTCGACGTTATTTAATTTGTTAATTTCATTGTTCAAAATAGTTATCCTCTTGTCTCTTTCAGCTACAATTTTGCTTATGATTTGAGAATGACTCAATTTGATTTCACTGATTTCCTTCTTCTTCTGATCCAACTCAAATTCAAGGAATTTAAGTTGCTGTTCTGAAACCTAGAAAACCAATTAATCTTGCAAAAATATTTAGTTAAGGGACTTACAATGTGATTCTTCATTTTTTCCAACTGATCTCTCAGTTTTGAATTTTCCAGCCTTAATATGGCGTGTTCTTTGCTAGATTTTTCTCTTATATTAACCAAAGTTTGATTTAAGGTTGAAATATCATATTTTAGTGCCTTACATTGTTTGGCTTTTTCTTTCAATTCTTGAATTGCGCTTGTTAACTCGGAATTTTTTTCCAAAATTCGAATTTTATCATCATCTAACTGTAATGTCTTATGTTTCTTAGAAGTTTTATCTTTGGGTTCTCCCTTTTTAAACATTTCTAATGCTTGCTTACACTGAACTAATTCTTCAGATATGCTCTGATACTTAACTTCATGTGTGTTAACTTGTTCATGATAGTCACTTACTATTTGATCATACTTCAATTTTAACTCCTTTAATTCATTTTCCAATTTTTCAGTTCTATTTTTATTAAAATTAAAACTGAAAGAGCCCGTTTCTATCTCTAATTTTAAACGATAAATTTGGTTTAACGCTTTTTCATATTTCTTCTTTAAACTGTCGTAGGAGTGCTGCAATTTTTCCAACTCCTCTTTATTGTTCACATACATACGAAGAACCTCGCTGGAAATAAAATGAATACAAGAATTAATCTAATTTTACTACACTAACTCTAGATTGCTAAAAACCTTATGTTAAATATTACAAAAGTACTATAGATGAAATTAAAAATCCAAACTGAATGATTAATGTTTCAAACTTAATATGACAATGATTGATTTTGAATTTACGTTAAATTAATTAGTTAACAATTCTACTTACTCAGTTTTTATAATTTTTTCCTTTATTATACTAAAAGGAACCGATTCCATCCTAAAAAATCATCCAAATTAGAAAAACATAACCTAAAAAAACACCGCTAAGTACAAAAACAAGTAGTTCTGTTCGTTTTCTTGGCACCGTAAGATTTTTATTTTCGACAGATAAATCAAAAATATCACAAGAAACTTACATCGTCACATGGGATCGACACTGATGATTATTTTTCCGAAAATTGCTTGAACTAACCTCAAAACGTTACGGAACGTTATGATGTTTGATGCATTTCCGTAAAGCATAGATAAAGATTAAATGTATTTGATCTACGCGCAAAATAAACTATAGGACCACAGAATTGCATACTTGCATACCACACAATACTATATGATAGAACTGTCTTTAGCCATAGACCGATTATTTTGAGCATAAGGCTAGTCACGCATGGACGATTTTTTAATCGGTCAATGTGTTACGACGTTAAATCATCATAATCGGTGTGCTTCGGGTATGGTGTTATGTGAGACAACCCCCAAAATGTTGCGGAACGTTTTATTTTTAATGCATTTCCGCAAAACACAGATTTAATTCATTTGATCTACGCGGAAAATAAACAACTATAGGACCACAGAATATTATATGATAGAACTGTCTTTAACCATAGACCGATAGCTTGAGCATAAGGCTACTCACACATACACGGTTTTTAATCGGCCGAAGTGTTCGACGGTGAATCAACAACCGATCACATAATCGTTGGGTTTCGGGTGTGCTTTGAGTTTGAAATCGAATTTTTTTATAAATTGCGCGCCTTTTTTATAAAATTAGATTTTTAACAGAAATGTTTATCTACATATTTTGGAAATGTTAGCTTTAAATTAATTTAATTTTGATTTTTTTTAAATACATATTCAATTTATGTGTATTTTTTTATATTCAATGTGTGATAAATTCGCAAGAAATTTTCTAGTATTTCCAAATTTGAATTTACAATTTTTACCTTAAAATTGCAATTTTGTACTTAATTAGACTTTTTTTTTCAAGAGATTTTTATTTTGGTTTCAAAATTTGTTCATTTTAATGTGCAGCTAGCCTTAATGGTTGTGCAGGTTTTTCCTAGTGTGATTTAAGGTAATAGTATAAGTAGTATGTAGTACATTAATGCTACTAGGAGTGAAAAATGAATGTATTGGGCGCGAAAATTAGCTCAGCAGAGGCAAAAACGTTATTTTTGCTATGTTACTGCCAGCGACATCTGCAGTAGTTTGCAAAACAATTACGAATTTATTCAAGCTAGTGATCACTCTTGAGAGGATATTTCTATGTATCTTATATTCATAATGTTGTAAGCTTTGTGTATAGTTATCTAGAAGTAAGGTTGTGTTGTGCCGTACTTTGAAAATGGGATTGAAAACCTTTCACTGTTCGCAGCGCCATCTCTTAATCCGCAAATATATACACCACAGAATTCTATTTGAAATAGTTTTAACTTCAGCTCCTCTCTGACTAACGGATGAATAAAGGATGTTCTAGATACGCTTTCCTAGGAAAAGCCCAAAAAAAGGTTAACGCGACAGTGATGTAATTGTAGGTTCAATTTAAGTCTTCATTTTACAGTTTTCGCACAATACTTGCTGGTAATACACAACAGAGGCCGCTGATGTGAGTGGGTGAAAATCAATCCATTTTTATTCGACAAATTACGTTACCGATTCATCTCCTTATAGGACTCCCTAGTTTTGTGATACATGATCTTGTCTTTGATACATGTTTCTGAATTCTGTGAATTTAACCTCCGCTTTGTTGTTTGGCCCGGTTGTTTCCTAGAGTTTTTCGATTAAATAAAATGAGTGTGGACGTTTTAAAGCGGTGTAAGTAAATTACAACTTCCGCTTTCTGAAACCTAATTAATCTTATCGCTGCAGCACCTCCAAACGTAAAGGCTAGCACCAAAGAAATAGAAAATGGGGCCGAACCTTCAGCACCTATCACCAAAAAGGGAATACTTACTTCCTTTAAAACTGGAAAGCAGATGAGTATACCGGAAACTGACTTGGTAAGTAGCCGTCTGTAATTCAATCTCGCTCTTCCTCAGTCTCCAATAATATTAAGGAATAATTAACAATTTATTGTAATAATTTTTCTTCTTCTTCAACAAGAAGATAATTTTTGATGTACTTAAATTCCTTGCTCAACATATAAGTTGTTTGAAACGAATTCTAGCTTGGACAATGCAGATTTGTATCAGAGTTTGAAAAATTAAACAGAATTGGGGAAGGAACCTATGGCATCGTTTGTAAGTATTAATAAAAACGCTGGGTCAAAAAATTATGTTCTTGTAATTTTTAGATCGCGCTAAAGATACGCTATCTGATAAGATCGTTGCTCTGAAGAAAGTTCGAATGGATCAGGAAAGAGATGGTATTCCTGTCAGTAGTTTAAGAGAAATACAAGTTTTATTAAACTGTCGTCATGAAAACATTGTCCATCTTAAGGAGGTAGTTGTTGGAAAGAGTCTTGAAAGGTTTGTGTTATTTTAGTGTAAGACGAACATCTTTATTTGAGCATTACAGCATATTTCTCGCGATGGAATACTGCGAACAAGATTTGGCTTCACTATTGGATAATATGCAAGCACCGTTTACTGAATCGCAAGTAAAATGCATCATGCTACAAGTCTTACGTGGGTTGAGATATTTACATCACAACTTTGTGGTCCATAGGGACCTCAAGGTCTCCAATTTGTTAATGACTGACAAGGGATGCGTTAAAATCGCCGACTTTGGTTTGGCCAGATGGTTTGGTGTTCCACTGAGACCTATGACTCCCCACGTGGTAACTTTATGGTATAGAGCGCCAGAACTCCTTTTGCAGGCGCCAGTTCAAACAACCAGTGTTGACATGTGGGCCGCTGGTTGCATCTTGGGTGAATTATTGGGGCATAAACCGCTCTTGCCTGGGAGGTCAGAAATTCAACAGTTGGAGTTGATTGTTGACTTGCTAGGGACTCCGTCAGATGCCATTTGGCCTGGTTTCAGCGATTTGCCTGCTTTACAGAACTACTCGCTCAAGCAGCAGCCTTATAATAATTTGAAACAGAGATTTCCGTGGTTGTCTGCTGCAGGTTTGAGGTTATTGAATTTCTTGTTCATGTACGATCCGAAAAAAAGAGCTACAGCTGAAGAGTGTTTACAGAGCAGCTACTTTAAAGAGGCACCATTGCGTAAGTGTTATTATTTAGGAATATATGATACAAGTGTTTAGAATTAGTTAAAGGGCGGCAAATTTCTAAACAATTTGCTTATTTTCGTTTTTCTCTTGTGTCATGGTACTTACTTTATAACGATTTGTTTTTTTTGCAGCTTGCGACCCTAAATTAATGCCAACATTCCCTCAACACAGAAATATAAAGTCAAAATCTTCAGACAATACAAATACAGGAGCAGGTGATCAAACCAACAATTTGCCAGCCATTTCGGATTTGGTAAAAGAAGTTCGAATTTAACATCATTTTTGTTTATAATTATGTTTTTCTCTTTGCAGCTGGGTTCTTTAGTGAAAAAAAGACGATTGGAATAATTATTTCCCTTATTTAGGTATTTTTAGATTAAGAGCGAGTGTTTATGTAATTGGAAACATTTTTTCCATTCAATAAATCTTAATAAACATCATACCCAATCTTTTTTTACCGTCTGTTCCTTTTATATTCATTCAAAGTACAATATGCAAATTCACATGTGCAAGTTTTCAAATAAAAATAAATAAAACTCGAAGCCAATATAATCAAAAATTAATTTAGTCGTTAGTTAAAAACGTTATTTTTAGTTTTTAAGCATCTACTGACCTAAATTTAATTGAATACTGTTAACAAATATGGGTAACATTGATATTTAACTGAATTGCAGAAGTTACTAGTGGTGTTTAAAAATAAATTCACAATAATAAAAAGTTTATTGCAAATATGTTAAAGTATACATAGTCATAAAGATATCTGGATTTAAAAAATGCTATAGCTGCTGAAAAATTCTCCCCACACTTTCAACACAGTCATCAGTCAGTCACGGGGCAATTGCCAACAATTCTAGTCAAACTTACTTCTTATTGAGCAGGGAGAAATCTTACATTCCAACGGCCTAGCAAAAAATAAGGTATAGTAATGTGGAGTATTATTGACGTGGTGGTAGATAACCATGTTGTGGAGAAGGCTGAGTGTAAGTCTTTGAATAAGGATTAGGCTGCCCCGGCTGGTACACCCCAGTTGGTGGATATTGCTGCTGACCTGGATAAGGTATGCTGCTCTGGGGCGAATTGGTGTACGCGCTAGAGTTGGGTATCTGAGACGCGTCCACTTGTTGACCATACCTAAATTATTTGATTCTAAAAAGTTATCTTTAAGTAAAATTTCAACTTACCCAGCAGCCGAATACCCATAGTGCTGTTGGGGATATGGCACCGATCCATAAGGCATTTGTGGATAGCCTGCGGCAGCTGTCGTTCTAGCGTAGTAATCGCTTATCTGCTGCTGCGATTGGGTAGCTGGGGTCGAAACCGGTTGAGGTTGCTGCGGGGGTTGCTGATGCGCCGATTGCGGTCTAGACTCCCCTCCAGTCGTGGCGGTTGACTTCTGCTGCACATCTTTGTTAGGCTCCTCGGTGCCATTCTTTTGGTTGCGGTCTTGTAAAGGGTCGAACTCGCTGGAATTCAATTTATTGAGGGGATTTTGAGGAGGTGTTGGCTCTTTTGAAGGCTCTTGGGTCTCTGTTGGAAATTATGTTATCTCAAACTAGATAGAGAACTGATCAAGTTCATCATTTATACACATATGACTTAAAACAATGCAATTAAAGATTCAAGTCCCTCAACTATATGCATTAAAAATTAACTTCTCACCAGATGTAGGGGCTTGCTTGTTACCAACATTTTCACCTGCAATTGTAACATGCCGTGCTTTTTTAACTAAATCTTTCTGTTCAGTTTTTTCATTCAAAACTTGTACTGAAACTCAGAAGAAACATTCATTATTTAATAGGTTAAAAAAAAGGTAGCGATTTACGTTTCTGTTACAAGGGAAAAATTTGTTAAAAAAGCAACAAAACAAATATTAGAAAATATAAAGCAGTTTACTTACTTTGATCGTTAGTTGTGGCAGCTTTTGGGGCATCTGATGCATCCAAAGTGTCAAGTAACGAGTTGACTTGGTTTCTAATACTTTTCAGTTGTTGTTTTATGTTAGTTAGATCATTGTAAGACAGTACGCTCAGTTGACTTTTATTGTCTTCATTGAGAAAAAGTTGCAATTTCAAAATTCTACTACACTGAATAGCAAAGGAGAGATCTGAACTATCGAATATTGTAATCAAATCACCATCTACAAATGAAATAGTAATATAACTTGACAAAAATAAATAAATTATACGTAGAAATTAAGGTAAATTTCTGCTTGAATGCATTACATAAACTTTTACGTGAAAATGCCTCACCTTCATCTTTATATTTAACAGTGATATCGTCGTTTGCAGTTAATTTACCCCTAAAAACTCTCTGCATCATAAGAACTAGTTCATCATACGTTATCGCTTCATTATGAATAGGAATACGTCTGATATCGCTCTCTAATTGAACTTTTATAATTAATTTACCGCTTAGATCCAAATCACCTTTTGTGGAATCCATAATTAACGCATCAATGGAGATATGTGTATCTTTAGTTCTGCTTGTTTGAATTTCAGTTGGGCGATCGAGAGGAAAATGGTATTTTACTGTTATCAATTTTGCAAAAAAAATATGAGACGAAAAAATGTAAAATGTCAACGCTTGACATCTAAATATGAACTGTCATTTTCTGTCAAAAACAAAGTTTTGTCCACAAAACATTTTGTTCTTGGAAAGGTGACCATCGAATCTACAAAGAAAGAGCGCCGATGTTCATGTTGTATCACAGATAGCCTCTGTGTTGCACAAAATTTACTCGAATGACTTTGATTTTGTAACTCACCAGAAATATTCCCCATACATAACGCATTTTTTCTGATCTTTTTATATTGATGATAATTTTAGCTAACGATATTTATCATTTGGTTATTTTTGGCTAACGCTTCTGGCAACACTATTTCAAAACTATGATAGACCATAGTGCAGACCAGAGACCGTAAACTTAGTTGCTCTATGTTTTGAGTATAACTGTTTTTTCTGTTTCCTCATATTTATTTGAAAAGTGAATTTATTTAACAAAAATTTCGACGTTCGTCCAATTTTAAGTCGATATTTAGAGAAAAAAGTTGTGTTTTTGGTTTCTAAAAATAAATTACTATCGCCAACTCTCAAAATTAATTTGTAAGAGTGGTCACAGAGTATAGAAATTTCGAGATGAAAATTCGACCTTGGACTCCGTGGTCAAGTTTGGTAAATGACAGTTTCTTTTTAATGTCCTTTACACCTCAATGAAGCAGTTAAAATTTCGATTTTAAACTCAAAATAAAAAGGCGACATTTCAACTTTAAGGTAGTATTGTCGGTTTTAGAATTACTGTTCAGAATTTAATGGAATTTGGCATATTGGTAGAATATAGTAAGATAATGATCCAGTCAAATTTTTGAGAGCTACAGAGCACCAATAAAAAGTTATTGACATTTGAAATTTTAGTCTTTTAACATTGAACCTTAAAAGAAATCAGAGATTTTATCATATTTTACAAAACGTAACGTTCAGATTTCAGTAAAACGTAAGAAAACGATGAAAAATAATATATAAAACATTTTAGATACATGAAATAACAGCTTTAGGGAATGTGATGGAAGTAAAAGGCTAATAAATATAAAAAAAATATTTTTTATCGTACTTTTCTCGTAATTTGTTAGATGTGGCAGCGTTGTTTTTTTTTGTAAGCGATTAGACGACCATCGACGACTTAGAATATAAATGTTGATTCTATGATCCTTGTAGCACCTTTGAACTACATCATAAGGGAACTAAGATATTCTCTGTAATTTATTTGCGAAGTATTCATATTTGTATGCAGTTTTATTGGCTTTTTCTTCGCCGGTCACTCCTTTCACAATCCTAAATTTCAGTACCTTCTATTAAGGAATGGCAATCTGTTTTAGATTGCCGCAAACAGCGATTGCGTTGGATCTTGGTTTGTCAATCGCTATTTGGGATTCAACACTGAAAAACACTTAAAACTATATTAAAATTTAAACGACGTAAAAAATAAATAACAACAAGATTATTTAAAATTTTAACGTTTCGGGCAGTGTTATTGTCTACCCGTCGTCAGAAAACCAATTCAAATTTATTCCTTTACAAATTTGTGTAAGCTGTCAGAAAGTAATTCTGTCAGTTTATTAGGTTATTCCCTAGGTGATTCTAAGGCGACTCAGTTGTTTTTCTCGTTTTAACAATGGCAGCCACATACCGTTAATATCAATCGAACAATTTGCGACACAGTTATCTCTATTTAGTAAAATTATAAAAAAAAGAAAAATTAAAGAAGCAGCTTTATACGTACCTTCATATCTCTGGTATCATTTTCTGTGACAGCTTATGACAAGTGACGTTTAAATGACAAATGACTCATGGTCAGATGTTTATTTGTGATGTGTTTTCTTTCACCAGTTGGTTTTACCTAATTTTTAGAACAAATGGATTGAGGTAAATTAATTACAAAGTGCGATTTCTCGCTTATTAATGCCGTTCAGTTAGTATGCAGGTTTCAAGCTGCTAAAGCTTCATCCGTCATCAGTTAAATTAAGTGCGTATTACGTCTTCGTCGTTATTAAACAAGAAGCAAAATGCTGTTGAAAGGGGGACTGAATAAATGTTTCTTCAAAAACGAAACATTAAAATACGATGAAGCTTGCATGGACATTATAAACAAATTAAATGACACTGTCGCCGTTCTGGGGCAATACAACGAGTGCCACAAATGCAGATATATGGAATTAGCCAGTCTCGAACCGAACTCAAACACGTCGATATTAATTAATACGATCTATCCTGTCGATATTTACTACTACAAGAACAATGACACCAATGCAACTTTCTGCCGGTGAGTTTATTATGCGATTTTAAGCAATTCTTTGTCTGTAATAATTGTATAGGATAATGAAAGGGGCTATAAAATTATCACCAACCGGAGTAATTTGTTTCAGCTTTGACACATTACTTTATGAACACTATCATTATGGGTGGAATATATCAGAGAAATGTAACCAAATTTACATAAAAGAACCAGCTGATAATGCTTACCTACGTTAGTAAATACTATCATTCTTTGATCGATTGATTAACAATAAGATATACATTGTAGCAATTTTAATGGCCTTTGTTGTGCTTTTTTGTTTTGGTACTTTGTGGTACATGGTTAAATGCATCTATAAGCACTCTGGAAGGCTCAGGAGCTTAATCAACTTCAACGCCTTGGTGGAAGAAGAACTTGGTTCAACATCCACCTCTGTACTAGTCGAAAGAAAGCCTTCAATACGCAAACACCCTAACCGAATTAAATCTTTGGATATATTCAGAGGTCTTTCCATAGTGTTGATGATCTTCGTCAACTATGGTGGGGGCCAGTTTTGGTTTTTTAAACACTCTGTGTGGAATGGAATCACTGTAGCCGATCTGGTATTTCCATGGTTCGTAAGCCCTTGTAATCAGTAAATTGTGATACATTTACACCCTATGCAGGTTCCTATGGATAATGGGCTTCTCTTTGACAATTTCATTGCATAGCAAGCTGAGGAAGGCCGTCCCGAGAAGACAAATTGTTTTTCATATAATTCTGAGATCCTTTCAGATGATTCTGTTAGGGGTTATCATCAACTCGAATCAAAATCTGTCCACGATCGCCAAGTTGAGGTTCCCAGGCGTGTTGCAAAGATGCGGAATCACTTACCTAATTGTTGGATTGTTGGAAGTATCGTTCACCAAAAGAATAGAACTTGAGGTAACTGATTGATTAACTGTAACTCCAATATGTGATAATGTCTGCTTATAAGGAATTTCGTTTATTTGTAAGGTGTGGATTAAAGTATTATTACATCTTTGTTAATTAACATTTATTATTTAATGTGAAATTGCTTATAACAAACCAATTGCTCTGAAAGGCATTTTCCCCAAAAATTACAATCTTATCACTTAGAAAGGCGGTTCGTCGCCGACTTCATTTTCACATCCTACTTGCTGTGCTCCAAAGGCATAATAGGGTTGCCCTTTGTGAGTGAATTGCACTTAAAAAGAACACTCGAGGTTCATTACAAGCCCTTGAGGTTCATTACAAGCCCTCGAGGTTCATTAAAAGCCCTTGAGGTTCATTACAAGCCTACGAGGTTCATTACAAGCCTTCGAGGTTCATTTCAAGGCCTCTAGGTTCATTACAAGCAGACATTACTGTAAATACACACGAGATTTTCACTAGTTGATCGCACTGTTAACGCGATAATGGGTTTTTCAGAATATCTCATGGTATTACGATGTACTAATTGCCTGGCCTCAGTATATTGTTGTGGCCAGTCTACTACTCCTACACACATGTTTGACGTTTTTCGTCAACGTGCCACATTGCGGGGCTGGCTACCTTGGTCCCGGCGGGCTGGACGACGGAGGTGCCTACCAAAATTGCACTGGGGGGTTCGCCGGTTATTTAGATAGAGCCGTTTTCGGCCAACATATGTACGAACACCCTAGATGTCGCGTGGTTTATGAAAATAAGGAAAATTACGACCCCGAGGGTCTCCTAGGAACTTTAACAGCTACTTTCATTGTGTATTTGGGCGTTCAAGCCGGTCGCACTTTAAAGACATACCAAAACGTCAGTAGCAAAGTCAAGAGATGGGTTATATGGGGAATTGTTATGGTAAGTTGCCGATCTGTTCTATCCACTTTTTTGATTGATATTTTTAGGGTTTGCTAGGTGGGGCTCTATGCGAATTTCGTAAAAATGATGGACTTATACCAATTAATAAGCAGCTGTGGTCTTTATCTTATGTCTTAGTTACAGCTGGGATGGCTTTTATTATAGAAACATTTTTGTATTTAATCGTTGACATTTACAGAAAGTGGGGCGGTCGACCTCTGTTTTACCCAGGAATGAATGCAATATTTCTCTACGTTGGACATGAGTTTTTGAGAAATACTTTCCCTTTTGCGTGGATCCCTGTTAATGAATCTCATGCCACATATTTGTTTATGAATTTGTGGGGCACCGCTCTTTGGGTTTCCATTTCCATTTATCTATATAAACATAATATTTTCTTTAAACTTTAATGATTACAGACATATTACATTTTTCTGCAATGTTTTATTCTTTTATATGTAATTTTATTTTTTAGTTTATTCCTTAGATATTTGACTGATTTAAGTTTTCAGTAGTTTTTAGATGCATATTATTTTTGATGGATACTTATTTAACTGATTCTGTAATAAAGAGTTTTTGATGTAAAAGTTTATTCTTATTTGAGTTTCAAAAAAAATTGAAAACTAATTTTTGTCCTTCCACAAAAATCGATAAGGGAAGTATCTTTTATCAGCATCATTTATGAATTTTAAAGAATGATGTTAAAATATTTTTATGATATTTTAGTCTTTAATGGGATATTTTTTTTAAGAAATTAAATCGAGAAATACATAATAAACCAGAAATTTCTTGGCTTTTTTTTTACATTATATACATATACGTTTACTTATTAATATTATATTCATATATTACATGATTCTTGTATATAGATAAAATACAAATTCAATAAATTAAAATAGCAATACAAAAATACCAAATAGACTATGACATCATTTTTTTAATTCAGATTTTCTGCTTTGCCTATTCTTTTATGTGTTAATGGTTTAAATGGAGTCACATTTCTGATAGTTTCTTCTAAATTATTAGAATATATATCAGCAGCTAATTCATCCATACCGATCTCAGCGTCAGTCTTAGCTTTCTTTGTAGCTTCATCAACTTCTGCCCTAATTTCAGTTTCCATTTTCTAAAAGAAAAAATTGTTTATCAAATTAAATTTAATTTACTAACAACCTTCAGCTCTTCTGGTGTAGCCAAATTCGAAGTAATAATTTTTTCTTTGAAGGACGTTATAGGATCTCTAGTTTGCCGAACTTCCTGGATTTCTTCTCTAGTTCTATAACTAGTGCCAGGATCTGACATCGAGTGTCCAGAATACCTAAAAGTCTCCTATTAAATTATTTTTAAAATATTAAATGGCGAATTTGAACCTATAGGTGGCGGTTTCCAATACAAGCGGACCCTTTCCACTCTTACAATAATCGACAGCGAATTTGAAAGCTTCCCTAACAGCTAAAACGTCCATACCATCGACCCAAATGCCAGGAATGTAGTCCCCTCTGCTGTAATAAGCGGTGGAAGCTGCTGACCTTTCCGAACTAGTTCCCATACCGTATCCATTGTTTTCAGCAACGAAGATGCAAGGTAAGTCCCACAATTTCGCCATATTGTACACCTCAAATATTTGCCCTTGATTTGCCGCTCCATCACCATAAAGTGAAACGTTTACGCCATCAGTCCCTTTATATTTTGCGGCAAAACCCAAACCTACACCAAGTGGAACCTGAAATTTCTTTATTTATAGAAAAGTGAGTGGGAATTGGGTTTACTTACTTGGGCCCCCACAATACCATTTCCCCCGTAGAAATTTGTGGAATACATATGCATGGACCCGCCTTTGCCCCTAGAACACCCGCTTTGTCGGCCTGTTAGTTCAGCTAAGACTGCTTGAACGGATACCCCCATGAGGTAACACCAACCGTGATCACGATATGCAGTAATTACTGTATCATGGGGTCTCAGGGCACCCATTATTCCAACTGCGACGGCTTCCTATTTAAATCATAAATCTCGTGAATTAATCGAAAAGAAACTTTCTCGTCAATCAATACAACACTTAGCAATAAGTTTTCAGTACGTTGTTATAGATGTAGTTCTCTTTCTCCTGAATAGGGCTGCCACTGTTAGTAGAATAAAAGACCTTATTTTTAACATATTCCCATCAGGAAACGAGATTTCTCATTTTGGAAAATAGACATCGGATAGCAAGATTTTTAAAAGAAAATTATACATCGGTAAACGAGAATACTTGTTTGTCCACTTTGCTGATAATTTTTTTTCCAGATAATGGACAAAATGTCGCTTCTATTTAAAACGTCCTTACTATACCATGTTACTATCTATTGACAGACTATGTAACTGAAATGTAAGCTAGCACCTCAACTTATACCCAGATTTATAGGCAAGTTATAAAAAAAATCGCCTTAGTATAAAAGTTTGCGTTGTGTCTAGTAAATTTCAATTTAATGACTAAAATAAAAGCGCTTCAACTTGAAACTAAAATGTATTCTAGCAGTAATTGTAATATCGACCACTAAAAAAAGTCTTCACCCTGTTTTAAAATATGAGATTTCTTTGTAACTGTGAGTTTATGGAGACAGTATATTTTCTTGTCTGAAATATGGGAGACCTGGCAACCCTATTTGTAGATGCTAAGATATACAAACAAATCTTACGTACCTGTCCAGAATACAGGTGGCAAAAGCCCCTAACAATCTTTTCTTTGTACAGATTTCCCGCTGCGGTCTCCAACCTTCTGATGGTTTGCATTTGTTGGAAAAACTTTAGTGCATCATCTCTGTTTAAGCTGACATTTGTAGAAGGACCTCCCTCAAGCTTATGAAATCTATAGGGCTACATTTAAAATTAAAAAACCGTTGATTTATCAAACGGAAGTACTTACTTTGGTTTCGAATGCTGCTTCTGTCGCTACGGATTTTTTTCCAATTGAAAATAGCCCGATTGCTTTCTGAAAACACAGTTATATTTTCATACGTTAAATCTTCGATGGTACAGTTAGCAATTACATTTATCAATCGAAATCCCATTTTACACGTATTAAATTAAAAGCCAAGCACTTAATTGGGAAATATGGTTTACTTAGAGTAACTCACTTACTTTATGGGCTACTGGGGTTTTTGTTAAAGACCTTACACAGGTAGGAAGCATTTTTGTATTGCTATAAAACTATGGAGTAAGTAAAATGGTATTAAAAGGACTAAAAAGTGTCCTTAAATAGGTTAGAATTTTTTAGAGGTCGTTTAATTCACGGACAAATGTCATGATACAATCAACTGTGACGTGTGTCCATGTCCATATGCTCATTAAGTATATGCGTGTGTCTTATTTGTCTCCATCTTACACGTGTATTTCATGTTGCTACCTTTTTTTATTAAAGTGCCACCTACGGGTGTTTTCAAGAAAAGAATGAATGACACATAGACCATAGATTTCTGTCGAAGAAATGACAGCGTAGGTAGAAATATTGAGCATGTCTCATTTTGACCTTGAACATATTTGAGATTTTCACCACAGAGTGCGATGTAATTTTACCACGATACACTTATACCAGTATGATGACTTAACGTCGCTAAATCTTCATTGCGCGCATCCGACGTTATCTGCGATGCAAACAGGCGGAAGTTCATATAAGGTTTCACCCTTTTACTACATCGGCAATTAAATAAATAGTTCCGCGATACGTATTTCGCCAGCAGGACTGGCATTTTCAAGCGCACTAATCTAAAGAAATTAGCAAAAGATGTAATCTGCATTGAGATTCAAATCGATACTGGCGGTCGGTTGCTTTCTTTCTTATTTATAATTGTCTAACAGATGTGGTGCATGCAATTTTGACCTGCCACAAATAACCTTCAATAAACTGGAGGCCGCCAATGGTTCTTTATCTTCATTAAGGGTAACTGGCCTCTGGTAGATGTAAATTGTTTCGTATGCATCAAGTTCTTTGTTATTTGCAACCGATATTAACAATTTTAAATTGTTGATGTTAATTTTGTGTCCTGTACTTATCATATGTAGGGCGACACTTGATTTTTCTTCTCTATTGTATCTAAAATGAGCGATATGTTCTTGAAATTAAAGTTACGAAAAAAGGGGGGACCCTTGATACAAAACTTGAAAAAATTTGCATTTTTCGAAAATAAGTTTACTGCATTTTCATAGTTTTCGGGACGTAGAATAAGAATTTGAAAACCAATTAGAGCTAGGACTATGTGTTCGCGAGATACAAGCCCCGAAAGTTTCGAAATTTTTAATATTGGCCACATTTACCAAGGTCAAAATTCTTGACACATAGATTTGCCCAAAAAATTTCAAAAATAAAACATTTTTTGATAAAGATCCAAACGGTGAACACTAAAGTGTCTTTAGCACCGTATAGATATTAGCTTACGCATACAGTAGCGACAAGAAGTGTCGGTACCTTTGCTCTTGAAGTAGCCACAAATCGTTGCGATTAGGCAGAACGCATAGAACCGTCCGCCACAGATCCGTTAGCTCCAAAGCAAGAGGAGCGGCAACGGTGCAAAACCTGTGAAGTGACAGCTGACAAGTATGACGGTTGACACTTGGAACGACGCAAGAATCTCTATGACTACGACTTGAGCAAGTTTCACGTGCCGAACTGAAATTCACGATCAGACATTTTATTTGTTAGTAGTTCTAGTTAATTATAATGTAGTAAGTTAGAATAAATTAATTTCTACTACGTTAGTGTGCATTATTTGCGCCGCGTAATAACAAAACGCCACAACCTTCAATGGAGTCAGCCATGTTGGGGATTGTGTGCGTCCGCGAAAATTTAAATTTATTTATTAAACAAAACCATCAAGTTTATTAATTTTAATAGTTTTTACCGTTTAAATTCTAATTTACTACTTTACAAATAGTCCAAAAATACTTGTTCTCGTGTATTTTTTAAATAATGTGTATTTTGTAATTAGTGATAACCTGACAAGTATAAAGAATACACAAAGAAAAACTAAATACAGATTGGGACTGACGGCAAAATAATTTCTACAGGAAACAACTTGTTTATTTTTTTTGTATAAAACTGGCAAAAGCGAGTATAATAAAACAGTTTTTTTTTAATAAAACAAATTGGGTGTACTCGAATATTACCGTTTGCCGACTTTTGGAAATTAAAAAGAAGCTGATTTGATCAAATTATTATTGCTGTTAGAGTTACATTTATAAATAGAACATGTAAATTCTTTCCTTTTCTCTTTTATTTGGTTTCATCTTAATAGCGCAATGAATTGTAACAAGTCTGACATTTAAATAAAACTGATCCAGTTGTGCCAGATGACCTAAACATTATTCGCGAATAATCTCCTAAAAAATCCCCCAATTCGGATGAAAATCCCTGACCAGATCAAATTTCTAGAACATCCATAAATGTAGATAAATTGTCTTACATTTTTAACATGAATGAATAACATATGAACCTAAAATGAAAAATCATATTCGCCCAAGTGCTGATTTTCACGAACACTTGGCAACTCTGAACCGACATTCCGTGACCCAACGACCATAGATCTTATTTCTGTTATCATAGAACACTGCGACGCCATGTTCGCGATTGTGCAAATTGACACATGAGCAAACAAAATTCGTGACAAAATTTTAGCATTTTGTCGCTACTGTATGCGTAAGCTAATATCTATATTGTGTCTTTAGTTGTACTACAGTTTTTTTAAAGATTTTAGCATAATCGGTTAAGACTGTAAAAATAAAGTAAATGGAACTATTTTATTAAATTACCCTGAATATTTCTCGGGCGTAAAATAATCTAATCTTAAAGTAAACCACGGGGTCTGTTGTAATATTTTTGTGCTTTATGTGAGATATTTATAAATATTTTACTAGAATTTCAACTCATTTACAATGATCTGATGTTATCTGAAGTAATGTGCATTTTTAATGAGTTTATTTATTCCACAGTAAAACTGCTTTCGTAGATTGAGTTTAATAACATCCATCAAACCGATAAGTATTATATTAAACCTTTACGGATTAGATTAGATAGGAGAATAAAAAGTATATGCTTTGCTTTGCAATATTCTCTACTTTACTATTCGGAAGTAACACATCCGCTGAAGTACTTTATCTTTGGCAGATAAAATGTTGAACGAAACATATGTTTACAAATAAACGGTGAGTGTTTGGTACAAAAAATATTATTTTATTGTTTTCTTACCTTAGAATTAGTACAATTCCAAAGTAAACAAATTGTTTTAATCTTGTGAAGTGACAACAACAATTAGAACAAAAAGGAAGTAAATCTTTATGCATATATCGTTTGTTAAATAATTTGGAGCTGAGATTATTTCTATGCGTATGTTACTAGTTTTTAAATTCAAATTACGTCGGCTGCTCCAATATAATACTATCTTAGAGTGTTAACACAAAATTAAGTCTTATCGGTTGCGACAAATTTTCATAAATGTAGATATGTCAATTTTAAATAGCGCGTCATAAGAAATGACATTTTAATCGCGTTGGTATATATTTTTTGCGATGTGATCTTAATTCTCACGTTTCGTTTTGGTTTTTTATCGCCTGTATCTTTTTCCACAATTCCGCATCTTCGTCTTTCAGGTTTTGTTAACGAATTTCTTCATTAGAGCCTCAAACAGCGATTGCAGTTTGTCAATCAATGCTTGTAACTTATACGGATGGATTGCTATTTCAAAAGCTGCTACTTCGCAGCAGTTATTTAGCTGAAGCAGCTTCAAGCTGCTACTCAATTTTAAAAATAGTTGCTTCGCTACTTCCCTGTTATTTGAAAATTTTGATATTCGTACTCTGTTAGCAAAACAATAACAACAGCAGAGACTAAATAGATTGAACCTAACACGGTAAGCAGTGAAGCCAGTTGAAAGCCTGGCTAAAGCCTAGCTCCATCTAGCTCGCAACGCCCTCTTATTATTTGACAGACCTTTGCGAAGATAACATCGGCTTTTTTTTAAAGAAAATGGACTGTAAATATGGGGAAGTGTATTGTGGATCATTGTTGAAACCTCAGTGAACACATTAGTGAAGGAAAATCAAGAGTTTCATTCTTTGGGTAGGTAAAAATAAAATATATAAATATTCAATTATCGGCGTGCGCGCGTCGCCATTTCACTGCAATCATGACGTGTTTACAGCACCGGCTTAACAATATTGTACACAGGCGTCGCGTATTGAAAGAAAATTATTTTACTATTAAACCAAGATGTCTTTGAAAATAGTTCTCTTGAAATTTTACCAAAAAGCACTTATAAAAATGATCCTATTGGTCCAAAAGCCCCTAATTCTAAAGTTTCATCTAAATCGTTAGAACCGTTACGCGGCAAGTTTCGTATTTATAAATTTTACTTAATCCGACCATATCAAAGAGTAGTGGAATGCACCTCCCCATTTCCCCGGATTTTAGCTTCAACTGTACGCATGAGACAACATTGAAACGTTCAGTCTATTTAGTCTCTGAACAACAGTATCAAACTTCACGATAGTAGGATCTCGTGACGCTAAGCAGTTTGTAAACCGTAAAATCCTACAAAGAAACAAATAGCAGGCTGCGATCATCGAACTACCCACAACCTTGCAAACTGCTATTTTTAAGCCGCTACTTAGTAGCTGCTTTTTAAAAGAAGCAGTAACTGCTGTAACTGTTATTTGAAAGTAGCAGGTTTGCCCATCGCTAGTAACTTACGTATTACTGTCAATTTACTGAGCAAATACTCAACCAAACGTGATCTTTGTAAGATTTCTAATTTCCCTGATGTTTATGTACAAGCGGGGAGCGCCCTCTAGTAACGTAATCTCGTAATGTTACTCTTTCTAGTGAGTAGGCTTTCTCTTTCTCCGTGCTTTTTTAAATCTGTGTCTCTTTGTCTCATAGAGCTTTAGGATTCTAATCTTTATGGTCTTTATTAGTCGGAACATTAGGTTTATTAATTTTACCTAACATTTATGCGACCCAATTTCAAAGTATTTTTAGTAATGAAATTCGCAGAAATGTTAAATAAAATTAATAAACATCCATGATTCCCCTTTTATCTCCTTAACAATTCTGTGTCTTTGTCGGCTGGCCAAGGTCAATACAACCAAAGTAGTTCATTTAATTCAAGGCGAGGCTCCGGCCGCAAAGAAGAAGAGCATTAAAAAGTTAGGTTATTTACAATGTTTTGTTTTGTGACATTCCAGAATCTTATCTCTTATTTGAAATTTAAAATATAAAACATCGCGATATTTTATATACGATTATTTTTAGCTAATTACTTAATGTTTAAAATAACGCCAACTGACGCTTAAATGTGATCTCAGAAATATGAAAGTTGTACTTGTCAAAATGAATGAGTAATTGTTTATTGATGAAAAAGGTGTTTTTCATTTTATTTTCGCAAAGGCAATGTATCGTTGTGATTTCAGACATCATTTTTAGCTTCTGGTAAGTGAAAATGATCGAATAGGTGATAATAACTTATATAAAAATAGCAACTGTATGAATTTTTTTAAAAGGGGTCATAATTAGTCGGCCACTGTAATATACATATTACTCGTAATGTAATAATATAACTTCTTTCTAATTTATCTCCTTGAACACTAGGCACTTAAAACGCATATTTTCCTTATTAGGGAATAGGGAAGCAACTATATTTTTATTGCTGGTGTAATAAATGTTTTTTTCTTTCATTCATTCACCTAGTGTTGGGTTGCTACATAGCAATCTGCTACTTTGACACTGCTACTTATTGAGTAGCAGTTGGAACAGTTACCAGTTCCTAAAAGTAACTGCTACTTTTGGAACATATAGATCTTTCAGTTGCAGTTGTTACACTTTACGTTACCCAAGCTACCTGCTACTTTACTTACTTGACTCGGTTAATTCCATGTACGTTCGGTTCGTTTGCTTAGGGAATTGTAGGCTTTATCATTGTTTCTTTCCTATAGTCGGAAGCATCTTAGAATTCTAGTGATATTTCAAAATGAACATTTTGTTCGTATTCAGCGTATTTCTTGTAAAAAATAATAAGTGGTGTTGATAATCATGAAGCTTATTTTTATGTTTTTATCCTTCTTTGCCTTTAATTAGTTACTATTAGAAGATTATGTCAAATTAAAACAGCTCAATTATACTTTATATTTTATTTTAAGATTAATTGTATTAAAAAAATGCCAAGAAAATATTAGTACATATTACATATATAAATTAAACCATAACTCAAATGATGCACTTCTATTCCTATATTATGCCAAATTAATATATTATAACTAACCTAACTTAAAAAGGGGGATCTGCAAATATAAAATAAATTTAAATATTTGTCTATTTCTTATTACAAACCACGCTATCATTTACATGTAAAATCATAATTTTTTTCACTTTTTTTAAACTTAACCTATTTCTTCTTTCAATTAACAATTGTCCTGTCTTAGAAAACACACGTTCACAAGGCACCGAAGTGGCAACAGTTCCAAATTTTACTTTTACTACTTTTGCTCAATTTGGAAAAGTGAAGGCATTATTTTTCCACCATTTTAATGGATCATCTTCTCGGTGCAACAATGGTTCTTCTAAATATTTTTGAATCTCTACTACGGCTCGTGACTTTTTATTGATAGAAGAGGCTGTTTTACTACAAATTCGTTTATCGAAAACATTCTAAATAAAAAATTCGTCTTGAGATTCTTGAGAGGTAGATGACCCAATTGTTTCTGGATCAATTGTCTCATCTGTTTCTTGTAAAATTTCACGTAGATAATAAAGAACTAGTTCTTTTGCCCTTTGAGCAGTATTTTCTGACTGAAAGCCAATATCTTTAAATCTTGGGTCCAAAAATGTAGCAACAATTAATGTGCTATTTTGCTCCAAATCAGGGAATCTTTCATTTAGGGAAGTTTGAAGACTGACGATAGCTTCTTTTGATGTATTACTGAAATTGTTACTGGCTGACATTTTTTCGTAGACCTCCCTCAAACCTTTTGTTAAAATAATAATCAAAGAAAGTGTTATGTATTTTTCCCCTGACATCATTTTAGTAACGTATTCCAACGGTTTCAAAATTTTGCTTAATTCGGAAATGAAGCTCCACTCGTCTACGCTAATTACTGGAAAACTTAGATTTAATAATGCTAGGCTGCTTCGGATGGCCTCTTCTAATTCCACAAATCTTTGTAGCATGTAGTATGTTGAGTTCCATCTTGTAGCAACATCCAAAATAAGTTTTTTCTCCTCTTTATCTTGTTGCCTAAGGGTTTCTTTTAATTTTAAGGTTGCCTTTAAACTTCGCTTAAAATGAACAATTGTTTCCCTAATTTTGGTAACAGTACCTTGTATATTTGCGATTTTCAAGATATCACGCACTACTAAATTGATTGTGTGAGCATAACAACCTAAATGATTTATTTTTAAAACACCTTTTATTGCTTTAACAACGTTTGCAGCATTGTCCAAAATGAATAAAATTATATTATTTTTTTCAATTTTCCATTCCACCAATATTTTTTCTATTTCTCTTGCCAAAGTTTCACTGCTATAAGAATCTTCCAACCCTCTACATTCTAACATTACCGATGTGGGCTCAAAATCATTGATGAAGTGTGCTGTTACCGCAATTACACTTTCGGTATTTCTGGAGGTCCAACAATCTGTAGTTAATGTAAATGATTTTGACTGCTGAATTAACGATTTTGTTTTTGTGCACACTTCTTCATAAGCAGCTGGAAGCAGCACATTTGAAAGTGTTTTTCGGCTTGGCATGTTGTAGGAAGGATTTAGTCCTTTATCCTCTGAAATTGATAGTGGTTAAAAATCTTTTACAATCAATTGAATTCAAAGTTTATCAAGTTTTTTTTGGGTAGAAACACAAATATTGCGAGGCACAAAGGTTAAAATAGATGACTGCGTTGATTTTTTTACTAGTGATTCTACGCCTGTTTCCTCATCCTCAGTTGACTTTGAAGTTGAAGGTTGCGGATCCTTGAAACCTGTTAACGTTTCATCTGAAGTCTGCGAAAAAGTAGGTGTTAACCGGAGTCTCTCAATTTTTTCAAACTGTACTGTGGGATGCCTTCTTTCTAGGTGTTTTTTTAGATTTGTAGTGGTAGATTTGCAGGAAAAGACATAATTACACATATTGCACTTGGGTTTGCCCGCACTGTCTTCTTTAAAGGAATTCCAAATTTCGGACTTCTTTCTTTTGTAACTTATTTTAGTTTGATATATATGAATTGAAATACGAAGAAAAATGTCCGTAACGCAAACTAAAACCAAATGTGTGAATGTTAGGTATACATACTGATCACGAAAACGAACCGAACTTAAACAGCTGAACAAGTAAACTAGATTCATTTAAAAGAATGAACTATATTAAAAGCTTAAAAATAAACCACTTAATTTTTTCCCATAAGTGTGGTGGATGATATCTATATTACAATTAAAAACAAATATTTTTCTTACTATTTTTCCATCATTAAAATACAATCGCTTTATCACCACTTAAAACATTTGTAGCAAGTGCATCTTTTCACCTTATTCTGTCATTAATGTGTGCAGGACATTGAGATGCTTTCAAATAACATGCACTTTTTCTAAACTTAAATAGAAGAAATTTTGCCTAATCGAAAATAATATGCAAGTAATCTACCAATTACGTATTATATCTAATTAGAAAATTAATTTCTTTTTATGTGTTGAACATAAACTGATTTACTTGTTACTTCTTGAAAGAGTATTGGGATTGTTAAGAAATTAAGTGGGTACCCCGGTTTAAAAATCAAGTCTATAGATAGCATTAAAATCATATGATGTTATTTTAGGATTATGGGAATCGCCTGAGAACTAGAAAGCCACGGCAAACAGCATGACATAAATTTTATCCTAATTTATCTGAACTGCCGGGTTAAAAACATAGTTAACTGATTTCTCAATAGCCAATATCATTTTTAAGGTATTTTTTGGCATTACTGTTTTTTAAATAGGGAAATCAGGGTGTGTATTGAGGTACCTTTTATCTCCGAACGTAACTTGATACCTGATCGACCCTTTATCTTGTCGATTTCGAGTGTGTCATACTTTTATCGAAAGCGTAACTGCGATTTGTGCCTGTGATCACTTAGACTTATTCCCAATACAATATAGCAGTGACAAAAGTAGCAGAGTAAAGTAGCAGGTATTCCTTGTCCGTTACTCGTTGCTCCATTTGATTCCAACTGCGACTGCGATCGTTTAACACGTATTCATGATAAGTAACAGTGACAAAAGTAGCAGCTATTTAAAACTGTTACTTGATTGTAGCAGGAGCAACTTGTAACTGCTACTTGTAAGTAGCAGTTTTGCCCATCACTACATTCACCATACCATATGTTATTACTTACTTTGGAGATACGTTTTTAAACATTTTTATCACTGCAATTCAAATATTTGAATACTTATTTTTTTGACAAATAGAATAATTGGGACCGACTGGACTGATGCAATATGAAGCAAAATGTTCTTGTGAGAAGGTTTCTATGGAAAAACATGGTGAGGCTAGGATTGTGGTATTGGATATCTCAAAGGCTTTCGACAGAGTCTGGCACTGATCTCTTCTCGCCAAATTAACATCTTATGGTTTTCCTCCTAGACTCTGTCATTTGATATCCAATTTTCTCGCTGACAGATCTTTTCAAGTCGTCGTCGATGACATCTCATCCGAGACATTTGCGATTAAGGCGGGGGCGCCTCTGGGGTCTGTTCTGTTTCCTATTCTATTTCTGTTATACATAAACGATCTCTTAGCTTCAACTTCCAATCCTATATACAGCTACGTAGATAATAGTAATCTTGTGTCACCTTTTTTCTCCGACAAAACATTATCTATCGCTGCTTCAGATCGACTAAAGGACCCACAAATACAGACGATTAATCGGGATCTCGAGATTATTCTGGAATGGGGTAAGAACAATTTGGTCGACTTCAACGCTTCAAAAACTCAGGCCGCGGTTTTCTCTAAGAAAACATCAAGGGATAATGCAACAAACTTACTAATGGACGATGGGATCTAATTTGTCTATCCTAGGAGTGAATGCGAGCACTAACTTCTCTTGGGACGATCATGTGCGCGCCATTGCCAAATCCGCCTCTCAGAAGCTAGGCTTCCTTTTTAAAGCTAAAAAGTACTTCACATCTCATCAGCTCTTTACACTATACAAAGCTCAAGTTAGGGCAACACTAGCCAATACTGTTGTCATGTTTGGAGTTCAGCCCCAAAACACACTTTAACTCTCTTGGATTCAATTCAAAGAAGGCGATTCTCCTAATTGATGACGAGAGTCTGACCGATTCTCTCGAAACACTAGAGCACAGGCGTATGGTTGGTGACTTGTCTCTTTTCTACAAGTACTATCTGGAAGATGCTCGCAGGAACTAATAGGATTGATCCCCTCAAGGGCAAGATTCTTGAGACATACTAGACAGTCGGAGGCAGCAAATTCCTGTGCGGTTCAGCTTGACACAGTGAGGACTTCTGTCTACGGAGACTTTTTTCGGTAGAACTTCCAAGTTATGGAACTTGTTACCGAAAGGAATTTTCCCCAAAAATTACAACCTATCCTTGTTTAAGAAGGCGGTTCATCGCCATCTATCTTTGTTTCCCCATCCTACTCGCAGTGCTTTGAAAGCATAATGGGGTTACCCTTTGCGAATGGATTAGACTTAAAAAAAATTACATAGTTTTAGTATTTTAGGATAAGTAAAGATATTATTTTCAAATAATTTTAATATTTCATCATAATTTTCGCCACCAAAATATTCTATTTGTTAAAATAAAAATTGCTCGGTAAAAATTAAATTTTAACGGAATTATGCATCCTTTTAAGCACAGAGACGTTGGAATGCCAACTAATCGAACAATTTTTGTTGTAAAACCGTCAACGACCGAGAAATACCAGTGGTGAGGGCTCGTCAAGTTAAATCTTGTACTTTTATTTTAATTTAAATTCAAGTTATTTTCATAATTTCGAGAAGTACAACAAAAATTGAAATTTCGAGTTAAAATTTCGAATAAACGACTGAATTCGTCAATAAAAATTCTCAAAAATCAACCTTAGGCTTTTAAAGTTCAACTTTTTTTTAACCATTTTGAACTTTCCGATCAAAAGGCGAGTTTTTATCGAAATTATCAGTTTATATTTTAAATGTTCAGTTTTTTTTTCTTCGAGTTTAAACCCAAAATTTGAGGAAAAGAAGTCATAATATCTAGAAAAATTTTTAATTTCGAGATTGAAGTGAAAATTACAGAACGAATTTAAATTAGGAATGTTGAGAGGATTTGTTAAAATTTGGAAACAAAATCAAATCTATTAAAAAATTTCTTTGATTTTTTATTTTTTTGTATTGCTAGTTCAAACTTGGGTTTTTGAGGTCTTGACTTCAAACGGAATTAATGACTACAAGAAAATTTCGATTTAAATTTTGAATTCTTGAAAATTCAATTATTTTAGATCTACAATAGATCAATCTATTTTAGATCTAGATTGATCTATTTTAGATCTACATTGATCTATTTTAGATCTAGATTGATCTATTTTAGATTTAGATTAAGCAAGAGCAAAATCCCGAATGTGATTAATCTTCGTCGAAGTATTGAGTTTGAAAATGAACTCCATTGGTCAAGCAATTAATTTATGAAGTTGTTTTCATTTGAAAATGCATTTTCTGTTAATTGTACGCCACCAATAATTTATGTCTATGGAATAAACGTTTTTGATGTGGACATATACACCCCAAACTTTTAATGGGGTACGTAGAGGGTAAAAAACAGCAAACTTTTAATGGGGCACGTAGAGGGTAAAAGTTGGATAAGAACGTCTAAATTTCGAGAAAAACGTCTAAATTTCGAGAAAAATGCTAAATTTCGAGAAAAACGCCTAAATTTCGAGAAAACGTTTAAACTTCGAGAAAAACGTCTATATTTCGAGAAAAACGTCCCAATTTCGATAAAAAGGCCTCAGCTTAAGAAAAATATCTTTTGCGGTCGAACTCGAAACTCGCATATGTTCTCAGATCTTGAACTTTAATTTAAAACTCCTAATTTATAGCTTACAGTTTCGGCTTAAAATCGAGTTTTATTTAAAAAATTCCTTGATGGAATCGAATCCAAAAGAGAGGGCATTTGTGCTAACAAACCGAATTAGTAATAGCTAGAGATGTAATTCATTACAGATGTCTGCAAATCGTACTTCATACGAATTTAACTTGTGACCTAATGGCAATCTTAAAGCGGACCGAGTGTAGTTCGAATTGGATCATTCTTAGGGAAAATTCATTTCCTTTTTCTAATGATACTCTAGCACAGGGGTCGGCAAACTTTTAAGCCAAAAGAGCCAACTGCACTAAGAAAATTGGTTTCGTGAATTTCAAAGAGCCACAAATTACTTCTGATTTTACATTTTATTTCAAAATTAAATTAGATAAATCAGACGAATTATGGGACAAGGAGACACCTCTAACTCATGTAGTCAAACGAAAACATATACACCCCAAAAGACCTTTTTTTCTCAAAATTTATAGCTTTTGTTAAAAATTTGCTTTTTTCTCGTAAATCCCATTTTTTTTAGCTCTTCTCCATATTCGTCTTTTTTTAACTATTTATTTTGTTTTTAAAATTAGATTTTTACCCTAAATCTTCCCTTATTCTCAAAACTCGACAATCTGTGAAAATGTTTACTTTTTTCTAATTCGACTTACTGAAAGATTCGACTTATATCTCAAAAATGCATCTTTAGTCGATTTTTTAATAAAAAAAAAGTAAAAATTTGAAGTAATAATTTGGAGATGTTAAATAAAATAGTTTTTGAAGATTTCGACCTTCTTCTAAAATTTTCGTTTTTCGAAATTTCTCCAAAATTACATTTTTTTTAACTTTGTTCTAAATTGCGACTTTTCTCTCAAAATTTCTATTCTTTTTAAACTACGTTCCTTTTCCAAATTTCATTATTTCCCCCAAATATTGACTTTTACTGACTTTAAACTTTTATTTATCGGAAATTTCGACCCGTTTCGCAAAATTAGGTATTTCTGAAATTCCAACTTCTAGCTGAAAATTCGACATTTTATTATGTTTCTGCAAGCTGCGATTTTATCGACGAAATTCATCCATTTTCACAATGTTTTTGACTACCTAAAAATCGGATTTTGTTCCTAAAATTTGGCTTCTCTGGGAAATTTTGACCTATTTATAAAGTTCAACACTTTTTTCGAAAGTGGAAGTTTTATCGACATTCCTTCTTATTTAGAAATTATTTTACCAATTTTCTCAAAATTCGAAATTTTTTGAAAATTTGGAGTTTTCTTTTTATTCGTCTTGTTCTCGAAATTTCAAATTCTCAACATTTAATTTTCTCTCAAAAATTACAAATTTTTTATTTTCTTCTTCTCTGAAAAATTTCGACTTTTTAAACTCCAACAATTTTTTCGAAGCTTTCAATTCTTTACAATTTCTCTTTTCGAGGTTTTACGATTTTTCACAAAATTCAAATTTGTCTAAAAATTTCAGGTTTTCAATTTGTTCCGGTTTTCAATCTGTTGTCAAAATTCAACGTTTTTTTTTTCTAAAATTTTGCTTTTTTGGGAATTTTTGACAAATTCCTATTTTTCGACATTCGTATTTTCGTTTTCAAAATTCAAAATTCGTATTTTTCCGGTAATATCAACTTTTATTTCGAACGAAATTCATTCATTTTCAAATCTCAACATTTGATTTTTTTCTTAAAATTTGACTTTCTCTGGGAAATTTTGACTTTTTTTCTAAAGTTTAACACTTCTCGAAATTGGAAGCTTTATCAACATTCTCTTTCCTTTCAAATTATTTTACCAATTTTCTCAAAATTCGATTTAGCTGAAAATTTTTAGTTTTTTTTTAATTCGTGTTTTCGAAACTTCAAATTTATTTTTAAAATTAATTTTCTCCGCAAAATTGCAAATTTTTATCGAAATTTGGAACTTTTCTTAAAATGTTAATTGACCGTTACCTTGAAAATTTCCTAAAATTTGCCTTTTTTCTACTTCTCTGAAAAACTTGGATGTTTTTAAAGACCGACACTTTTTTAAGCTTCCAGTTTATTTTTACAATTTCTCTTTTATCTAAAAATTTCAGTTTTTAAATTTGTTTTGGGTTTCAATACTTTTTTTCAAACTTTTTTAATTTATCGAATTCTTTTATTCTGAAATTTGATTTTAAATTTGATTCTTTTTAAATATTTCCGAATTGTATTTCTTGTCGAATTCAAATTTCTAATTTATTTTCTTGAAATTCAAATTTCTTTTCTTTTTAAAACTCGCTAAATTTCAAATTATTTCAAACTTTCTTTTTCTAAATTTCTTTTTCGAGAATTTTGAAGTTTTTCAAAAATTCAACATTTTCTACATAATTTCACTTTTTCAATTTTCTCCGATTTTTTCAATCTTAATTTGTCTAAATTAAATGTCGTTTTTTTTTTAAATTTTACTTACTTTTTTAAAACTTTTACTGATCAAATTAATTTTTTTCGAAATTTCTTACTTTTTCCAATTAAACAAATTCTTTTTTTTATCTCTTCATTTTTCCACAATTGCTTTTTCAAGTCTCTTCCTTTTTCTCAAAATTTGGCTTTTCCGAGAAATGTTGACCTTTTTTTAAAGTTAAACACTTTTCTCGACATTTTCTTGGACTTTTCTTTCGAAATTATTCTATAAATTGTCTCGAAATTCGAATTTATCTGAAAATTTAGATTTTTTAAAAATTGTCTTGTTTTTGAAATTTCACATTGATTCTTAAAATTTAACTTTTTTTGGAAAATTGTAAATTTTTTGTCGAAATTTAAAGCTTTTCTTAATATTTTGACTTTTTTCTTGAAATTGTTCATAAAATTTAACATTTTTCTTCTTCTTTTCTGAAAAACTTCGACTTTTTTAAATTTCAACAATTTTTTCTAAGCTTCCCGTTTATTTTTACAATGTCTCTTTTCGAATTTTGCAATGTTTTAAAAAATTCAAAATTTTCTACAAATTTCAGGTTTTAAATTTGTTTTGAGTTTCAATCTTTTGTCGAAATTCGACGTTTTTATCTAAAATTTTACCTTTTTTTAGAACTTTCGATAAATTCATTTTTTTTTGAAATTTCTTCCTTTTTCCCAATTAGACAAATTCATTTTTTTAAAATCTCTTAATTTTTCCCAATTTTTATTCGAAATTTTTTCCTTTTTCTCAAAATTTGGCTTTTTTCGAGAAATGTTAACTTTTTTTTTTAAGTTATAACACTTTTCTCAACATTTCCTTGGACTTTTCTATCGAAATTATTCTATAAATTGTCTCGAAATTGGAAATTTATGTGAAAATTTGGATTTTTTAAAAATCGTCTTGTTTTTGAAATTTGAAATTGATTCTTAAAATTTAACTTTCTCTGGAAAATTGTAAATTTTTTGTCGAAATTTAAAGCTTTTCTTAAAATTTTGATTTTTTCCTTGACATTTTTCATAAAATTTAACATTTTTCTTCTTCTTTTCTGGAAAACTTCGACTTTTTTAAATTTCAACAATTTTTTCTAAGCTTCCAGTTTATTTTTACAATGTCTCTTTTCGAATTTTGCAATTTTTTAAAAAATTCAAAATTTTCTACTAATTTCAGGTTTTAAATTTGTTTTGAGTTTCAATCTATTGTCGAAAATTGACGTTTTTTTCTAAAATTTTACCTTTTTTTAGAACTTTCGATAAATTCATTTTTTTCGGAATCTCTTGCTTTTTCCAATTAGACAAATTCATTTTTTATCTCTTCATTTTTCTCAAATGTTTTTCGAAATCTCTTCCTTTTTCTCAGAATTCGACTTTTCTGGGAAATTTTGACCCTTTTTTAAAGTTCCACACTTCTCGAAATTTTCTTGGAATTTTCTATCGAAAGTATTTTACGAATTTTCTCAAAATTCGAATTTATCTGAAAATTTTGAGTTTTTTTTCAATTCGTCTTGTTCTCGAAATTGCAAATTTATTCTGAAAATTTATTTTTCTCGGGAAAATTGCAATTTTTTTTATGGAAATTTCGAGCTGTTCTAGACTTTTTCCATAAAATTCTTCCTAAAATTAGACTTTTTTCCTCTTCATTGAAAAACTTGGACTGTTTTTAGAGAACGACAATTTTTTCTAAGCTTCCAGTTAATTTTTACAATTTCTCTTTTCGAAATTTTACTATATTTCAAAAAATAAAAAATTGTCTAAACATTTCAGGTTTTTAAATTGTCCTAGGCTTAAATCTATTGTCGAAATTCTACGTTTTTTTTAAATAAAATTTTACTTTTTATTGAGAACTTTTGATAAATTCATAATTTTCGAAATATCTTCCTTTGTTTCAATTTTTTCGTAATCTCTTCCTTTTTCTCAATTTTTTCTAAATCTCTTTTTCTCAAAATTCGGCATTTTCTGGAAATTTCAGCTTTTATTTCGAACTTTGATATTTGCCGTTTCAGTAAATTTAGATTTATTTTTCTCACAAAAAGTAATTCACGAAATCTCAAGGTTGTCAAAAATTTACGAATAAAAAAGTAAAAATCATGAGAAAAATATTTTTTTAGAAATGTCGACTCTCCAAGTTGGTCTTTTACTAGAAATTTCAAATTTCATGTTTTTCCTCAAACTGTTAATACAAATCAATCAAAAATTTTTTAAAAAATTCTATTTAAAATCATAACTTTTTGTCCAAATTTAAGTAAAACGTAATAATTCATAGAAAAGTATTTTTGGAAATTTCGACTTCTGCAGGTCACTTGTTCAATGAGTGTCTGCGTGTCTGTTCGCTCTAGCTTTTATTTATTTATCTTTTTAGGGGAATTTAAAGAGCCGCAATTTTCTTTTAAAAGAGCTGCATGCGGCAGGCGAGCCGCGGTTTGCCGACCCCCTGTCTTAGATGGTTGAAAACTTGGGCAGTTTCAGACGATTTTCAAGGATCGCTTTCAAACATTCGGATCTTTTATCTGTCTTTTTTTTAATCTCTGTATATTTACGAATCTTTGGGGATGTCCAATTTCCTTTCTATCTTCTTTTTCTAGCCTTTCTATGTTTAGGTCCTTCGCTTTTTTTGTCTTTTTCTAAATTGATGAATTATTGAGCATCTTTTGTCAGTTCTCTATCTTTGTCTTCTTTTTCTTATTGCGGCTTTGAAGATCTTTTGTGGCCTCTCTGTTTCTTTTATGTTTAGATTTTTTAAATCTTTTGTCATTTCTCTATTTCTTCTTTCAAGTCTTTTGTTTCCTTGTCGCAATTTTTTGGGGTTTTGAAGATTTTTTTGTATCCCTTCCTTCAAATTTGTAGATCTCTTGCACCGTTGTCTCGTTTTCCAAAGCTTTGAGGATCTTTTTTGTCCTATTTATCATTTTCTTCGGGTATTTTGCCTCTGTGTCTTCTTAACTCTCTACACGTTTGGAAAAACATTTATCTCTTTTTCGTGGTCTCTATCTTTTTTTTCAAATCTACAGATCTCTTGCACTGTTGTCCCATTTTCCAAACTTTTGAAGATCTTCTTTGGGTTCTTTATTTTTTTCTTTGAACATTTTATCTCTTATAACTCTCTACAGGTTTGGGAAACATTCATCTCGTTCTCCAAACTCCAAGGTGGTCTTTTTCTAGAAATTTCAAATTTCATGTTTTTTCTCAAACTGTTAATACAAATCAATCAAAAATTTTGGAAAATACCTTTTTGAAATCATAACTTTTTGTCAAAATTTAAGTAAAACGTAAAAATTCCTTATTTTTTTGGATTTTTCGACTTCTGCAGGTCACTTGTTCAATGAGTGTCTGCGTGTCTGTTCGCTCTAGCTTTTATTTATTTATTTTTTTAGGGGGATTTAAAGAGCCGCGTTTTGCCGACCCCTGGTCTAGGAATATACTGTATACATCGGTGTAAAGGTTTCATCCCTAATTGCCTAAACATTAGGGAATTTTTCATCTCTTTGACCTACATTTTTAAGTACCATTTGTGTATTACGCCAAGTTGGAAGTTTTCATTTTATTGAGCATATAATGCGCCCACCAGCTGGTTAACATATTGATGTATAATTTATACTTTCAGATGACTAGTGCCGTCTATTATAAGAATTGTTTTATTGATTGTTATTAATGGAAAAATTCAAATTGAATAATTCATTATGATGCTGAGATGCTTAAGGTATAAACTGCATAGTATCACGAAACGGTGTGCGTTATGAGAATGTATTGTGATTCGTATTTTAGGTTTTTTAGATCGAAACATCGGAAAAAGCGTATTTTGTACTGTTGCACCTTGTTATTTTTGTTGTACATATTTTATGGCGAAGTTCTAGTTTATTTCTTAAATAGAGGCAAATGGTTCCGGCCAATGTGTACAAATAAGAAAGAATGTTTAAAAGTTTTATTGGTAGCCGATCCACAAATTATTGGAAATCACATGGAACCTTTTCCCACGATAACACCTCTGACTATTTATGATTCTGACAGGTATTACAGATAAACTAATTTTTAAAAACACTCATCTAATCATTTTGTTTAGTTACTTACGTAAGACATTTATGCACGCCTACAATTTTGCCCGTCCAGACATTATAATATTTTTGGGGGATCTAATGGATGAAGGTTCTACAGCGACCGATGACGAATTCCACGAGTATTTCAAAAGACTATATCGGATATTTTTGGAAGGATACAGGGATAGAGATGACGTAAAGGTAATGAATGGTCATTGAGCATTTTTTTAAAGTTCAAATTTTATTATTGCAGTACATATGGTTGCCAGGAGATAATGATATAGGGGGTGAGAATTTTGAAATAATAACACCCCATAAAGTGGATCGATTCAACAGAATTTTCAAGCAGACTGACATCATCGAAAATGGCAACTACACGTTTTTTAAGATTAACAGACTTCTTCAGACGATGCCGCTGTTGAAACAGCCGAGGGAATTTTACAATACAAGTAGAATTTTCATTGGTCTAAGCCATGTGCCAATTATGTTCATGCCATCCATATTTGCGGACAAGGTTAGATAATATTGAATGTTAACAATTATTAGCAAGAATATTTCTTTATTTACATTTGCGATGGTTAAATCTTTTTAAAGTGGAGGCGCATGCAAGGGCCCACACTATAGTGTGCGCATTATTCATTACTAAAATATGCAACTTTGTCTTAATTTAACAACGTTGGAATCTTCCAAATAAACGAGATCCCAACAGTGAGGGGTAATAAATGTATAATAATAAATATATGTAATTAACTATACTCAATTAATGCTACGTTTACATTGATAACCAAAGTCCAATAAAACGAAGTCCCCACTTCTGATCATATACACTTCATTAGTGTATATTACGAAATTACATTTGATTGCTATTTTAGGTCATAAACAAAATGGCGCCGCACGTTTTATTCACAGCTCACCAACATGAATCAATGATCATTAAAATGGATGCTTTTCTGAAGCAAGATAGACTGATTGAACCTGTAACGTCAAAGGAAAATAAGATGTACGAATTAACTTTGGGAGCGACGGACATTTATGAAATTTTAGTGCCTACATGCTCTTACAGGATGGGTACATCTAAAATTGGATACGGTTACGCAGTATTGGGTGAGCTGCAGCTGATCTTCGATGAAACTATTATAAACAATTTCCATTCTAGAAAAAAACGAACTGAAGTATACAGTATTATGGTCGCCAGGTCGATTTGAAAGACTTGGAAGTTACATAATTACATTCCCTTTATACGTCCTGATCTGCTTTCTATTGTGGCTGTTGTAACAGAGAAGATATATATTTTTGTTGTGATACGACTTAATGTGTTTAAATTTGTATTAATTTTGTATTTTTATATTATGTTGCTATGTTATTAAATTAAAATATTATTACTGCATTAATGATATATTATTATTATTATTTTAAGTTTAATCCACTCGCAAAGGGTAACCCCATTATGCTTTCAAAGCACTGCGAGTAGGATGCGGAAACAAGGATAGATGGCGATGAACCGCCTTCTTAAACAAGGATAGGTTGTAATTTTTGGGGAAAATTCCTTTCAGTAACAAGTTCCATAACTTGGAAGTTCTATAGAGAAAAGAGTCTCCATAGACAGAAGTCCTCACTGTGTCAAGCTGAACTGCACAAGAATTTGCTGTCTCCGACTGTCTAGTACGCCTCAAGAATCTTGCTCTTGGGGGGATTAATCCTATTAGTTCCTGCGAGCATCTTCCATGATCGTACTTTTAGAAAAGAGACCTAAACTCATTAAATACAAAAGAATCCTGATATATTTCTTTTGAAGGCTATATTGTTACTTTGTTACCCAAGCATTTAGATTATTATATTTTCATTTATTATGGATTTCCAAATTTGTTTGCTAATGTATGCTTATTTTTACAATTAAGTAAGATTTAAAGATACTGATGCGCCCGCGCACATTACTTGACAACAGAAAAGTACCCAAGTACTCTACAATGTCACAACGGCCAATTTTTCCCGGCTTTTCGATCGTCTTTTTGCTTCGTCTTCGTCCCATCGCTATGAGTATCTTTCGATTTTTATTTTGATCTTCCTCCTTTATTGACTGACCTCCCAATTGAGGAAATAGGAACACGAGAACGCTTTTGATGAGTTAACCAGTCGATTAAGGTAAGTGTTCATTTAATTGGGTAATGCGAATTCCAAAATCTTTATTGATTTATTTAAAATAATTTAATACAGTCCCCTAAAAAATTCAAAGTCTTATTTCAGTGTTTGATTTATTTTATTTATTTAAGTGCTTTTATTTATTATTTAATTTTTTTTCAGTCCAAATCGAAGTCACAATTCATGGAAATAACACCACCTAAAAAAAGATGAGACATTCTTGGCAATCCCTCATATATTTGAATGAGAAAAAAAAAAACCCCAAATGAGTTTTGTACTTAAGATGACACATTCTTGGCAATCCCTCATGTGCTTGAATGAGCAAAAAAATCCCCAGATGCGTTGAAGCGTTTTGTACTTAAGATGACACATTCTTGGTAATCCCTCATATATTTAAATGAGCAAAAAAAAATCCCCAGATGCGTTGAAGCGTTTTGTACTTACCATCAGATGAGCTAAGCCGATTTTCAACGCAAAATACTTAATTCATTGAGAATGTTGAAAACATATACACGAAGTCTATCTAGAAAACAAATCTTCAGGAAGATCTTTGAGAACGTTTAAATTCAAACCCAAAACAAAATCGATGACAATGCGCCGATTCTGTGTGATCAAAATGCCAAATTATGAAACATCAACCAATTCAGCCGCAAAATCCAAATTCCATCCACGCATAAATAATGCGTGCCAATTTTAGCATGCATTATTCATCAGCAATCAATTAGCTAATGCTATCCAAGAGAACCTGAGATGAAATCTTCAGCATCAACGGCGAGCGAGATATGTGAATGTAAAGAAAAATGCGCGTGCGATCCGTGCACCAAGCACATGGACAGTTCGGGTATGTGCGACTGTATAAGAGTGTGCAAATGTTGCCCATGCACCAAAACACCCAACCCCAAAGTACGCCAAACCGGTGGAAGCCCCTATTGCGATTGCATCGGCATTTGTATTTGTACTCCCTGCAAGAAAGAACCCAAACCACCCAAAAACATCTGCTGTTGTCCGGCAGGGGGATGTGCCTGTACTCCTTGCAAAAAGAAGATGCAGAATCCGTCCGGAGTTTGCGATTGCGGAACAGAATGTGACTGTGAACCCGTTTGTAAGAAAGTGAGGAAGTAGTCGCATGTCTCAGATATTTTGGTTCAAATAAATCTCATTTGCTGCTGTCGAATTTCTTTGTTCCTCGGTGCGGTGCCGTAGATGGGATCTAGCCGGATTTCGTCATGTTTGAAGTGCTATTTTCTGCAAGCGTTTGGGGCGCGCTCATATCCGAGCTGCGATCCCGCATGAGTACCTTCTAATTAGATATCGGTGTTTATCATGTGAAGTTCTTTCACTGATTAAGCGGATTAAAATCCGCTCTTTATGTAATATGAGTCTGTTAACAATTTAGTTGAAGTTGACCAGCGTAGTAGAATTTCTAGTATCTAAAAAGTTTTTCTAATGTAGAGACGGATCGCGTGGAAGGAAATTATAATTCTTTAGAAATTTTACTGATTACCGGATTGAAATCCTTTCTTTGCGTTATATGTTAACAATTTAGTTGAAGTTGACCAGCGTAGAATTTCTAGTATCTAAAAAGTTTTTCTAATGTAGAGACGGATCGAGTGGAAGGAAATCATAATTCTTTAGAAGTTTCACTGATTAAGCGGATTGAAATCCTTTCTTTACGTAATATAAGTCTGCTAACAATTTAGTTGAAATTGACCAGTGTAGAGTTTCTAGTATCTAAGAATTTTTTCTGATATAGAGACGGATGCCGTGGAAGGAAATCATATTTAGAAGTTATTTGAAGTGAATTTAAATAATCTGAAACATAATCGGAATTCCGTGCGTGGGCGGCCAGCCTTATAAATAAAATTTCAATAAATTACATACGCATCTTAAATACATTAATCTATGGTTCTTATATTCTATCCTAATTTCTATGAATCTTGTCTTAATATATGATATTAAGCTTTTTAAACAAAAAAGTCAAGTTTTGGCAAAGGAATGAACGCATTTTTATAAAAGGTAATACATAATCAGAAATCCATGCGTGTGGAGTTGAATTCCGGAATCTGAAACGTAATCAGGATTCCGTGCGTGTGTGACCAACCTTATAATTAAAATTTCACCATATTAGATGTTCATCTTGAATACATTAATCTATGATTCTGATACTTGTCTCATTTTCTATGAATCTTGTTGTAGTCTATGATATTAACCTCTAAACGAGCAAATCGAATTTTTTTACAATATTCTAATCAATAGAAATTTAACATGGGCTTTATAACGATTGTTCACTAACATTTTATAATATTAAAATCAGATAAAATGTAGATTTCTAAGTTACGATTTATTTAAACAATAATAAATTCGATTAGAACATGGATACTGCAGAAAAACCAAATGTGGTAACGTAAAATATTTTTAGTTTAAATTAACTGCAGATATTCTCTGTATTTTCTTTGCGAAGTGTTAATATTTATATTCATGTTTTTTGAGCCTTTTCTTCGCCAGTTACTCCCACAAAACATAGTTACTCCTTTCACAATTCTAAATTTCAGCAACCTTCTGTTAAGAATTGGCAATCTGTTATAGATTGCCCCAAGCAGCGATTGCGTTGGATGTTGGTTGGATCTTTGTCAATCGCTGTTTGTGACTCAACACTGCAACACTTAAAACTATCTTAAAATTGAAATGACATAAAGACGACGTAACTAGCGAAGAAAAAGTCAATAAAACATGAATATAAATAAACTTTGTTTCACTTTAAACAGTTCTAAAAGTAAAATAATGTTCAAATCCTTAGACCCCAAGGTTCAAATCCGATATACGCTCAAAAAGGATAAGCCCACAGAACATCCACAACAGAAGTCCTAAAAATTTAAGTCGTAGACAAAGGCAAGTTCATAGAACTTGGTCTTTATTAAATAATCCTCGCATAGATGGCGCCGAAAGGGCCATTTACCCGTGGCGTAACTATGTCCAAGGCTTTTGAAAATTCTAAAATTTGCTTTAATTACTTCTAGTTATCTGTTAAGATACAACCCGTTTACTTGAATTTAATCATATTTTTTGGGTCTATCTCCGCATATGGCTAGTTAAAAATTTCTGGCCAGTTAAAGTAGTCTTCATAATTGCATAAAAGTTTTTCTAATGTAGAGACGGATCGCGTGGAAGGAAATCATAATTTTTTAGAAGTTTCACTGATTAAGCGGATTGAAATCCGTTCTTTACGTAATATGAGTCTGTTAACAATTTAGTTGAAGTTGACCAGGGTAGAGTTTCTAGAATCTAAGAAGTTTTTCTAATGTAGAGACGGATCGCGTGGAAGGAAATCATATTTAGAAGTTATTTGAAGTGAATTTAAATAATCCGAAACATAATCGAAATTCCGTACGTGGGCGGCCAGCCTTATAATTAAAATTTCACCATATTAGATGCTCATCTTAAATACATTAATCTATCATTCTGACACTTGTCTCATTTTTTATGAATCTAGTCGTAGTCTATGATATTAACCTTTAAATGAGCAAATCCAATTTTTTTTTACAATACTCTCGTCATTAATAGAAATTTAACTTCGGCATTTATATCCATACATTTTATATCATTAAAATCAGATAAAATGTAAATTTCTAAATTACGATTTATTTAGACAAAAATAAATCTGACTAGAACATGAATACTGCAGAAAAACCAAATGTGGTAAGGTAAAATTATTTTTAGTTTAAATTAACTGTAGATATTCTCTGTATTTTCTTTGCGAAGTATTAATATTTATATTCATGTTTTATTGGCATTTTCTTGGCCAGTTACTCCTTTCACAATTCTAAATTTCAACAACCTTCTGTTAAGGATTGGCAGTCTGTCATAGATTGCCCCAAGCAGCGATTGCGTTGGATCTTGGTTTGTCAATCGCTGTTTGTGACTCCAACACTGAAAACTACCTTAAAATTTAAATGACATAAAGACGAAGTAACTAGCGAAGAAAAAGTCAATAAATCATGAATATGAATAAATAAAATTTGTTTCACTTTAAACAGTTCTAAAAGTAAAATAATATTCAAACCATTAGACCCCAAGACTCAAACCCGATATACGCCCAAAAAAGATAACAAAGATAAGCCCACAGAACACTCACAACAGAGGTCCTAAAAATTTAAATCATAGACAAAGGCAAGTTCGTAGAACTTGGTCTTTATTAAATAATCTTCGCATAGATGGCGCCAAAAGGGCCATTTACCAGTGGCGTAACTATGTCCAAGGCGTTTGAAAGTTCTAAAATTTGCTTTAATTACTTCTGGTTATCTGTTAAGCTACAACCCGTTTACTTGCATTTAATCATATATCTTTGTTTATCTCCGGATATGGCTAGTTAAAAATTTCTGGCCAGTTAAATTAGTCTTTCTAATTGTATAAAGAAGTTTTTTTAGAGCATTATCGTACCAATCTATAACGGAGAAAAATGGATAGATAGTTGTTTCGATTCGATTCTAAATCAGAGCGCTATCGGAAAGTTAACCATTGAAGTTTCCGTCTGCAATGACGGAAGTACGGACAAAACGCCAGAAATGTTAGAAAACTGGAAAGAGAAATTTCATCAGAATAACGTCACTTATAAAATTTGGACAAATAATATTTCTGGTGGGGGTAAGCACCACTAAATTATAGGAGATAGTTATTCTTAATTACATGTTTGTTAGTTGGTCATTCGAAAAATAAGGCAGTTACCAATAGCTTGGGCACTTATTTGTGTTTTCAAGATGTTGTGAGTATGCAACTATATCTTGCAATTACATTGTTTATATTTTATTGTTAAAATGTTTATATTCAGGACGATATAATGTTGCCGGATCGCGTGTTAAAGCAGTACAATTTGGCCAGTATTGAAGATGATGACACAGTAGGTAAATGTTTCTAACTTTTTTAAAATCTTTTTTCATATTTTTTTTGTGTATCTTTTTTTTTATATTCAAAGAGTAGATCTCAGTCATTGAAAACAGGTTTTCTGTTGTGTGCTTTTTATTTTCTACTGAAGATAACGATTTCATTGGTCCAAAGCACGACTTGTACCGAATTCCCTCTAATCAGAATAATTTTAGTGCTTCATACCCACAAATTTTTCCTGCTTCAACCGTAAATAATGAGCACGTTTCAGATAGTTGGTTGCCAGTTTCGGAGAGAGCCACCCAATTCAGCAATTCGGTATACAAGGTGGGCCAATAATCTTCCAGATGAAAAACTAGATGTGCAAGTTTTCACATCGCATGGACCTTCAGTGATAATGCCCACTTGGTTTTGCCATAGGGATGTGTTTGACAGGTAGATAATTTGTGTTCAATTTGGCCAAAGCGTTTTTATGGCATTTAAAAGCAATTTGGTGCCAGCTTACAATTCGGCGACGATAATTAAAAAATTCCATCGTGTAAGTTGAAGTTTTAAAGCTGACAATTTATCAATTTACTTCGCTTTGTTTAGATTTGGTTTAAGATAATTTCCTCAGGCAATATCTGCACTAGATCAAAGGCAAGAATACCTAAAATTTTTGTATAAGCATCAGTATGTAATAATAAATAAGATAATTAAACAAATCTTCTAGTGGAACGGACTTATCCTTGGTTATCTTCAAAAATTGAAATACGAATCTTGTCTCCTGAAACCAAAAAGATTAAAAAACCTTGTGCTTTTTAATCTTACTTGGATTCAAGGAATAAGATTTGTATTTTAATAAATCTCTCTTGTATATTTTGAACTGTAAGGTAAAATAACCATCCCAAACTTGAGTGAATCTGTTCCAGGGTTGGTGGATTTTCCGAACAAGGCAAAGGCACACCAGAAGACTTAATATTCTTCTACAAACACCTTGATCTCGGGGGTAAAATCAAACGCGTTAACGAGTGCCTTCTCGTGTACACTTACCACGAAGATGCAGCTACATTTTCCGTTTCCGAGTAAGTTTAAAGCCACGGTACAATTTGCAAAAGAAAACCATCAATTTTAGGAAGACGATATGGCATCTACGTTTGCAAAGATTAGAAAATGTTGTTTTGCCTCAGTGGCATCAATTTACCATCTGGAACGCTGGGAAACAAGGCCGAAAACTTTACAATTCGCTGTCACAGGAGAACAAAGAGAAAGTGGTGGCGCTTTGTGATGTTGATGTTAAAAAAGTAGGGAAGAAGTACACTCCCTACGATCCCAACAAGCGACAAGCTGGAGCTTCTGTGGCGATAGTCCATTATAAAAAGGCTTTACCTCCCTTTGTTATCTGTGTTAAATTGGTAAATATTATGAAAAGTTATTCTTGAGGTAATATAGCCCCTAAATTAATGACACAAAGGAACAAATTGGCTTGGATGCCATCAAAAGTATCCAAATAAAAAGGCGACAAGTTTCCAAACTTGTAGGTATTGCAATCATGTTTTCATTAAGCAAATATATTTATAAATAAATCGTTACAAAATGTAATAAACAATTTAGATTTACACACAAATACAATTTTTAACAATATTAACACTGGAATTTTTACAGGATTTAACGCAGGGCGCCTTTGAGAGAAACTTATCCGAATTAAATCTGCATGAAGGGCAAGATTACGTACTCTTCAGTTGATCAACCACTTAATTTTTTGGCTTCTAGTATTTCGGACATATGAAATTCTTTAAATATATCAACATTTTCCGAGTTTTGTTTTTCTCCAACCTCCTTTTGCTCTGCGTTATCCAAATCTATGTAAAACTTACCTTTTGGCAAATCTAATTGGTCAACACCAGCTGAAATGTTGTTTTTTTGTAAATAAGCTGTTTGGCCTAAATTTTGTATACTTTACATATTATGTTCATCGTGATTCGAGCATTTGCACCATCCAAACCTTTTACTTTACCCAAAATGTAGGAAGAAGGTTCTGGTGTGTAATTCTCTGTTATTTTTAAGACCTAAAAGTGTTATGTACAGAAAACTGAAAAACTACCTTAAATTTATACCTTAAATGCTATGAGATCATCAAATTTGATTTCAGTTAAATTTATTTCGGAACCACTCGGAATTATGTCGTTAATATTAGCACTTGCTTCCTTTTGGGCGTTTGAAATTTCAGTAGTCTCAATGGGGAATAGAGTTTCTTCGAAATTTTCAGTTGTTTTAGCCTGTTGAGCTATCGAATCTCTAGATCGATCTTCAGATTTGAACGTCTCACTTCTTTTATCTGAGCAGTCCACATGCTCCGATTCTGCGTTATTACAAAACCCATTTAAATGGTTTTCTGGTACTAAAAAAAATTTGTACTAATAATTTCGATATTTCACCTTAATTAACGCCGACATTTTGAAAGCAACTCTCAAATTAGTTTAAACCTGAAATTTTGAGAAAGTAGTTTTAAAAAACATTAAAATATTAATTTCGAGAAGAATTAAAATTCAAAAATTCTCGTAATTTCAACAAAGGTCAAAACTTCGAAAAAAAAAACAGAAATTTCGAGATTTAACGAAGTTTGGTTTCAGCTTTCAATTTTTTTTATTTTCTAGCTTAAACGAAATTTTAACAAAAGGGGAAATTTCAAGATAAAGTCGAAATTCGAAAACCGAAATTTCAATAATAAAAACAAAATAGTCTAAAGAATCTCAAAAGTATAAAATTGTTCTCACAAGCCCACTAACCGTCATCGCAGTCCCCATTCTTGTTGTCAAATCTAAGGTGAATTTTGGGTTGCGCTTCGATCTTGAGTGGCTTCAAACTTAACTGAGTTAGGGAACTTTGTTTCGGATCAGACGAAAGGGGCGTTTCGGAGCTTTCATTCGTTTTTTTAGATCTTCGATTTCTGGTTCTCTTCCGTTTGCGTTTCGTAATGAACTGTTCGGATGTGATAGACGTGCAGTCACTCACGGCATCTGAAGTTACTGATATGACATCGCTGCCCCTTAGACTGTTTAAGAGGGCCCCCAAACCGAACTTTTGCATATTTGAGAAGCGAGCTGTACTCGGCCGCTTTTCATTTGATGGTATTTCATCTAAATCACCATAATTGTTAACTTCTGTAGCTAGATCTTCGCTAGGTTGAACAGAGCTTTCTATATGTTGAATCTCCTGAGATGCATGGTTTGCACCATCAATTTTTTCTTTTACAACGAAATCATTTTTGTTTTCACATTCTACATTAGATGGTTCCGTTACATCATTGTCCTCATTAGTTTTATCTTTTTTACGTTTTTTCTTTTTTTTTATTTCAGTGTTTTCCGCTACAGTCTCTATAGGAGTACTACTGACGACTTTCTTTTCAAAATCATTAATAATGTCCTTAACTTTGCTCTTTTTCTTCTTTTTGGACGTTTCTTTGATATTTTCAACTTCTACGTTTTCACAATCATTTATCTCTACATACTCAGCTTCTCGTCTACGTTTTTTCCTCTGTTTCACTGAAGTATTTTCAAGAAGTAGAGTTGGACTTTGAACACACAAATTATGAGATATAATAGAATTAGTTTCGGTAATTGGCAGAGCCCTGAAAGAAAAGGATCCCAAGTGATTTAAATTGAATGTTGTTTGTTCTGCAGCTTAAACGAGATTACAAAGATTAGACGATTAGAAAATAATTATATAAAATTAACTTTGCGGCATTTTACGAGAATAAATTTAAAGCATTAGGCCAAAGACTTTAAATTTAAAGGCTTGCCGGCTTGCTTGGTAAGCAACATTATTATTTTACAACAAATATCATTTATTGTATTGCTGCATTCTTAATTTCCGGTATAAGTATGAAAGAAATAATAAAAAAGCTGACAAGATGAATAAAAACTTACCAAACGATATCGTTTTCTTTTAAAATTCTCACGTCTTCAACTGCTGGCAAATATAATTTCTCTGCAGAAAGATAAAAATTGGATATTCCGAAAATCCTACTTATTTTATCCTGCAATTCCGATATTAGTTTAATATTTTTTTGAACGAAAACTCTTGCCGCCGAACGATGATCAGCGAAAAACGCTGTCAACATCACGGTAATTCGAAACTCGTTGCGTTCATCCATATCAACAGTTTAAATGATTTGTTAAATTAAAAAAAAAGAAATAATTTTAAATTTGAAATGCATTACAATTTCTAGGTTATATACACAGACACTATTTGATGAGGCATAGAGAAAAAAATCATCTACCATAGAAATGATTTTGTGGCATCTTGCTATTACGCGACGCAAATAATGCACACTAACGTAGTAAAAATTAATTTATTCTAACTTACTACATTATAATTAAATAGAACTATTAACAAATAAAATGTCTGATCGTGAATTTGAGTTCGACACGTGAAACTTGCTCAAGTCGTAATCATAGAGAGAGTCTTGCATCGTTCCAAGTGTCAACCGTCATACTTGTCAGCTGTCACTTCACAGGTCTTTCAGTGTTGTCGCCATATATGTAATACTTCTATATGGTGGCCAGTTCCTCGTTTCTTATGGGAAAGACTTCTCTTTCTCGCTGACCTTCACACGCATTAATGAGTAGCAAAGCGCAGGTGTTACAAATCATCTGTGCATGGCCAAAGTCAGCTGTGTACGGCCAAACATAAACACCCGTTTAACCCGCGCGTAGCGATTGGTTCATTTCCTTTATTCATGCGCAATACTCACCATTTATCCATGTTCCATCTTTATCGGATTTGTTCTGAACAAACTCGCGAAGGGAATAGGGAGCTGGCCATATAGAAGTATTACATATATGGTTGTCGCTCCTCCTGCGCTGGAACTAACGGATCTGTGGCGGATGGTTCTATGACTTCTGCCTATTCGCCACAATTTCAATATATCCAGTGTTGCCATATATTTTGAGGTAAAATTTCGTACCTACGCACGTTGATTGAATAAATCAACGATACGCAATTAAAATTAGCATCTTTTCACAAAAATTATCGTATATTATTTTATTACCTGTTACCCGCCTTAGAAATTGCTATTTATTGACTGATTGACTCAATTTCAACTTGTATCTCGAAATTTCGTCTTTAATTTCGAAATTTTCACATTCCATTGTTTTTTGTTTAATCCACTCCAAAATTTCCTCTCTTAGCTCGAAATTTTAACGTCAATTTCGAAGTTTCGAGTTTGCCCTCGAAATATGGAGAAAAAACTTTTAGGTTGGTAAGAATTCCGATTCGGGCATTGGAATGAACACATTTCTATGAAACTTGAGCGATTCATGTGTGGTTTCAAGGTACTGAATGCTGAATTTTAGATTTGGAAAACTAATCTGAATTCCGTGCGGGTGTGGCCACCCTTATAAGATTTCAAAATGTCTACGGCGTTAGTTGACATAGACCGTAGGAGCTTGCTATCTCTGTTATCAATCTCTATGTCATCAACCAGTCAAATGTCAAAATTGTCAATGTCAATTTTTACTTGTCATCACCAACGTCCTCAATTTTGTAAATACATTTGTGTGTTTCTTTAAAAAAATCATTTTATCTAGATTTAATTTAAATTATTGTTAGATGATGTCAAGTTCCAACCCTTTTTTAGGTTTATTCAACACCAAGGAAAATAAGCAAGTTAATTCGATTAATTCCATTCTAGAGCAAATATTTGCTTTTACTTTAGATGAGAGTAAGGTAGATTCCAACGAATATCTCCTGTTGGACACTTCAAATGCGACGTCGAGGGAATTAGATTTGAATAACCTACAGTATGCTTTATTCGATAGACTATTTAATACCAACGAGGGAAATCCTTTGCTCGCCAGGTGCAAAAGTAAAGGATTTAGTTCAAATCATTGCTGTGAAGATAAAGTTATCATTTATTTGTATGCGTGTTATAAAAATTTGAAAGAATGTCGAGCTTTAAAAATCGAAGAAGAGAAAGAAGTTAAGGGGCACATTATCCAAAATTTAGTTACTGCCTTTATTCAACCTGAGGTGTATGATGGACAAAATTTAGAGGAACAGCTTATTTGTATATTGAAGGAAGATTTGGCCTATTGTGAGAATTTTTTCTTAGACATTTGCGATGGTATTCAAAGGGAGGAGGAACCAGGTATAGTATCCCTCTTAACACAGAATTATCCTCTAATTGGAATATTTGCTTCATGTCAGCACATATGTTACAATTATTATGTAAGAAATTGGAACTATATTAAATGAATCGATTGTTGTTGAAAGGGGCTAAGTAACATTCTTATAAAAACTGCTATTATCCTGTAGTATATGTTTGAGGTAGACTGATTATTTGGTTTTGATTGAGGCTATATTACTATTACCATAAGAGAATATACTTGCTGGAATGTAGTTGACATTTGTGGCTGAAAGAAAGTGCAGCACATAGCCCCTGTCAACAGTGAATAAAAAAACTTAGTAAAAACCATTTGACACCTTTCAATCGATTCAAATATATGTAGTTTTGTTAAGGTTGATTGGGTGTGTAAAAGAACATTTTGTTGAAGTAAAGAAAGGCAAACGAACCCACACAAAACAAGCTTGTTACACTGTTAAATGAAAAGTACATGTATTCTCCTTTTTTAGGTGGAACTTGCTTAAAAGATGTAATACAGAATATGGTGAATCTCCTACAAAAAGAAGTTATCCGTACACCTTTGTCAACGTTCGATTTTACTGTTTTTAACATTCTAAGAATTTTCACCTTAAATGAATCTATTGCCAATTTCTTTATGGATTGTGTTCAACCTAGTCAAGCAAATAAAGCGGGAGTAAATTATTCAGTAACACTATTGGGAGCTATTTTTAATCTGTCGATATTGCCCAAAGTGCCAAGTGCATCATTTGAACATTTTAGGGAACCTTTATCGCACGTATGTAATACAAGTGCCGGGGGCAATTTAAAACTGTTTAAGGGCATTTCTCAGAAATTTGAACCTTTAATATCAAAATGTATTTATTAACTTCAAGATTTTGACTTTTTATTTTAGAAATAAATGGAAATCTCAAGTTTGAGCTTTCAAATACAAAAAAAATATCTGAAAATTCTATCATTTTATGCTCTGTATTTTAGAAATAAATTTCGATTTGATTTGACTTCTTGTAAATATTAGTTTTTTTTTGTTGCCCCCGATATGCACTTTGTTGCTGTTGCAATACAATTTTCATAATTTGTAGGCTAGCAATTTAAGTACTGAGGGAATGCTTTGGACCAAATCTGAGAAAGTGGCCGATCACATTCATCAGTTCATACTGCAGCTGCTAAAAGCAGGCCCAACGGTTAAAGAGCGCACGCTCAAGTGGTTGGGCGAATGTCTCAAAGACAACGCCGGTAGGGCCAAATTGTGGCATTCCCAAGCACCTCCGGAATTAAATCCAGCTAATTATACCAATGTATCCGATGGCTTTATGATAAATTTTGGCAACGTCATGCTGAGACTGTCTCAACCATTTAGTGCAAATTATAAAACGAAGAAAATACTGAAGGTTGATCCAACTTATTGCGCCGTTGACGTAAGTTGATATCAAATTGGCAATTCTCGATGCGATGTTGCATGTTTTTAGCCTGACGAAGTTGAAGCTAAAGGAGTTCATTTGACAAATATGTTTGAAGAAACTTGTTTGTTGCCTACGGTTCAGACTGAAGATGTCAAAGAAACTAGATTAACAGCGGATCACTATAGTTTTGTTACGGAATGTTTCTTTTTGACGCATCAAGCCCTAAATTTAGGTTTTGTAGTTGCTGTTGATAAATTCTTTAGAATGAATCAAGTAATTTGATAGACTAAAATTTATAAAATTATTCTGTATTGTTGCGTTTCAGGATATGCGACGAATAGAACGTTTGTATAATGAAGCTGTGCAATCCGGTGGTAATTCTGACGTTGCTGATACTTTAAAGGATCGAATGACCTCAGAAATGTCAAGGTAAGTTACAAGTTTGCCCCAGCTTGCTATAATAATAATGTTGTTCCTAGCTACTTATCATACAAAGCCCAACTCTCAGAACCTTCCTCGATGAAACTGATGTGCAATTTTATTTCTTCTACTGCATACTGGTTGTGCCAGGTGGCTGTCCACGCAGATTTTCCTGATAAAACCACTTATGCCCCAATTGACGAGATCCAAATTCAATTCCCTGTACCTGACAAGGTGCCAGACACCCTAAAGTAAGGATGACATTCTTTAAAATGTTACTAATCATTGTCAATGTTGCATCATGGGGGGCTTCCAGATGCATTCCAGAATTTATCCTAGAAACTATCGAGCGCTTTTTGGAGCTATTAAGGAGGACATCTCCAAGAATATTCGAAGAGCAAGGTTATGAAAAGCTTCATCCGATATTAACTTGCATCTTAATCTATATGGGGTCATCCGGAAGGGTAAAAAATCCCCATTTGCGGGCTAGGTTGGCCGAGGGTTTAGAATGCTTGTTGCCTCATCAAAAAGATGAGGCGAATGTACTGAAGCATCATCTGGGGAATTACCAGAGGTCGCTGTTATTTATACAACATGAGCACAGATTTCAGGTGGGTGCTAAACCAGTATGTTTATTTTCAAAGAAGGTTTCACTCCTTTACCACATCGGCAATTAAATAAATAATTACGTGATACGTATTTCAGCCAGCAGTACTGGCATTTTCAAGCGTAGTAATCTAAAAAGATTAGCAAAAGATGCATCGACGTCATCTGCATTAAGGTTCAAATCGATACTGTGTATTTTGAAAATTTCTCTCAAATCAAAAACTGACGAACAATGTATTTGTTTTTGTTTCTGTCAGTATTAGTTCTAATTGATGCATTTAATTTATAGGTTGTAAAAAGTTTGTTAGAAGTTTTTGTTGGTATTGAGCTGACAGGAGAGAGTGTAGAATTTAACCAAAAGTTCAATTATAGGAGACCAATGTATGCCATTATGGAATATTTATGGGAGCGTGATGAGTACCATCAATATTTTTTGTAAGTTTAATAAGCCTGGATCTGGATTTTTCAATTGTTAAGCACGATGTATATATTTTTTGCCACTTAGTAGTTTTTATTAACATTTTTGACTGATGATATCTTTAAAACCTCATATATTTGGTAAACTTACATGTTGATTAGAAATTAGTTATCAATGGTGAAAAAATTAATTCTTTTTTATGTTTAGGGCCTTAGCGGAAGAAGCAGAAAGAAATATGGAGGCTGTCAACCCTCCTCTATTTCTTAGATTTGCAAATTTGTTAATGAACGATGCGGTTTACTTGCTTGATGAATCTTTGGCAAATATGACCAAAATAAGAGAAATGCAAACAGCGAGGTAATTTCATAAAAATTAGAATGTAGCAAGATTATGAAAGGCTATTTGTTAGGGAGAATGGCGAATGGGACAATCTCCCGGCGAGGGAACGATCTGAAAATATGATGCAATTTCATTTTATTGGTATGAATGCTAGGTTCGACAATTTATTGGGGACTGATACCATCCACACGTTGGAGATGTTGACTTCCAAAGTTAATATGGTTTTCACGCATTCCACAATGGTCGACAGAATAGCTGCCATGTTAAACTATTTTTTGCTAAATTTGGTTGGACCAAATAAAAAAAATTTCAAGGTACCTTTCTACACCTTTATTTCAAATCTACACAACGTCCCCAAGACAAAAATAACATCACGAGGATCTTGAAAAGGTCAAAAAAAAAGTAAAAAATTGTTTAATTTCGATTATTTTCATATCATCCACAGAATTTCATTGATTGTTATTAGGATTTTAATAACATTGATTTAACAACTTTCAAGATACTCCATTCTAAATACGCAGTTTCCCATTTCAGGTAAAAGATCAAAAAGAGTATAGTTTCGATCCGGCTAATATGGTCCTAATCATCTGCAAAATATACATCAATTTAAAAGACAGCGACGCCTTCTGCTTGGCTGTTTCCCAAGATGGCAGGTCGTATAGCCCCCAGTTGTTTTCCCTGGCTGAGGATGTTCTCGTGCGTATAGGCGGAAGTCTCCTGGTGGAAGAATTAAGAGAGTTAGCAGCTAAAGTAGCCCGCAAAGTCGAAGAATATCAAGCTAGCGAGGACGCAATTGCTGAAGCACCAGATCATTTCCTTGATCCAATCATGTCTTCATTAATGATGGATCCAGTCATTTTGCCTAGTTCTAAAATTACAGTTGATCGAACGACAATTGCGAGGTGATATTGATAGAAAATGGGGGGCGACGTAGTTTAAAATTTTGTTTTCTCATAGGCACTTGCTCAGCGATCAGACTGATCCGTTTAATAGAGCTCCGTTGTCCATGGATCAAGTGGTTCCCAATACAGCTCTTGCTGAGGAAATTAGAGCGTGGTTGGAGCAAAGACGAAAGAAGGTTGCTTCTGATTAGAGGTTTTCTTTAGTTTCAGGAATAAGGGCAAGAAAAGTACCAAGAAAATAATTCCAAGTTATATTTTATTATGTTGATTAAAAAATAAATGTGATATCTTCCGTTACATTTGTTTTTATCTTTTTATATGCCTTTACCTTCACTCGGGCATTCGTTAAAAAATAAATATCGAGTCGAGAAATTTCGACAATTTTTTTCAATTTGACTTTTTCCCTGAAATTTTCGCCCGTTTCCAATTTCGACAAAATTTGACTCTGCAAAATTTCGAATTTTTACTAAATTTCGACTATTCTTCCTCGAATATCGATCTTTTTCTTAAAATGTCGAACTTTTCCTCAAAATGTGGATTTTTTTTCAATTTTGTTTGCGTTTTGAAAACTCGATTTTTATCTGGAAAATTTCGATATTTTTCAAGTTGTTCCAAAAAGTCAGGTTTTTATTTTGAATTGGATTTCCTGAAAATTCCTACTTTATCAAAAAACTGGATTTTTTTATCATAATTCGTTTTTCGAAACTATGACCTTATACACAAAATTATACATTTTCCTCTCACAATTGGGCTGTATTGGAAATTTTGAATGATTTTTAGAAATCTTAACCTGCTTCTCAAAATTTGTCTTATTCTCGGTGTTTCGACTTGTTTATGTAAAATTGAGATGCTGAAGCGTGAATGTAGCTTTAGTGTTTGTAATTTCCTATGCTAGCTCATCGCTCGTGTCGAAGCTCCTCGCCGAGCGTTTCGGCGAGACATTTGACAGGACAATGTAACTGCGGGCGCTGTATATACACGGTTTTCGTGCTCGTTTCTGTTGTCTCTGCCCCAAAAACTGACTCGATACGGAGCACTTCCGAGACAAACGGAGATAAAGAGAATTAAAACGAAGGTACCTTCCATACTCTCGCACTCGTGCTATCTCGTACTGTCTCGGCGAGAGTGAAGATCCGCCATCAGATATTTTGTTAAAGGTTAATTTAATACTTCATCACCTACTTTTGGGTACATTTATCCGAAATGACACATCCTTTGACTGTCTAAAGTCATGCTACACTTAATTATTTGGTGAATCTCTCGTCTAGTGAAAGAAAACCAAATGCTAAATAAATAATTAAAATAGGACAATTAAGTTAATCTTTGACATTTTAAAATTTGAATGCCTACTTGAAACTAAACCTACATATTTTAGACACAACATTAAAATCAACGAACTTCTGACGTTTCAAAATTTACATGCCTACTTGAAAATAAACCTACGACATATTCTAGGCACAATATAAAAATTAATGTATGTGTCGTGTAACGGATATGGACTATTTAAATGAAAGTCATCAAATTGACTGAAAATTTCATGCTTTTAACATAATGTGTGTCTTAAAGCGATTATCAGTGATTAACAAACGCAAGATTTTAATATATCGAGTGTACACAAAGTTTTCTAATCAGTGTGTTGCTGTCATTTTTAGACATGTTCACGTATGTTCCTTGCTTGATTCCTACTCGCCAAATTGACATTTAACCTTGACATGAAAATGCTACAATATTATCAGTAACAGAAGAGGTCCAGAAGAGGCTGTTTGAGCTTTTGGAAAGAAGGATTTAACAGAAAAGGACTTTCCTTTCGTTGTAACATCAAATCAATAAAATATGTTTTTAAGGTTATGTTTGTTCACCTGTCAGTTTAAAATTTAATTTCTTGGAAGCCATAGAAATTTACAAATATTTACAATCTAGTCAATTTACACGAGCAGCTTGATCTTCTGAACACACTTCTAATTGAAGCTTTGGACGAGATTTTGGATTAGATCGAATATTCGTAGGAGTCTGCGATCCATGGAGCTTGTTAGCATAACAACGGCTAAACAAATTGCTGGTACGACCGCCAATGATGCAGTAATGCGAAACTTGATCTAGTGTTAGCAAATATTTATCGAAAACCTTGTGGAATTTTTTAAATTTTGTTGCGTTTTTATCGTTAATAAAGGTTAACATACCTTAACATACAATAAAATACCAATCAAGTAAGGAACATACGTAAACCTCCAACAAAAAATGACAGCAGCACACTAGATTACAAAATTTTTGTACACTTGCTATTTGAACTACATTTTAATGATTATTGTGTTGTCTATGTTTCAGGGATTGTTTGGCAGACGTAATCGGACTAAATATTTTCCGCATTATTTTTATTACCACAATTTAATAACTTTCTGCAGAAATTGACGCAAAAAACCACTCTGTAAACAATACACAATAAATTAAAATATTTAATGATATTTAAAGATTTAAGAACAAAGAACACCATTAAGAAATGTCACATTCTTGCCACACGACCAAATATTACTAATTTTTGTTGTCATTACAAAATTAGAAGTTCACTGCATATTCTGATGCACATTTATTTAAAATAGAGTGTCTTGGAATGACTTTAGATAGGCATCACACTCAATTTTCACGGCATCACATTCAATTTTCACGAGAACATTAAAAATCAACGTCTTTTAATGTTACAGGTTACAGACGGCATTTTCTGTGTAATGTCATGACGTTAGCTAACGTCGATTAACATTAAAAATGTTAAATTTTGTAATATGTGTAAATGCAAATCAGATCATCGATCAATTTGATAGTCACATTTAACAAATCTATGGTCGTATTTTTTTTTAAATTCTGCAATTATGGATTGAAACACAGAAGAATGTCTCTTTTCTTCTGTGACATTCCAATTTTTCGATATTTGCAGTTTTATTATTCATTTTTTTTAGAGAATTACCCCAGATTGAAGTCTAGAAGAAAGTAAAGATGTTTACTGTGATATTCAAAGTGCAATTTTGTTCGGCATATTTTAGATTTGCTATTTTTGAAATTCTACGCCAATGAACTGCTTGAGTGACGTATGCAAGTAGAATGCTTGAGTGACGTTTAGAAAAGTCATTTTTCTCGTTTAAAATATTGTATTTTTAAAAGTGTTCGAGTTTTCAAAGGCTACACTGTACAATTGTATATTAATTTAAACTTTCGCGTTTTAATACGGTGCCTAAAATATATGGATTATATGTTTAAAAAGGTATGCAAATTTTTGAATGTTAAAAAATTCATTAACCTTCATATTTTAATTCTGTGCCTAAAATGTGTAGGTAAATTTTCAAGTAGGCATGTAATATTTGAAATGGTAAAGAGTTCGTTTAGTTTCGCATTTTAACGTAGTAAGCAAAATATTTAGGCTTATTTTGCAATCGTGGGTAATTGTGAATTTTCAAACGTAAAAATACATTTTAGGAGTGACATTTTAATATTCTGTCCATTTATTGAAATCTTACTGGTATATGTATGTATATTCAGTTAACGGCTAAGGTGATGACGTTTCTGCTTACGCATGGAAGGGAATAGTTTGTCTCATTTTTTAATTTTCTACCACAGGCTGAATATAAAATGTACAATGTAAGTATCCTACTTTAATTTCTCTTAAATTTTATTTCAAATCCTATGTCCTTGTGTCTGCCACAGATTAATCAGACTGTAAGAGCGTTTTCACACTTGCCCACACGATATTGACACGACACCGACAACGATGTCGGTGGATGCACAATTTCGTATAAATAAATAGAAATGCTTTCACACCTAACGACATATCAGTATTGTGTCGTTGCAGTCACCGACATGTCGGCGAGGAGTATTCAAGTATTCAGTCCGCTCGAGTCGTTGCCCATTTTGCAAGCACAGACTTGTCGGCGAGGAGCATTCATGCCACTGGAGTCGCCGCCGATATTTTAATATCTGCGCATTGTGTGGGGAAGTTTTAAACATTTTTAAACATGATATAGTTACACTGGTAGAACTTGCAGAATCCAAAAACCGTGCTGATATCGTGTTGGTAGATGTGAAAGTCGTATGTCTTTATCGTGTCGGTGTCGGTGCCGGTAGATGTGAAAACGCCCTAACAGGTTTTATATTCTATAGTCCATTTTAGATAAATTTGCAAACGAGTAGGCTGTGGACTTCTAATTTTGTAGTGGCAACAACAAAAACTAGTAATATTTAGACATGGTCGTGTGGCAGCGCTGTGTTCTTAAAATCCTAACCTAAATATTAAAACAAATTGCTTTGTTGTCAGTTGTTTTAAGAGTGATTCGTTAATATTTGATGCCAATTTCCGCTGAAAATTATTAAATTGTAAGTAATACTAATAAAAATAATATGGAAAACATTTAGTCCGATTATTTCTGCCAAATAACCGTTGAAATATAGACAACATATTAATCATCAAAATGTTTACGCGTGACCAGCTTTGGCTCTAGTGATTTTTTTAGTGACTTCTAAAGGTTAGTTTAATACTTTATGGTCTACTCGTATGCAGATTTATCTGAAATTGATTATATTTTAATTTTTCTTAAATTGTGTGTTCTTATGTTTGCCATAGAGTAATGTGGTAGTAACGTTTTATATTCTAAGTGTAACTAAGTATAACTAAGGTTGTAACGGCGCACGCCGCGCCGTAACGCTTGCAAAATATTTTTAAATGTCATTCAGTGTTCAGTGGCGTATCAAAATTTGGTTCCCAAACTTTGAATTTAAATACATGTTACAATTGGGGTGTGCATTAGAATATTAAAGTTCTCTGGGCTTTTCGGAATAACCATTCTGTTGCTAAGCGTAGGCAGGGTCAAGTGTTGGAAGTGGATGGTACTGCTACTTATGATCAGCGACTATGCGTTTTGGCGTTCATAGATGGCGGCACTATATAGTCTAGGACATAGAGAAAGGTCTAGGACGTACTCTATTTGCTTGTATGTCTACAAGCGAAGTCTCAAATCTTTAGGATTCTCCCGTTATCATAATATTCATCACAATCAAGAAAAGTGAGTACGACTAAACCAGATACTAATCAATTTAAACAAGATTGCGTACTAATGTGATTTTTTCCAAAACTTCTTTATCTTATTTGCCCTTCTTATTAGTTTCAGTTGCGCTTATAACATAATTTTATTCGCTATGGTTCATAAAACGAATCGATCGAATGGATAAGGGGACGCACGTTATGTAATTTGATAAGGAAACAACCGCAGCGCAACATATAGCAGGTTAATGCAGTTTGACTCAACGTAAACAACTTTAAAGCTGATTCGCATTCGCAACATTTCAAGTGATATAGAGATAGAGAAATGGTAAGTTTCAACGTTCAATCAAATCGAAGATTTTTTTATTATCACAGTATCAGGCTATATTGTCCATAGAAGGTCTCATCTCTTAAACACATCGACAATTAATCAGTACGACTTATTTCGCCAGCATAACTGGCATTTTCAAGCCCACTAAACTCAACTAATTAACAAAAGAAGCATCGACGTCAGCTACGTTGAGATTGAAATCGATACAAGTGGTCTTTTTACATTAACTTTAAAAAATTGAGAACAAGGGTCATAAAACCCAAGTTTTGATAGTATTTATAAATTTTCTCGCTATTTCTTTGTTTATTAAAATCCACTGAACTCAAAAATTCGTCACGTTATTTGCAAATGTCGGTCGAGTTTTTTTTTTAGATATTTAGACTTTTTAACTTCTCAGTTTGTTATTTATTTTTTAGGAATTTTTACTACATGATTATGATTACTATGATTAATCACTAAGATTTCTGCCTTCCAGGGCCAGATTTAGACTTGATGAGGTCGGAGATATGCAGTGTTGTGAGAAGTTTGAAATTTCGAGCTGTGTTTGTCGCGATAACAATTTCGCATGTGCGTGCATCTTGTGACGCAAACCGCATAGGTACGGTTTGCGAATCGATTGCTCTCTGTTCGCTCTGCGAATTCTGCGAAAACTGACAACAAACCCAATTGCAGTCCGCCGTGTTATGACTATCGCACGTCGAAACTCGTAGAGAGAGAGACGGTGCAAGGCGCACACGCTTGCAGGCGAGGCGCAAAGAGAATTACAGCGATCGGAAGCCCGTCCGGTCCGGAGTTTGCGCTCTGTCTTTACGAGGAAGTGGCTCTACTCCGGATCGAGAGCTCGCTGACTGAACCGACAACCGAACATCGCGATCGTGGCCGCGGACGCGAGTTCGCCTTGGCCCTCGCAGATAAACAACGTAGGTATCGCTTCTGTGCACCGGCACCGCTGATATTGTAGTTTGTAAATTGCAACAACATTCGCGGTTTCGCCGGTAGATCGTCGTCGTCGTCGTTGTGGACGATTAACGTGCGCCTCTGTGATACAGTGCAATTACGACTTATCGATGATTCGGGCGCAAGGTAGGTTGTGCAACCCTATTCGTCATCATCTGCACTTTGCGGAACGTTTTGCACGATCGTGTGGTAGCTAATTAGCACCTGTCGGTGATTGTCATCACTCTAATAGCTAATTAGCTGGGTTTTCTATGCTGACATTCGTTATATGACCGAATAAAACGCTAACAACGTTCAAGGTGACATGGATTTAATGTCAACATTGCTAAATAACAACAACAAAATTAAGTGTCAACAGTTTTCAGTGAAATCAATGAATAAAAAAATCGAAAGTTTGCCCTAATTAGATACAGTTTTGCATTAGATTTCAAAGCAAGTATGGGTTTAATCCATCAATAGTTGCCATTATTTAGGTAGAACTGCTGGATCTTTCTGCTAAGAACAAAACCATAGAAGTAGTCATATTTTTCCTTGCTCACAACTTCTTTAATTAAGTTTAATTTGCTCCTGAATTGATGACCAAACCTCCAAACATCGAATGGAAGATCAGAAACGTTTCAGTTCTTTTTGGTCTCTGGTACGGTTGACTCTTTTTTTTCTATCTTGGAGTCCGTTCCAATAAAAACTTGGTTTGTCTTTGTGTCACTTTCATTTCGAAAGAGTTTCACCACTGTTATGGTTGAGCAATCCTTCTCTTCTGCTTTGAATTTTCGTTTTTTTTAATTTCACAGTCTCTGGAGATGAGTTTCGTCTTTGGTGATGAGTTTCGCCTCTGGTGATCAGTTTCGTCTTTGTTTTGGTTGACGTACACTGAGTTATCATTGACCCCAACCCTACTCTCTTTTTTGTGTTAATTCCACTTCAGAAGAATTTTGTCTAGGGTACGGTTGTTGTTCTCTTCTGACCTGAGTTTGGATTGTTTTCCCTTTAAGAAAAAAATCGAATTTGATTCATTTCATTATTCAAACTAGAGGCAGTAACCCCTCCTGGTCCTAATAATTCTAATTATAACCGACGATATTAAAGCTACAAAAAATCAAATCCTGCTTGGTCCTTGGTTAACTTCAAAAATTGATGCACAAATCTTGCCCCTGAAAGAAAGATTAAAAAAAAACACAACAACAGTTGCTCTAACGCATTTCAATAGCCAAGATGTAATCTTCAACACCTGCCACCAAGTATTTACTGTCTCCAGTTGCAGGCTTTCCCATCCTTGATGAATCTATTAAGTTTTCCCGCTATTTAATGTACAAACGAACATTTTATTCCCAGCAGATAAATGTGTAATCAGGATCTATTGATTTACTTCACGTAATCATTAAATTTTGTCGGTGTTGACTCCAATAATTGCTATTCCGATGATATCCCAAGGTTGCACTGATGAATTATTAAGTGATATTCGAACGCATTCGATACGAATGACTCCGTAAAACGCAAAATCACTTCACCTGAATATCAAAATGGAAAGCCGTCTGAAATGGTAAAACATCAATCGTATGAAGCAAAAGCGACCGTGAAATGGATGCGGCAACAAAAACTGATAAAAAAGCGAAGAAATGCGTCGATAAAAGCGGAGAAATGAGTCGATTTCTTAATTTCGTTACAAGTACTCACAACAGCGTGACAACGCACGTCACCTCTTATGGATTTCTTAATTCTCATCATCCTGAAACATACTCGATGGTCAGTCAATCAAGCCTTGATGTTTCAAAGCTACATTAGACATTATTCATCTGCAAGAAAAATCCACTGGTATTCAACATAAAAACGAGGCATTTCATGGACAATTCATTTATTTCAATTACTAGCGCATTAACAAATTGGGAAAAAAAGTTTCAGCGAGAGGCGAAAGTCTAAGGAGTCATTCTTCAGCCAGTACATTGGTTTTTGGTCGACTACCTTTTTAAAAAAATTTTGTGTATCTGTTTCCCCCCAAAAGTTAACGACATTTTCCAGAAATTCAAGATCTGAAAGCATGTATCGGGATTTGGAGGAAGAGTTTTGAATAGCTTTTGTTTCTGCATCTCTTCCACCAGGAAAGCAATTGCGAAGATGTTAAAGCATTAGATTTGGAAGGAAACTGATTTGGAAGAAGAATTTCGAACGACTTCTGCTGCTGTAGCTCTTCCATTTCGAGAACAGTTACGAAGATGTTGCAGCTAATGCTGCCAATATCTTCGTAGCCTCATAATTGAGGTTTAGAGAAAGAGAGGGAGTAGGCAGAGAAGAAAACTTTTTGACCAAGTTTAAAAGTTTTGGAGATTTAACTTTGGGAGGGCCAAAGAGAACGGTACAAAACAGAGAAGCAAAGATTTCTTGGCGAGCTTAAAAGCTCGAGTAGAGTAGGAGATAAAAGAGGAAAACCATTTCGACGTCTCTTTTCTCAAATCTGTTCTCCCTGCCTCTTTTCTTCAATCTTCATCTTTTATGATCTGCAAGTCTCTGCCTCTTCTCTTCGATCCTCATCTTTTATGATCTGCAAGTCTCTGCCTCTTCTCTTCAATCTTCATCTTTTATGATCTGCAAAAGTCGATTATTTCATTCCATCTTCCTATTAAGACCTTCAAAAATTAATTCTCTCATGCCTTTCTTCAAATTGCGGATCGAGCACAAAAGTTTTTTGAATCTTTTCTTATGCATCTGCTTCATCAAACCTCTAATCATCAGTAATTTCATATTAAGAACACATTTTTTGAATGTTCTGGTTCGCTTCTTGGTTCTCAAGTGATTCAATTCTGAAAATCACTACAGCCAACTTCCAATATAACGAACTCAGCATATCACGAACGACCAAACGACGAAAAATTATGGCCTTAGACTTCATAAGATAATATATATTTCTTATTTGTTTATAACGAAAACCCGACCATAATGAAGTATTTAAAGAGCCTCTTGACAGTTCGTTATATACGAAATTGGACTTATCGGTTCGAAATGATTATTACGCGTGAATTATATAACAACTTTATTTCCAAACTAAACTCAGAACACTACAACTGAATAATTAACTCACTTCTAACTACTAGCTGCTAACTCACTAATTAACTACACTGACTCTGACTGACTCGAGGGAAAGGCGGCCGCCCTATATAGTTTTCGCTTCCGGGTTCTAGAAAAATACAGCAGATAAGGCTCATCGTTTGCCGAAATTTTTGGAACGCTTATCTGCCGTTTGCTTCATGATCGCGGCCGCTTTCCCTTATCAGATCTTTCTAGAAAATTTTCTTACGTACTAAATTTTATAATTTACATTTCGTTACAATATTTTGAAAATCAAACAGAGTTTTCCTTGCTAAGTACAATTTGTCCTTATTTAAAACGACGATTCATTGCCATCTTTCTTCATTACGCCTCCTACTTGTACTGTTCCAAGGGCTTGATAAAAATACCCTTCTCGTGTGGATTGTGCTTCAAAAAAAATACATTCTTCCAAAATGAGGGGCCTCAAATAACCACGCTTTCGATTCTAAAATCATCTTATAAATAATAGTTCGACCTTATCATCCAGTCATAAGCTAAGACGCAATATCGGAGGGTGTGCGTGCGAGAAACTAATATTTTCCGGCTCTCTAGACAGATTTTCCTTGAAAAAATGATGACTGTTTGTATTTTGGGAAAATGAGTATCAAGCACGGTGGCATGGTGATAAATAAAACACAAATACTGTCGTATTTATACCCATGTACGTTTCCAATTTCGTTATTCCGATACTCGCTAACGTCTGTATGTTGCTAATCGATAAAATTTGAATTTTTTAACGCTGGGATGGTTGACCTACTTTCTGCGCTTCTTGAACGATACGCGGCGAAGAAAGGGTCCAAATATCCACCACTATGTGAACTGGCATTTATCTGTACTAGGAAATGAAATTTGTTCTTAAATTTCGAGCTCAAAGTCAATATCTTTATAACAAAAGACAAAGAGATAATCGAAGTTTTGAATTTCAAGTCGAATATTTCAAGGATTCTAATACAAATACCAATAGGTTTGAACATTTATTAGATTCGAAGTTTGGAAACCAAATACCGAATCCAATAAATGTTCAAACCTATTGATCTTCCCAGAAGACAAGGATTCTAATGCAAAGATCAATAGGTTTGAACATTTATTAGATTCGAACTTTGGAAACCAAATACCGAATCTAATAAATGTTCAAACCTATTGATCTTTGCATTAGAATCCTCGTCTTCTGGCAACTTTCCTAGAGAGCAACCGCTTCGCTAGGTGGCAGTATTTCAACTGTTGGTAGTTCAGCTACCTTCACTATACACGCCCGCAGGGCTGCATGAATTTGTAGTCTAGGTTGTATTCTACTTACATACGAATATTTCAAGTTTAAACTTAAAACTTATAATTTATTTCTAAAATGTCCTAGTTGCAGCAATAACTTCGAGTCCAAATTCGAATAATTTCGAGTCCAAATCCGAATAATTTCGAGTCCAAATCCGAATAATTTCGAGTCCAAATCAGAATAATTTCGAGTCCAAATTTGAAATCTTGAGGGAGGAAAACTCTTAATGTCGGGAATATAGTTTCAAGGGAACTCGTAATTTATCGATAGAGGTCGAGTTCAGTATCGAGACTTCGGAAAAAAATTGACGTTTCCAGACAACAGCGAGAATTTTGAACTATTAGTCGAAATTTCAGAAAAATATTTATAAAAACGATTCTCAGTTTCGACGAAAAATTCGACATAGTAAAATAGGAACTGCGATAAAATATTTGAACGACTCTTTGCAGAGTGGAATCTACCCCAAAAAACCTATTTTGAGGAAAAAGTCAACATTTCTAAAAACATACAACGCATTTTGAGATAAATGTTGTGAATTCGAAGTCATAATTTCTGAAAAGTCACCTTTCAGAAAAAGATGAAGTAAGGAAAAACAGCAGCATTTAAAAAAAAAACCAAATTTTCCAAAAGAGTTAAAATTTGAAAAAAAAATTTCGAAAAGTGTCGAAATTTGTATAAAAAATTTAACTTTTCAAAAAAATATCAGTCAAAATTATGAAGAAAAGTCTTAGAAATTTAAAAGTTGAAATACAAATGTCGTCCTCTAAAAACAAGAATGATTAAAAAACACAAATCATCTTCAGAGAGATACGAAAAGTAAAATTTAAAGAATTAATGTGAAATTTTGAAAATGATGAATTTGTATAAAAAATTCGAAATTTCTAGAAATGTTGATATCAACATTTAAGATGAAAATCTAAACCTTAGAGTCTTACTTTAAGAATCCAGTCAAAATTTCTGGAAATTCATATTCTAAAAAGGTCTACATTTTAAAAAAATCCCAAGGTTAACAAAATAAGACAAAATCTCCAAAAACAACGATCAAAATTTCGAAAAAACTTCGTAATTGGGAAAATTTCGAAATTTTCCAGTCAGAGTGAATTTTAAGAAAAAAAAAGGTCGAATGCTAATAAAGGCGAAATGTAAAAAAATGAATTCAAAAAACTAGTCGAAAAAAGCAGACAAAATTCGAGAAAAAAAAAATGAAATTTTTGCAGAGAAATCGAAAAAGTCGATTTCTCAGAATAAAGTCGAAATTAAAAAAGCAAATTTTGCAAAAAAAAATCAAAATTGAGAAAAAAGACGAAGTTTGAGAAAAATACGAAATTTTGATAAAAAAATCAATATTTCGCGTTGAATGTAAAATTTTGAGAAAATACAGTCAAATTTTGAAAATGGAGTTTTTCTAGCGGACATCAATATTTTATTTCTATTTTAGAATTTGACTTTTTTCAAATTTAGATTTATTGAAAAGTTTAACTTTGATGAAAGTTTCAACTTTTCGACTTTTGTAATTTTCATTTTATAAAACTTAATTTTTTTAAAATTTTGACTGTTTATTTGACTTTTTTTAAAATTTCGATATTTTTTCAAAATTTGCATATTTGAAAAAGTCGAAATTTTCATAAAAAGACCAAAATTTTCAGTCAAGACTAAAAAAAAATGTAATTTTTAAAAAATTTTCGAAATTTTAATAAACACTAGAAAATTTTAAAAAAGGCAAATTTTGAAAAAAGGTAGTCGAAATTCCAAAAAAAAATTACAAATTTCGAGAAAAATCAGAAATTTTTGAGAAAAAAATGAATATTTCGCGTTGAATGTAAAATTTTGGGAAAATACAGTTCAATTTTGAAATGACTCGAAATTTCAATATTTTAATTTATTATATAATTTGAATTTTCTTAAAACTCGGTTTTTTTTGAAAATTTTAACTTTTATAAAATTTCAATATTTTTCCAAAATGTCGACTTTTTTGTAAATTTTTTTCAAAATTTATATTTTTTGTAAGTTTGACTTTTTAATTGGTGTTTTTTAAATTTCGTTATTTTTTTAAAATTTTTTGTTCGAAATTTTCATAAAAAAGTCTAAATTTTCATAAAAAAGCTAACAGTTTCACTTAAGAATAAGAAAAAAGTGTATATTTTGAAAAAATCGTAATTTTGAAAAATACTATAAGATTTGAAAAAAGGCAACTTTTGAAAAAAAAAAAAATCAAAAAAGGTAAATTTTGAAAAAAATCGAAATTCCAACAAAATTACAAATTTCGAGAAAAATGAGAAATTTTTGAGAAAAAAATAAATATTTCGCGTTGAAGGTAAAATTTTGGGAAAATACAGTTCAATTTTGAAAATGGAATTTCTCTAGCGAATCATATGACTCAAAATTTCAATATTTTAATTTATTATATAATTTGAATTTTCTTAAAACTCGGTTTTTTTTGAAAATTTTAACTTTTATAAAATTTCAATATATTTCCAAAATGTCGACTTTTTTGTAAATTTTTTTCAAAATTTATATTTTTTGTAAGTTTGACTTTTTAATTGGTGTTTTTTAAATTTCGTTATTTTTTTAAAATTTTTTGTTCGAAATTTTCATAAAAAAGTTAAAATTTTCAGTCAAGAATAAGAAAAAAAGTGTATATTTTGAAAAAATAGAAATTTTGAAATATCCTAAAAAACTTTAAAAAGATAAATTTTGAAAAAACGGTCGAAATTCCAAAATAATGACAAATTTCGAGAAAAATAAAAAAAAGTGGGAAAAAATGGATATTTTTGAGAAAAAAAATTGATATTTCGCGTTGAATGTAAAACTTTGGGAAAATACAGTTCAATTTTGAAAATGGAATTTCTCCAGTGGATCATATTATTCGAAATTTCAATATTTTAACTTATTTTAGAGTCTGGTTTCTTTTTAAATTAAGAAATTTTGAAAATTTCAATTTTTATGAAAATTTCAATATTTTCCAAAATGTCGACTTTTTTGTAATTTTTTTTTCAAAATTTATATTTTTTAATTTTGACTTTTTAATTGGTTTTTTTAATTTCGATATTTTTTCAAAATTTTTTGTTTCAAATATTTAAAAAAATCTAAATTTTCATAAAAAAGTTAAAATTTTCAGTCAAGAATAAGAAAAAAAGTGTATATTTTGAAAAAATAGAAATTTTGAAATATACTAAAAAACTTTAAAAAGATAAATTTTGAAAAAACGGTCGAAATTCCAAAATAATGACAAATTTCGAGAAAAATAAAAAAATTTTGAGAAAAAAAATGAATATTTTTGAGAAAAAAAAATGGATATTTTGCGTTGAATGTAAAATTTTGGAAAAATACAGTGACATTTTGAAAATGGGATTTTTCCAGCGGATTATATTCGAAATTTTAACTTATTTTAGAATTTGATTTGTTTTTAAATTGAGAATTTCCTTTTTAAATTAAGAAGTTTCAACTTTTATAAAAATTTCAATATTTTGTCGACTTTTTTGTAATTTTCTTTTCACAAAATATAATTTTCTTAAAATGTTTACTTTTTCATTGATTTTTTTAAAAATTCGATATTTTTTCGTAATTCGTTTGAAATTTTTAAATAAAAAAGTCAAAATTTTCAGTCAACATTTAGAAAAAAGTGTACATTTTGAAAACATCGAAATTTTGAAAAATACTATAAAATTTCAAAAAAGGCAAATTTTGAAAAAAAAAATGGTCGAAATTTCCGAAAAAAAGACAAATTTCGAGGAAAGTACGAAATTTTGAGAAAAAATGAATAGTTGGCGTTGAATATAAAATTTTGAGAAAATAGACTCAAATTTTGACAAAATATAGTTACATTTTGAGAATACTCTTTGTGAAAAAGACGAATTTCAAGGAATAAGTAGAGGTGAATATAAAATTTTGAGAAAATAGACTCAAATTTTGACAAAATATAGTTACATTTTGAGAATACTCTTTGTGAAAAAGACGAATTTCAAGGAACAAGTTGAGAAAAAGTCGTAATTTCGCAAATAGGCGAATTTAAAGATAAATATCGAAATTTCCAAATAAAGATGGATTTCGAGGAAAAAAATAAAATGTCAAAAAACAAAAACGAATTATGACCAAAAAAATGTGAAGTTTCGAGAAAAAATTGAAATTATGAAAAAAACATCAAATTTTTGCTTATACGTCACAAATTTTATAATTTACACTGAGGGGACCTAAAATTATGAAATTTCAACATAAGAAACGTAAAATTCAAATTAGGCATCTTTTACGTTGAAATTTTCCCACAAAAATTTTCAAAAATTACATCACTCAGTGGAAGAAATATCAACTTTAATGATTGAAATACACATCTTGTCCCCTGAAACCAAGAAAGATTAAAAAAAATGACAAAGGTTGCTCTAACGCGTTTCGACATCCAAACTGTCATCTTCAGAGAGAAAGTTTCAGGGGACAAGTTCTGTATTTCAATATAAATCTTATCCCCTGAAATCAAGAAAGATTAAAAAGACACAACTCTTGCGCTAACGTTTTGATGGCTAAGCTATCATCTTCAGAGAGATACTCTTGTCTCCTGAAACCAAGAAAGATTAAAAAACATAACTAAGGTTGCTCTAACGCGTTTCGATGGCCAAGCTATCATCTTCAGATAGATACTCTTGTCTCCTGAAACCAACAAAGATTAAAAATCATAACAAAGGTTGCTCTACCCCGTTTCGATGACCAAGCTATCATCTTCAGAGAGATACTCTTGTCTTCTGAAACCAAGAAAATTAAAAAACATAACAAAGGTTGTTCTAACGTGTTTCGATGGCCAAGTTATCATCTTCAGAGAGATACTCTTGTCTCCTGAAACCAAGAAAATTAAAAAATATATCAAAGGTTGCTCTAACGCGTTTCGATGGCCAAATTACCAACTTTAGAGAGATACTGTTGTCTCCGGAAACCAAGAAAGATTAAAAAACATAACAAAGGTTGCTCTAACGCGTTTCGATGGCCAAACTATCATCTTCAGAGAGATACTCTTGTCTCCTGAAACCAAGAAAATTAAAAAACATATTAAAGGTTGCTCTAACGCGTTTCGATGGCCAAATTACCATCTTCAGAGAGATACTCTTGTCTTCTGAAACCAAGAAAATTAAAAAACATAACAAAGGTTGCTCTAACGCGTTTCGATGGCCAAGTTATCATCTTCAGATAGATACTCTTGTCTCCTGAAACCAACAAAGATTAAAAAACATATCAAAGGTTGCTCTAACGTGTTTCGATGGCCAAATTACCAACTTCAGAGAGATACTCTTGTCTCCTGAAACCAAGAAAATTTAAAAACATAATAAAGGTTGCTCTAACGCGTTTCGATGGCCAAGCTATCATCTTCAGATAGATACTCTTGTCTCCTGAAACCAACAAAGATTAAAAAAACACAACAAAGGTTGCTCTAACGCGTTTCGATGGCCAAGTTATCATCTTCAGAGAGATACTCTTGTCTCCTGAAACCAAGAAAGATTAAAAAACATAACAAAGATTGCTTTAAAGCGTTTCGATGGCCAGGCTATCATCTTCAGAAAGATACTCTTATCTCCTGAAACCAAGAAAGATTAAAAAACATAACAAAGATTGCTCTAAAGCGTTTCGATGGCCAAGCTATCATCTTCAGATAGATACTCTTGTCTCCTGAAACCAAGAAAGATTAAAAAACACAACAAAGATTGCTCTAAGGCGTTTCGATGGCCAAGTTATCATCTTCAGAGAGATATTCTTGTCTCCTGAAACCAAGAAAGATTAAAAAACACAACAAAGGTTGCTCTAACGCGTTTCGATGGCCAAGCTATCATCTTCAGAGAGATACTCTTGTCTCCTGAAACCAAGAAAGATTAAAAAACATAACTAAGGTTGCTCTAACGCGTTTCGATGGCCAAGCTATCATCTTCAGATAGATACTCTTGTCTCCTGAAACCAACAAAGATTAAAAATCATAACAAAGGTTGCTCTACCCCGTTTCGATGACCAAGCTATCATCTTCAGAGAGATACTTTTGTCTCCTGAAACCAAGAAAGATTAAAAAACCCAAACACATGTTTTAAGCTTTCTTGGTTTCAGGGGACAAGAGTATCTCTTTGAAGATGATAGCTTGGCTATCGAAACGCGTTAGAGCAACCTTTGTTATATTTTTTAATTTTTCTTGGTTTTAGGGGACAAGATTTACATTTTAATTTGTAAGTTGTACCAAAAAAAAGTATGTATTTAACGTTAATTTCTAATCGACCAAATAATTTAACTTAAGCCCCCCTGGTTTAAAATTAAATCCAAACTGAGGTCGAAAATGAAATTCAGCAACTAAGCTTTGCTGATTGAAGTTCAAAAGGAATACAGTTTATTGACACACCCTTGCTCTCTATCTCTCGAGAGAGGCAATATCGAAGGCCCCCAAGTTATGTCACACTTTAGAGAAGACTCTAATGATGGCCCTTACGGATGGGTGAGGTTGAAACCGTAACTTTATTCACGGTTAGTAACCAAAGACGACAGCGACATTGATTTTACCGAAGGCAATGCCTTTATTATTCCTTTCAATTGAACCTGTAGTGGCTCAGTGGCTGAACTTTGAAAGACATTTTGAGTGGAATTCTACCCCTTTATTCCACAGACTTAATTTTTTATGATAAAAATCACGAGTAGAATCATTTCGCTTGGAAAAGGTTAAAAATTATTTTACGATTAGAGACTTCAATGATAATTTTCATTAATAAATCATTTTGTATTCAGTCGTATTATGTAGGCGAAATCAAGTACGCTTTTAAGGTTATCTTTTCATTTATAAAATGTGTAGGTCATGAATGAATAAAATTGTACAATAGATGCATTATATTAATATTTGACTTAAATGGTTTATCATTCATCTCCTCGTCCATTAATCATATTTGAAAGTGCTTTCTAACAATTGCTTTCGAAAAAATAAAGTTTACAAGCCTTTCATTTTTCCATATTTTAACAAAGTAACAACTAAAATTGAAATTAAACTTCAATCAGTAAAAATTGGTGGTTTCCCCATTTGGAAATAGTAATTGGTGGTATTTAGGAGGGCTTTAATAAGTAGCCGTGAAAGTATAAAGGAGAGACAAGAAAAAAATTAGGCAGTCTCGGAGATTGCCGACAGAAGTGAAAACTTAAAAGCAACATGCTCTAATGTTAACACTACAATATAGTGTTATCATTAGAGCGTGATGGTGACCCTATCCAAATTCGTCGATAGAAAAATAACTATTCCAACATTTTTAACCTATTGGGTCGTTTGTTTGAAGAGTTGGGACGGGGTTAAATTAGGACAAAGAATTCGAAGTATATTTCCTTTTGAGTTATGTTACGTATGTAAGTATACGTAATAGGTAGGTATCAGGTGTGTTACATGTCATGTCTAGAAGTGTCCCCACGTGGTCAATACAAGAAAAGCGGGACATGATTAGATTTCCTGATCCTGACATTAATTAGGGAAAATAAGAATGTATCATGCGATTTCTAAAAAACAACGACTTTCTAGACGGTAGAAAAACATCAAGAAGTAATTAAATAAATTATCAGATTATTTTCTTTCTTCGATATTGAAATAATAATAATAATTATATGCAACGGTTATAAATAAAGCTGACATTTATACGTTATGATGAACGACGAAGAAAATTATTGAAACCATTTTATAAATACAAGATTAATATGCTTGTTGCATAAATTTGTGCAAATAAAAACGCCACCGAGGTTAAAGAAATGTTATAAAATAATTTGCAAGTAATTTCCATTTTGCCTTCGGTGCAATTAACTCCTTACAGAAATCAATTAAGCTTGCGTAATAGTTTAACAGAATCTGCAGTCGAATTAAAACACCATATTAATGATTTGTCTTGCAACGTTGAAAAGAAGATTGTACATATTTTTCCATGTTGGTATTTAGCGATATCTTGCCAAAGAATAATGTACTCGTTCGTTTAATTTAATGACTCTTTATGACTCTTAATGACTGAATTGTGACTCTCTTTTCTTGTTACTCAAACGAATTTATATCAGGTTAGTTGCAGCTTTAAAAATTAAAAGTCGTAATTTTGATATTAAAGTCGAAATTTCAGGAAACAAATAAAATGATTTCAAGTGGTTTATTAATTTTAAGGACATAGGGAAAAAATAGTTGAATATTTCTAAAAAATAATCTCGAAATTTTAAGTGTTCTGGTCGTCAAGTCTAAATCTGATGCAGAACTCCATGTGCCTATCTAGTGCATTGAAAATTTTATTTTTTGGCTTCCCAAGATTCGAGTCTGTCTAGTTAAAGAAAAACGAAGCATGATAAATTAATGTTGTTATTTTTAAATTGAGTTTGGAGGAATTTTTCGAGGGAAGCGCTAAGGGGCCGATGCGGAGTTTTCCAAGCATAAACACTTAATGGATGTCGCTTTCGACGAAACGGGAGAAAATATCCGGCTCTATCGAATTTTAGAAGGTTCATCCTATTAAGTCAAATTTAATATCAACCTCTGCCGTAGTCATCGTCTTTAACAGCTGTGAGCGTGTTTTTTATCGGAATCGTGACAGGCAGACATTCTCACGAAGGTCTTGAACTTAAGAGGGAGTTGACGGCGTGTAAACGCTCTGATTGATCAATAACATTTACACGGTTATAATATTTTGCTTCATCTGCCCTGGGTAAATTGAGTTGTGATCTTATTTCTGTCATGACATTTCCTATCTTTATATATAGAAATGGAAACTGACTGATATACATATTGTAACGCAATGTAAATAGATAAATTAGAACTTAGAATAGAATTTAGTGCGTAAGAAAAGTTTCTAGAAAGATCTGATAAGAGGAAAGCGGCCACGATAACGAAACAAACGGCAGATAAGCGTTCCCGAAATTTCGCCAAACGATAAGCCTTATCTGCTGGATTGTTCTAGAACCTGGAGGCCAAAACTATATAAGGCGGTCGGCTTTCCCTTGTAATCAGTTAGTTACGAGTCGGTGTAGTTAAGTAGTGAGTTAACCGTTAGAAATCAATAAGTGAGTTAATTGTTCAGTTGTAGTGATCCGAATTGAGTTTGAAAATAAAGTGGGTATTATTCAATTCACGTGTTAATCAATTTGAACCGATAAAGCACGTAACAACATATAGGGTGGGCCATAAGTAATGGTACACAGACCAATGGTGGATTTTTCGAATAAAAATAATGTAATTTGGCTACACTTACCTTATACCAAAAGTGGATATTAACAGAGATACAGGGTGTCAAAGTTGAAAAAAAAAATCGAGTTTTTTCGTATAACCATGGAATATAGGCACGAAATTTGGCACAAGAGGGTTTCTTAAGTCGACAAACTCTAATTTGTTAACATATTACCAATAACTGATAAAGGGCGCTACCTGCGCTATCCTGCATAATTCTAAATCATCATAACTTTTTTGTGCACTCACGTATATTAATTTTAAATGGATTATTTTATTTCCCCATATTTTTTAAGTATAAAAGGTGTACTTTCTAAAAGTTGATACGAGCAACCGTTTCCAAGATATTTGCCTTTAAAGCTTGACGTGCCTTGGTTTTAAATTACTAAGATATTAAATTTTCGAAGTAGGCTTGAAAAAAAGTAATCATAAGACAAAGTCATTTATGTCAAATATTACTTTGCTGATAATATTATTACCTAAATTTTAAAAATCTCAATAAAGAAAATCCAAAAAATTAAGACGTAATTTATTTTCTAACATAGAGATGTGAGATATGATGTCTTAGTCCGCACAAGAAAATTTTAATAGTCTGGGTGGTCAAAATAGATTTTTGGAGATGAATTTCAATAAAAGATAACCAGATTTTTAATGGTTTACAATCCCTTTACACGAAAAAAGTCATTTCTCACATACTTATTTTTGAAAATAAATTTTGTTTTGGTATTTTATTTAAATTTGCTTTGATATGGACTATTTTAGAGTCAGTTTTATTACTTTTATTGTGAAACCTACTGCGAAAAACTTACATTTACATAACTTAAAATAAACGTACTACAAACTTTGAAGGCAAATATCTTGAAAACTGTTGCTTGTATCAACATTTAGAAAGTATACCTTTTTTACGTAAAAAATATAGGTAAATAAAAATATCTATTTAAAATGAGTGTACATGAAGACACAAAAAAGTAATGATGCGTTAGAATAATACAAGGTAACGCAGGTGGCGCCCCCTATGAGTTACTGGCAATCTGTTAGCAAATTAGAATTTCTTGACCAAAAAACACCCCCCACGCCAATTTTCTTGTCTATAGTGAAATATGTTCATCAGTTATGCGAAAAAATCACAATTTTTTTTTCAACTTTGACACCCTGTATCTCTGTTAATATTTAATATCAACTTTTGGTATAAGGTAAATGTGGTTAAGTCACGTTATTTTTATGCGAAAAATCTACTCTTGCTCCATATACCATTATTTATGGTCCACTCTGTATATCAACTCGCAGCCCAAACCGCGAACTCTAGGAATTCGAAATTTTGCAGAGGTTCTTTTTGTAATGCAGGCGCACACTAAGAAAGGATTTTTGGAAATTCGATCTCTAAGGGGATCTACGGGGGCGTTAAAAGTAGGCTCTGACATCTGTCAGTGTGATGAATTTTAGTGTCCAAATTCGAGTGGGCAGACAGCAAATTAAGATTTTTGACAGTACGTTGACAGTTGTTTGCAATTTTTGAATAGATAACCGTTTTGATGATTAAATATTTTAGTTTATCGATTAAATTGATAAATGACTGTGAGAGGGATAAGATTTTTGAAACATCGATACTGTATTTAATTGATGTATCGAAAAATATTTATCGATCGGTAAATTTATTCGATATTCGATGTATCATATAAATCCAATGCCATACAGCAAGACTTCTCAACCAGCGAGGCCCTCTTCTCATAATTTCGCCTTTTTCAAAATTCCTACTTTTTAAAACAAATTTTTGCTTATTTAAAATTTACTACTTTTTTTTAAAATTTTGACTGTTTCAAAATTCGACATTCAATAAAACATTTCCGCTTCTATTTAAAACTCCGATTTTTTTTTATCAAACTTCCAAAATTGAAACTATAAAAATTGCAGTTTTTAATCTTTAAATTGTTTTAAAAACGTCGAGTTTTTTGAAAGACTCAAATTTTTTACGATTTTTTTTATTTATTATTATTATTTTTATTTGATAATTAGGACTAAATTTGCACTTTTTCAAGATTTTTGGCTTTTCCTCAAATTTCGATGTTTTTCAAAATTTTTACTATTTTAAAATGTCAACTTTGATTTTTGAAAAGTTCGATCTATTCGAAAATTTCGACCGAAATTTTGAAATTTCGGAGAATAAATTTTTCGAAAGTTTCGATTTTTTTTTTCAAAATATAAACTTTATTGATAATTTCAACATTTCTTTTTACATGTTTATTTCAATTCCAGACTTTTTTCAAAGTTTCGAATTTCTTTGATTTTTCAATATTCCATTTTTTGATTAATCTTTAAAATAAATGTCAACTTTGTTGGCAAATTTCGATTTTGGTCAAACTTTTCTTCGATTTTTTTTGAAACTTGCTCCTTTTTTTTAAACTTGCTCCTTTTTTTTAAACCTTCACTTTTTTTGAAAACCTTTATTTTTCTTTGAAAACTTTCACGTATTTTTGAAAATCTTAAATGTTTCTGTTAAAGCTTTGACATTTTTCAAATTTTGACTTCTGTTTTCAAATTTTTGCACTTTTTGCCGAAATTTTAAATTTTTATTTTGAAATTGCCTTTTATAAATTTCGACCTTTTTTTTTTTAAATTTATTCATGTTTCCAAATCTTGAATTCTTCGAAAATTTGAAACTTTTTCAAAATATTTTTTAAAACATTTTTTTAATTTCGAGTACTTTTAAAAATTACCTGATTTAATCAGTTTTTCGGTTTTTTTGAAAATTTTGACTTATTTCGAAAATTCTTTTTTTTGAATTTTTGACCGTTTTCAATATTTTGATTTTTTAAATATCTTTTTGGTCCTTGGTTATCTTTAAAAATCAGTATCCCTCTGAACATGATAGCTTGGGTATCGAAACGAGTTACAGCAACCTTCGTCGTGTTTTTCAATTTTTCTTGGTTTCAGGGTCCAAGATTTGTATTTTAATTGTTAAATTTCTAAAAATTTTTTTCATAATTTCGACTGATTTTTTTTGAAAAGTTAAATTTTTTATAAAAATTTCGACGCTTTTTAAAATTTTTTTAAATTTCGTTTTTTTTTCTAATTTTAACTTTTTTTGTAAAATTTGGCTTTCTTAATATCTGCTAAATCTTTTAGTAATTCATCTATTTTTCTCAACGATAAAAATTTTTTCTGTTTTTTTTTTAAAAATGTTGGTATTTTTAAATTGCGTGGTTTTTTTAAAAGAAAGTGGAAATTCTCCATAATCAACATTTTTAAAAATGTCAAAGTTTTGAAAAATTTCAGAAGCTTTCATAGAAAGTAAAAATTTCCAAAAAAAGTTCAGGATTACAAAAAAAAACAATATTTAACAAATGGCCAAGTTTTCAAAAAAATTTAAATTTTAAAAAATACTCTGGAATTTAAAAAATATTCGAATTTATGTTGAAATGTCGAAATTTAAAAAAATGAAGAATTTTTAGTGAAATCTCCCAAACATCCAAATTCCGAAAATAGGTCAAAATTTCTAAATTTTTGTTGATTAAAACTTTGAGAGAAAAGTGAAAAAGTCGCAAATCTTGGAAAGAAAATCAATTTAAAAAAAATGTCGAAGTTTTCAAAAAAAAGGCCAAAATGATGAAAAACATCGACCTTTCGAAAAAAATTCGAATTTTGGAAATAAAACAAAAACTTTAAAATGCGACGAAATGTTCGCAAAATAATCTAAAATTTCAACAAGAGTCGATTAAAAAATATCGATATTTTCAGATAAAGGTGAAATTTCTCAGAAAGTGGAAATTTTTAAAAAACAGAATTTTGAAAGATGACGAAATTTCGAAAAATTTGAAAATTTTCTTAGAAAATTAGGATTCAAAAAAAAATCAAACTTGAAGAATTATGTCAACACTTTGAAAAGGTACTGTTAAAGGTGGACCTTTTCAAAAAAATTCAAGAAATTTGATAAAATTAAGAAATTTTCTAAAAAACCTTTAAAAAAGTTAAAATTTTGAAAAATTATGTGGAAATTTGGAAACAATGTCACAAAGTCAAGATTTTCAAAAGGTGTCAAATTGTTCGAAAATAATATCCACATTTTTAAAATCCAAAATTAAAACAAAAACAACTTTTTTTAAAGAGAGAGATTTAAAAAAAGTCGTAAGTCTTAAGACTTATGGGGTTTTAATACCCCAAATTTTAACAAGAAGTCGAAATGTTGAAAAAATACAATTTTTCCAAATAATAGGTATTTTAAAAATCTTTGATGACAAGCTTTCCAAAAAATCTACAATTCTTGAAAGAGAAAGATTTTTAAAAAATCTAAATTTTCAAAAATTTTGAAAAGAGTTGATATTTTGCATAATTAAAAATTGTATGGAAAAAAATTTTTAAGCAAAAGTTTTGAAAAAGTCGAAATTTTGATAACAGATTCAAAATTTGGAAATAAAATAGCAATGGTAGAAAAATTCATTAAAAAAACTTGAAATTTTGATTTTCACAAAGAAACTGAAATTTCAGAAATTTTAAAGCAAAGAAATTGAAATGTTTAAAAAGTCAAATTTTTCAAAATAGTAAATGTTCGATACGTTGAATATCAGTAAAGAAAATCGAAATTTTCAATAAAGTGAAGTAGGCAACATTAAAACAAAAACAAAGAGAGAGATTTAAAAAAAGTCGTAAGTCTTAAAACCCCAAATTTTGACAAGAAGTCGAAATGTTGAAAAAATATAATTTTTCCAAATAATGGGTATTTTAAAAATCTTTGGTGACAAACTTTGCAAAAAATCTACAATTCTTGAAAGAGAAAGATTTTAAAAAAGTCGAAATTTTCAAAAATTTTGAAAAGAGGTGATATTTTGCATAATTAAAAATTGTATGAAAAAAAAATGTTTAAGCAGAAGTGTTGAAAAAGTCGAAATTTTGATAACAAATTCAAAATTTGGAAATAAAATAGCAATGATAGAAAAATTCATTAAAAAACTCGAAATTTTGATTTTTACAGAGAAACTGAAACAGAAATTTTAAAGTAAAGAAATTGAAATGTTTAAAAAGGGAAATTTTTCAAAAAGGTAAACTGTTCAATACGTTGAATATCAATAAAGAAAATCGAAATTTTAAATAAAGTGGAGTAGGCAAAATTTTGAAAAAAGTTGAAATTTCCGAAAAAGTCGAAAGTTTGAAAAGAGGCGAAGTGTTAAAAGTCGAAAGTTTGAAAAGAGGCGAAGTTTTAAAAGTCGAAAGTTCAAAAATAGGCGAAGTTTTAAGAGTCGAAAGTTTGAAACGAGGCGAAGTGTTAAAAGTCGAAAGTTTGAAAAGAGGCGAAGTTTTAAAAGTCGAAAGTTCAAAAATAGGCGAAGTTTTAAGAGTCGAAAGTTTGAAACGAGGCGAGCTTTAAAACTCGAAATTCTAAAAAATACAAAATTTAAAAAGGCAGACATTTCTAAAAAAGCAATATTTAAAAAACTGGTTTTTTAAACAAATTAAATAAAGTAATGGCTGTGAAATGGTGAATGAGATCGGGTGACATATCAGCTAGTATACATACAGATAAGGAAAAATTTTCATTGTCCATGTAAAACGCTAAGAACTGTCTCTTCCATATTTTTCTACGGCCGCTGAACGCTTACTTTGACGCAGCATGCTCGTATCTTCCAGTTTAGATGTTAGAAAAAACTCGTCGAGAGTTTTACAACAGACTGGAGTATTGTTTAGCACAATCTGGCGGCCTACTTGAACTCCTTATATTGTAATGTTTAAATAGTTATTATGTTCATCAGAACTATTATTTATTTTGTTTACGAAATCCCGTTTATTTATTTTGGTTATCAAAGAATATCAGTTTTATTTTGCCTCAGACGTTGATTACAATACCGTACTAAAAGAACAAACAGCATGTGGTACGCAAATTTTAATAAAATTGTTGCCTGCCAGTAGTAATCTCGTAACGAAACACATTAGAAGCTGTGATGTACTACTGAAGTCTCCACCAGCACTGATCGCTGCGCTCTGCGTTAAATTGTTTGCACCGGTGTAGGAGAATACAAGGCGCCGCCCATCTATCCCACTATTAGCCCTCAATGTTAAATCTCTCATTACTATTCTCCCTATGGACAGTGTTTGACTTTCCTGATGTCTATATGAGGTGATTAACATAAAAGTACGAGCATTAGGAATCCAAAACACAGTTTGTATATGTATATATACGGACATTTATCTTGAAAGTTCCGGGTCTCCATCTGTTCAGCGAAAATCTAATATATATACATATACAGGGTGATTTAGATGAAAGTGCGATCCCTATGCATCCAAAATGCAGTTTGTATATGTATATATACGAATATATACTTATATAGGGCGATTCACATAAAAGTACGGTTCCTACGGATCCAAAATACAATTTGTATATGTACAGGGTCTTTGGTTATAAATGCACCCCTCATTTATCTCGATTTTGCGGAGGTCGTCAGACTGATCTGTTAGACAGTTTTCTTTTATACATTTTGGCACTAAACTGGTAGACTAGTATGTTTGCTAATGCCAGTCCCGCTGACGAAATACGTATCACATAATTATTAATTACAGATGTGGTAATGGCCTTAGTATCTTTAGCTCATATATTGTACCTACCAAAGCCCAACTCGATTTAAAAATAAATCCATAAATGTCCCCATATCAGCCGTATTCTATTTATAATATCTATATTTGACACGTGATACAAAAGAGGAACGATTAGGTCGTACGTCTACGTTAATGCGACAGAAGGCCCAAATAAATCACGAGTCTTTCGGATTGATCGTTTTGGTAAATCTCTTTAACGTATTCAGCAGGATTTAGCTACAAATACTGAGCGCAGTAAGCACAAAAGCAAACGCGGATGCGCATCTAATCGGCCTCCCCCACACATTCTATACAATTTAATCAAAATCCGACAAAGGGCATGACTCTGCATTCGTCGCTTTATGCCGAGTCTCCCCCCATCTGGGACCCTAACCTACCATATATTCCTCAAATGACACTTTGTCGAATTCCCCGAGTGTGCTGTCGTTTCGTCTGAAATATTTATCATGTACCCGGGCTTGCTTTCGACAGATGCCCGATATGAAGTAGAATTTGGGGGATGAATTTTATTGCGGGATAAGGGCGAGTGTAAGGATCTGGTGAAACTAGTGCACTTCGAGGGGTCGGTACGTCGAAGGCCCAAGTCGATAAGCACTGTGCTTGGTTCAGTCGTAAAAACGTAAGAAATTTTTAACCCAACTACTGCTAGTTATCCAGGAATTTGTGGTTCAGTGGTTGAACCACCGAAATTATTTGGTTTTGGAGCGTATTACACATTTTTGGGTTAAATTTTTAATTGTGAAAAATGTCCTAACATCTTATATCATGGCATGATTATGACGTATAATATCGTATCGTGTCAATTCAAACATTTAACTTTTCAGGGCAGGTACTCTGTAGTTAAGGGCATGTTTACACTAGAGACTTTATTCCGTACGTTTCTCTCTGACATAAAATATATTTTCTCTCTCACATAAGTGGCAACTATACCGAAGGAAGCTATCTCGCCCCAGCTGTGCAGACAAATCTCTGATAGCTTCTCCCAGGATAGTTGACACGTCAGCTTAACTATCTTGAGAGAAACTATCAGAGAGTTGTCTACACAGCTGGGACGAGATAGCTTCTTTCAGGATAGTTGAGCTGACATAAGTGTCAACTATTCTGAGAGAAGCTATCAGAGACTTGTCTGCATAGCTGGGACGAGATAGCTTCTCTCAGGATAGTTGAGCTGACATAAGTGTCAACTATCCTGAGAGAAGCTATCAGAGACTTGTCTGTTAGAGAGAAATATACGGAATAAAGTGTCTTATCACGTCAGCTCAACTATCCTGAGAGAAGCTATGAGAGAGTTGTCTACACAGCTGGGACGAGATGGCTTCTTTCAGGATAGTTGAGCTGACATAAGTGTCAACTATTCTGAGAGAAGCTATCAGAGACTTGTCTGCATAGCTGGGACGAGATAGCTTCTCTCAGGATAGTTGAGCTGACATAAGTGTCAACTATCCTGAGAGAAGCTATCAGAGACTTGTCTGTTAGAGAGAAATATACGGAATAAAGTGTCTTATCACGTCAGCTCAACTATCCTGAGAGAAGCTATCAGAGAGTTGTCTACACAGCTGGGACGAGATAGCTTCTTTCAGGATAGTTGAGTTGACATAAGTGTTAACTATTCTGAGAGAAGCTATCAGAGGCTTGTCTGCATAGCTGGGACGAGATAGCTTCTCTAAGGACAGTTGAGTTGACATAAGTGTCAACTATCCTGAGAGAAGCTATCAGAGACTTGTCTGTTAGAGAGAAATATACGGAATAAAGTGTCTCATCTAAACGCACCCTTAGGGAACCTTTAGATACTTATTTTCCCTACCCTAAAACTGAATTATTTTTCTGGCGTCTATGAAGAAAATAGCTGATTCTTTCGTAAACAGAATGTGGTTTCAGTTAGATCTCATGGTGCCCCCATAGATTCAAAAAACTTGAGACGTTTGTAACGATCGTCGGAAAGATGTGTTGAGTAAAACACTTGTAACCATTTCTTTTCAAAATATTTCACACTGTTCGCGATTTCACATTAACGTAAAGATCTTTTCATTGAAACATTTGGAGTTAGGTTACTAATTAGATTAGATTATTATTATTAGATTCAATCAGGAAAAAATTGGGTACTTTGTTGCAATTCTCTTTAATCAATTAATTAAATCTTCACTGAATAGTATAATTTTAAAATCAAAATGAAGATGACATACAGCGTAATTTTCTGTTACTCTTAATGGCATCCTATATAATGAACTATAATGAAATTCAACGTTTTAGTCAAAATGAGTTACATTCAATGCCCCAATGACTAAATTTCTTTTACTTCCACTCCATTTAGAATCTTAATTTGCGTGAATGGTTCGATAAATGAACGTGAAGCCATTTCTGCCAAACCATAAATTAATTATTCCTTGCAGGACCAAACGCTCGTCCATTATGTAACCGGTGCTCGACGGCGATGTGGTAGTTGAATTTTTTCGAAAAACCCCAACGACGGTGTCCTCCACCGTCAAAGCAAGCAGCATGCTGTCCTACATGCTGCCCGTAGACGAGAAACCGCCACCGGGGCCGACCGCCTCCAAAGGACATTTGCAGCTGTCTTTGGCGGAAACCACAGCAGGAATCTCCAACGGAAGGAGGAACGGCTCGCCTATAAGCAAAGACGCGAGTGTTAATAGTTTCGTGAGTGATACGACGGCCACGGCGAGTCAAAGCTCTATGACTCCGACTAGTGTCAGTGAGAAATCGAAGCCTAAACTGATCATCAACGGCGGAAAGCATCAGTCACTCAAACGGTAAGATCTGATTTGTTAGGGATATTTACATGTAGCGGATGGTTTAAATCCTAAGATCCAATTTTTTCAACAGATATGTTCTTCTATAGGTGTTAGCATTTGAAGGTTGTCATGCAAGTGGTAAAGTCAGATTGAAATAGAATTCTTGTCCCCTGAAACCAAGAAAGATTAAAAAACGCAACAAAGGTTGCTCTGACACGTTTCGGCAGCCAAGCTATCATTTTCAGGGAGATTTCAATTTTTGAGGATAACCAAGGACCAGTCCGTTCCACCAAAGTCAGATTGTCCAAGTTTCTAAGCTTCAGTTTCCCACGAGAACTATTCCAGTGAGGCAATCTAATTGTCAGCTTAGACAATCTGATTTTTAAAAAAAAATCCGTGGATTTTGGATTCCCTCGCACATTCTTCACCCGGACATCCGAACGGGAGGGTAGTTTACGTTCGGAATTTTTTCCACGAAGAGAATCCATCATCTTTGTTTTTAATAATTGCAAGAAAAAATCAGAGTAGATGAAAAAAGGAAATAAGGAAAATGACAGAATGAGTAAAGAAGAACAACAGGAACCGACTCACGTGTCAAAGATGGAATCATAATTCCGTTCATTTACTGTATCATCATTCCTCTTACCGCCTCTTAGCGATACATGGGGTGGTACTACCTCGGACGAGTGAAAGCTCCAATTTACCACCTTCAGATTGTGAGCTTAAACAATCAGATCTCAGCATCTGCATAACCTTCAAATGTTGATACATAAAGAAGACGTCATTCTTTTATGCCTTCAGTTAGTAACACAGATTTTTTTCAAAATCTTCAATAAATAGAAGAAATTCATCTTTCTAAGTACTGCGGACATAGTAACGATATATTCAGCCGCAGCTAACTCAGCTGGAGATGGATGAAATGTTCTGATTAATTTTCGTGGTTTACTCTGTAGTCCGAGGGTTGCAAGGGTTTAAAGACGAATTTTTTAGCTAAAAGTCAGTGTGCAATTTGTCCAACTTCTATTTCTTTGACAATTGCTACAATACATCTAATTTTGGTATCTTATATTTGTAGGATTTCAAAATTATAGCATATTCATCATAAACAAAAATAAAAAAAATGATTGAATAAATAAATAGTTAGAGACGCATGGCAGAAGGTAAAAACATCAATGTATTATTTGGGAGAGTTTCCAATTGATTATTTAAAAAGCAGAGTGATCATGTCCATTCTAAGTTTGTATCCTTGAATCATTGATTGAATTGACTTGTTTCCTGATGAAGTACTTTTCTTCTGTTAACCTATGACCTGTGATTATCCTTAAACAACAAAGAAAATGCTACAAATCCATGGGTATTAGGTAGGTAGTTTCTAGCGCTTCAGCTGTCTCACATTATTGAATATCAGCAGTGATGATTGTTATTGTAGCGAATGGTGTCATTGTTTAGAAAAAGGGTTCTTCCATTCAAAAGGTAGCACTTCAGCTGTCTTACATTATTGAATATCAGCAGTGATGATTGTTATTGTAGCGAATGATGGCATTGTTTAGAAAAAGTGTTCTTCCATTCAAAAGGTAGCACTTCAGCTGTCCTACATTATTGAATATCAGCAGTGATGATTGTTATTGTAGCGAATGGTATCATTATTCAGAAAGAGTGTTCTTCCATTCAAAAGGTAGCACTTCATCTGTCTTACATTATTGAATATCAGCAGTGATGATTGTTATTGTAGCAAATTGTGACATTGGTTAGAAAAAGTGTTCTTCCACTCAAAAGGTATATAACCTTTTCAGTCAGTTATAATACAATTGATTTGGTGCAAAATTACCCAAGTTTTATGACAGAAAGTCGAATTTTTTGTATTTCTCGATAACAGAGAAACATGGAATTTTAATTTAAAAAAAAATCGGAAGTACACAATCTGATTTTATAAGAAAACTTTTCGGGGATTCCAAAAGTCAAGTTGAAAAATCCGAAAATTTAAAAAAAGTTTCTCGACATCCTTCTAAAAAAAAATCATTGACGGGTTTCAAAATTATTATAAAAACTTTTGAAATAAAACGAAAGGCATCGATATTCATGTAGATGTACAATGAGTTGGTTTCAGGGTTTGTAAAACAGTTTCACTTTCGGGAAAATCTCGTCAGCTTTCACTCGTACGATTTATTTGCAGGTTGTGCCAAATTAATTTCGATGAGACGCGAAGTGAAATGAATTCCTACTGTTTAATACCGTGGCCATATAAAGATCGTATAACATTTTGTTCGTAGCGTGACGGTAATTTAAAAACACGCCAGACGTCGTAAAATCCGTTCACATCGCCAAAACATGCTTCACTTCCAAAGATTATAACATCGTCTCGACATGTATGGGCAAAAAAAAACGAATCTTTGACCTTGCAAACTAATTCTAATATTCTGCTTTAGCATCCCTTCTACCAAATTTGGTAAAGTTTGGTAAATCAGGCATCTGTTTCTTCTGGACGGATTAACATCAGTGTTGGTCTAAAATCATCAACTAGTTCTTGAAATGGTACCATTGCTTCCACGTATAATTTTTCACAATTTACTCCCATCATCCTCCATCAATACCAGAATCATTTTATTATTTGGGAGGTTACATCTTAGCCAAAGCTTCGATAATTCCAAGGGACGAATTCCCTCAAATCCTACTTCCCAGGCCACAATTAGCTGATGATGTAATAATAATAACTAAATTAGGAGCGGTTGCGTCGCAGTAAGGAAACGAGATGATTTATCTCCAACAATGAACTAATATTAAACATGACCTATCCCGTCGACCCGATGGCCTGCATTTTGAACCGTTAAGCAAAATATGCGCACGATTACAATACCGTGCACATTGCATAATTTGTACCACTTAAGGCCCTCCCACGCGATCGCCAATTTTTCCGAGAAACGTCGACGCATTGTGTTCACTTGAATATTTAATTCACCCTTATTATCCACTTTATTGATTGGATACGCTATTGTTTGCGCTCTGATCCTATTAACTTCGTTAAATATAACACCGACGAGCGTGAAACCGAAATAATTCCAAAATTAAATCACCGCAAGGGCTTCCTGCTGTCAAAGGTTAAACCTATGATGGATTAGACGGTTTCCATATCAAAAGTTTTTAGGGCGAGGCTTCCCAGATTTCTCCTGTGATAAAACACCTTCGGAAATCATCGTTTTTGTTGGTGAGTTTTTTCGAAATTTCGATTTCAGTGTCTTTTCTAAATATTTCCAGTTTAACCTAAAAATAATTTTTGTAGTTTTTGACCGTCAAAAAAAATCTATTAAGTGTCTCGTTGTTGGGACTATATTCAAAATAGCAAAAACGTTTTTACCCAAAGCTGACGAGTTAACAAAAAAAGCTTTAAACCCACTATGCAGGTCAATTAGACAATTCCCTAATTGAAGTACAAATTGGTGGTCTTACATAATCGACCCAAATGGTTGTTTTTGACGTGCACACTCGCGGTATTCAATTAATTCATGTCGCTCAACCTAACTTTTTGTTTGGGAAAAAATGATTGTCTGCATCGAGTTAAAGTAATAACGTGAAGGATAATAACCTAATTCACAAATATGCGGTTTTATATACAATACCAGACAGCATAACCGGACATGGCGTGTAAATAGAAAGGAAATTGATTGTACCGTTTAATTTATCGAGGGCGTGCTAGCCTTTTATTATTGTCGGTAATTGGTTGCTCGAAAATAATTAACGTTTTGTTTCTGGTAAGGCTTTTTATTGACTAATTGAGCTGCATGTTCCCCTGCAGTCGATGCCCAACTAAATACCCATTTTCTTGCCAGCTGAGGTTACGACATCAAAACCGAATTCGGGGATGTTAAAATATAGTTGTAGATGTTAAAATATAGTAAAATATAGATCCTCGAAGCTTTGGAAAACGAGACAACGGTGCAAGAGACTATTTCTCCCGATTTACTGGTTAATTCATTTTGATTGTATACCTCATAGGATCTTCATTCCCTAATTAACGAATTTGGAGGAAGAGAACGAGATGAATGTTTCCCAAACCTGTAGAGAGTTATAAGAGGCAAAATGTTCAAAGAAAAAAATAAAGAACCCAAAGAAGATCTTCAAAAGTTTGGAAAACGGGACAACAAGGCAAGAGATCTTTAAAGAAAAGATAGATACCACAAAAAAGAGATGGATGTTCCCCTAAGTGTGGAGAGTTAAGAAGACACAGAGGCAAAATATCTGAAGAAAACGATAAATAAGACAAAAAAGATCCTATAAGCTTTGGAAAACGAGACAACGGTGCAAAAGATCTACAAATTTGAAGGAAGAGATACAGGTCATGAAAAATCTTCAAAAACCCAAAAAATTGCGACAAGGAAAGAAGAAATAGAGAAATGACAAAAGATTTAAAAAATCTAAACATAAAAGAAACATAACCAAAGATCTTCAAAGCTGCAATAAGAAGAAGACAAAGATAGAGAACTGATAAGAGATGCTCAATAATTCATCAATTTAGAAAAAGACAAAACAGGCGAAGGATCTAAACGTAGAAAGGCTAGAAAAAGAAGATAGAAAGGAGATTAGATATCCTCAAAAATTCGTTAATATACAGAGATTAAAAAAAGACTGATAAAAGATCCAAATGTTTGAAAGGGATCCTTGAAAATCGTCTGAAACTGCCCAAGCTTCCAACTATCTAAGACAGGGGTCGGCAAACGGCGGCTCGCGAGCCGCATGCGGCTCTTTTAAAAGAAAATTGCGACTCTTTAAATTCCCCTAAAAAAATAAAGAAATAAAAACTAGAGCGAACAGACACGCAGACACTCATTGAACAAGTGACCTGCAAAAGTTGAAATTTCCAAAAAAACTTTTCTAGGAATTATTACGTTTCACTTAAATTTTGACAAAAAGTTATGATTTTAAAAAGTATTTTTTAAAAAATTTTTGATTGATTTGTATTAACGGTTTAACAAAAAACATGAAATTTGAAATTTCTAGAAAAAGACCAACTTGGTCGAAATTTCAAAAAAATATTTTTCTCATGATTTTTAGTTTTTCATTTGTAAATTTTCGACAACCTTAAGATTTCGTGAAAAAAGGTAAATTACTTTTTGTGAGAAAAAAAGAATCTAAATTTACAGAAACGGCAAATATCAAAGTTCGAAATAAAAGCTGAAATTTTCGGAAAAAGCCGAATTTTGAGAAAAAGAGATTTAGAAAAAATTGAAAACAAAGGAAGAGATTACGAAAAAATTGAAACAAAGGAAGAGATTTCGAAAACTATGAATTTATCAAAAGTTCTCAATTAAAGGTAAAATTTTATTAAAAAAAACGTAGAATTTCGACAATAGATTTAAACCCAGGACAATTTAAAAACCTGAAATTTTTAGATAATTTTTAATTTTTTCAAATGTAGTAAAATTTCGAAAAGAAAAATTGTAAAAATTAACTGGAAGCTTAGAAAAAATTGTCGTTCTCTAAAAAAAATCTAAGTTTTTCAATGAAGAGGAAAAAAGTCTAATTTTAGGAAGAATTTTATGGAAAAAGTCTAGAACAGCTCGAAATTTCCATAAAAAAAATTGCAATTTTCCCGAGAAAGTTAAATTTTCACAATAAATTTGCAACTTCGAGAACAAGACGAATTAAAAAAAAAAACTACAAATTTTCAAATAAATTCGTATTTTGAAAAAATTCGTAAAATACTTTCGATAGAAAATTCCAAGAAAATGTCGAGAAGTGTGGAACATTAAAAAAAGATCAAAATTTCCTAGAAAAAGTCGAATTTTGAGAAAAAGGAAGAGATTTAGAAAAAAAATGGATAAAATAAGGAGATAAAAATAATAAATTTGTCTAATTGGGAAAAATGAAGAAATAAAAAAAATGAATTTATCGAAAGTTCTAAAAAAAGGTAAAATTTTAGAAAAAAACGTCGAATTTCGACAATAGATTGAAACTCAAAACAAATTTAAAACCTGAAATTTGTAGAAATTTTGAATTGTTTAAAAAATTGCAAAATTCGAAAAGAGAAATTGTAAGAATAAACTGGAAGCTTAGAAAAAATTGTTGAAATTTAAAAAAGTCGAAGTTTTTCAGAGAAGAAGAAGAAAAATGTTAAATTTTATGAAAAATTTCAAGGAAAAAGTCAAAATATTAAGAAAAGCTTTAAATTTCGACAAAAAATTTACAATTTTCCAGAGAAAGTTAAATTTTAAGAATCAATTTGAAATTTCAAAAACAAGACGATTTTTAAAAAATCCAAATTTTCAGATAAATTCGAATTTCGAGACAATTTATAGAATAATTTCGAAAGAAAAGTCCAAGAAAATGTCGAGAAAAGAGTTTTAACCTAAAAAAAGGTCAACATTTCTCGGAAAAAGCCAAATTTTGAGAAAAAGGAAGAGATTTCGAATCAAAATTGGGAAAAATTAAGAGATTTAAAAAAAATGAATTTGTCTAATTGAAAAAAAGGAAGAAATTTCGAAAGAAAATGAATGTATCGAAAGTTCTAAAAAAAGGTAAAATTTCAGAAAAAAAACGTCGAATTTCGACAATAGATTGAAACTCGAAACAAATTTAAAACCTGAAATTTGTAGAAAATTTTGAATTTTTTAATAAATTGCAAAATTCAAAAAGAGAAATTGTAAGAATAAACCGGAAGCTTAGAAAAAATTGTTGAAATTTAAAAAAGTCGAAGTTTTTCAGAGAAGAAGAAAAAAGTTAAATTTTATGAAAAATGTCAAGGAAAAAGTCAAAATATTAGGAAAAGTTTTAAATTTCGACAAAAAATTTACAATTTTCCAGAGAAAGTTAAATTTTAAGAATCAATTTGAAATTTTAAAAACAAGACGATTTTTAAAAAATCCAAATTTTCAGATAAATTCGAATTTCGAGACAATTTATAGAATAATTTCGAAAGAAACGTCCAAGAAAATGTCGAGAAAAGTGTTTTAACTTAAAAAAAAGGTTAACATTTCTAGGAAAAAGCCAAATTTTGAGAAAAAGGAAGAGATTTCAAATAAAAGTTGAGAAAAATCAAAAGATTTAAAAAAAAATGAATTTGTTCAAAGTTCTCAAATAAGGATAAAATTTCAGAAAAAAACGTCGAATTTCGAAAATATATTGAAACCCAAAACAAATTTAAAAACCTGAAATTTTTAGATAAAAGAGAAATTGTAAAAATAAACTGGAAGCTTAAAAAAGTGTCGGTCTTTAAAAACATCCAAGTTTTTCAGAGAAGTAGAAAAAAGGCAAATTTTAGGAAATTTTCAAGGTAACGGTCAATCAACATTTTAAGAAAAGTTCCAAATTTCGATAAAAATTTGCAATTTTGCAGAGAAAATTAAATTTTAAAAATAAATTGGAAGTTTCGAAAACACGAATTAAAAAAAAAACTAAAAATTTTCAGCTAAATCGAATTTTGAGAAAATTGGTAAAATAATTTGAAAGGAAAGAGAATGTTGATAAAGCTTCCAATTTCGAGAAGTGTTAAACTTTAGAAAAAAAGTCAAAATTTCCCAGAGAAAGTCAAATTTTAAGAAAAAAATCAAATGTTGAGATTTGAAAATGGATGAATTTCGTTCGAAATAAAAGTTGATATTACCGGAAAAATACGAATTTTGAATTTTGAAAACGAAAATACAAATGTCGAAAAATAAGAATTTGTCAGAAATTCCCAAAAAAGCAAAATTTTGAAAAAAAAAAACGTTGAATTTTGACAACAGATTGAAAACCGGAACAAATTGAAAACCTGAAATTTTTAGACAAATTTGAATTTTGTGAAAAATCGTAAAATCTCGAAAAGAGAAATTGTAAAGAATTGAAAGCTTCGAAAAAATTGTTGATGTTTAAAAAGTCGAAGTTTTTCAGAGAAGAAGAAAATAAATATTTTGAAATTTTTCAGAGAAAATTAAATTTTGAGAATTTGAAATTTCGAGAACAAGACGAATAAAAAGACAACTCCAAATTTTCAAAAAATTTCGAATTTTGAGAAAATTGGTAAAATAATTTCTAAATAAGAAGGAATGTCGATAAAACTTCCACTTTCGAAAAGAGTGTTGAACTTTAAAAATAGGTCAAAATTTCCCAGGGAAGCCAAATTTTAGGAACAAAATCCGATTTTTAGGTAGTCAAAATATTGTGAAAATGGATGAATTTCGTCGATAAAAATGCACCTTGCAGAAACATAATAAAATGTCGAATTTTCAGTTAGAAGTTGGAATTTCAGAAATACCCAATTTTGCGAAACGGGTCGAAATTTCCGATAAATAAAAGTTTAAAGTCAGTAAAAGTCAATATTTGGGGGAAATAATGAAATTTGGAAAAGGAACGTAGTTTAAAAAGAATAGAAATTTTGAGAGAAAAGTCGCAATTTAGAACAAAGTTAAAAAAAATGTAATTTTGGAGAAAAGTCAAATTTAAGAATAGATTTAAATTTAAGAATAGATCTTAATTTTGAAAAACGAAAATTTTAGAAGAAGGTCGAAATCTTCAAAAACTATTTTATTTAACATCTCCAAATTATTACTTCAAATTTTTACTTTTTTTTTATTAAAAAATCGACTAAAGATGCATTTTTGAGATATAAGTCGAATCTTTCAGTAAGTCGAATTAGAAAAAAGTAAACATTTTCACAGATTGTCGAGTTTTGAGAATAAGGGAAGATTTAGGGTAAAAATCTAATTTTAAAAACAAAATAAATAGTTAAAAAAAGACGAATATGGAGAAGAGCTAAAAAAATCGGATTTACGAGAAAAAGGCAAATTTTTAACAAAAGCTCTAAATTTTGAGAAAAAAAGGTCTTTTGGGGTGTATATGTTTTCGTTTGACTACATGAGTTAGAGGTGTCTCCTTGTCCCATAATTCGTCTGATTTATGTGATTTAATTTTGAAATAAAATGTAAAATCAGAAGTAATTTGTGGCTCTTTGAAATTCACGAAACCAATTATCTTAGTGCAGTTGGCTCTTTTGGCTTAAAAGTTTGCCGACCCCTGTGCTAGAGTATCATTAGAAAAAGGAAATGAATTTTCCCTAAGAATGATCCAATTCGAACTACACTCGGTCCGCTCTAAGATTGCCATTAGGTCACAAGTTAAATTCGTATGAAGTACGATTTGCCGACATCTGTAATGAATTACATCTCTAGCTATTACTAATCCAGTTTGTTAGCACAAATGCCCTCTCTTTTGGATTCGATTCCATCATGGAATTTTTTAAATAAAACTCGACTTTAAGCCGAAACTGTAAGCTATAAATTAGAAGTTTTAGATTAAAGTTTAAGATCTGAGAACATATGCGAGTTTCGAGTTCGACCGCAAAAGATATTTTTCTTAAGCTGAGGCCTTTTTTTCGAAATTGGGACGTTTTTCTCGAAATATAGACGTTTTTCTTGAAGTTTAAACGTTTTTTTCGAAATTTAGACTTTTTTCTCGAAATTTAGACGTTTTTCTCGAAATTTAGACATTGTTTTCGAAATTTAGACGTTCTTATCCAACTTTTACCCTCTACGTGCCCGATTAAAAGTTTGCTGTTTTTTACCATCTACGTACCCCATTAAAAGTTTGCGGTCTATATGTCCCCATCAAAAACGTTCATTCCATAGGACCACCGTAATAAATGGGGAAATCAAAATTATCTTATTCAAATATTTAAGGACAAATATCTAAGGACTAAATAAATAACGAAATCATGTAAGCAAAGAATTAACAAACAAGTCGTTTTTTATAAATACTTGAAACTTTTTGAAGTGTAAGGTTGACGACATATAATATCAGTGGGACGTATTTACAATAATTATGACGTGCGTGAGTACGACCATAATAAAATAAGGAAACTAGGATCAAACATGACTCATTATTTGCAAATTTTACAACCTCGAACCCCGACAAGTATTTATGATGTTTTCATTGTTTGGTGTGAACTGTAGTGTTTTCACTAAATTTTTATGTTGTCATCTAACGAGTTCCAATTTAGAAATTTTAAGAATTTCGAATTGGAAACTACTTTTGAATTTTGTAGCTTCAAACAAATTTTAAACATAGCTCACTGGAAATTTATTGTCATGCGACGAAATCGTTCGAATTTCCAGTTAAAAATCAATCTGCTTTGATTAATTACGACAAGCTGCACTACAGCAGGAACGTAGTTTCATTGTACGGTACGCCTCCACTAAATGAGTCACAATGCACAAGGCAGGAGTTGTAGTCAATTCCCAATGGTTAAAGGTTACGTGACAAATGTGTTAGAAGCCATACGTAATTCGGGGTATGTGACCGATGACAACCCATACATCCACTTTACAACTTACGTTCTGCTTTGTATAATGCGATCTGTTCAGCTTTAAATATATCCAGAGTCAAACTTGTCTGGTATCTTAAATAAGCACATCAGAAATTTGACATGAACGTCTCGCCTGTGGGGCGCTAAGAACCGAACTCTTCATTCAAGTTGGCTTCATGTACGCGAACGTCATCAATCGTATCAAAAAAAGAGTGCGAAGAATTTTTTAAAATTCGCCTGCGGCCTGTGGAATAATTTACTCGGATTCCTACCCTTAACGTGTTTGTGGTCACAGCGATCGAATTTCTTCATAGGAGGGTGTTGTATATAATAAAGTAATATTTTCACAAATTGCAAATTATCGTCTCAAATGTGCCATCGTTTCGAATACATTAAAAGTTAAAAATAACCATCATAATAAAAATCTCCAAAAAGTGAAGCACAAAATACCCACTTTGGTGGGCTGAAGCTCAGTCTACCAAGAGGAGTACCATAGAGTACCAAGAGGGACACCATAGAGTACCAAGAGGGACACCATAGTGCTTATGCTTTAGCGTAAGGAAATCTCAATTAAGCGCTAAACGTTTTTTTTAGCTGAATAACGGTGGTTGTTGAACAAGGTAATTACAATTTCGTCATATTTGTACCGACTGTTATTGCGAAAATTTTATACCTTTGTTTTTGAGCTAGTTTGCGATAATTCTGTTAAATAACACATTAATTATAGCCTTGTTATTGCATGCGGCGGATTTTGTTATTATTAATTCAATTATTTGTTTGCACTGATACTGATAAATAATTAAATTGATATTTCTATGATATGAGCCTGTCATCGTTTAATTTCAGCTGACATACGGGCTTCACGTTCACAATTCTAAATAAAGATACATGTACCCTTTATTTAAACTGGTTTTAAATTGACTATTATCGAGATTAACCATAATTGGTTTAACTAGTTTCATAGCTAATTCAGTTATCGAACATTTCATATTGACTTAATTAAAGTAAGTGTGTTATCTCCGACAATTAACTTGCATGGTACCTATTATACCACAAAATATACATATACATACACTTGGGTGGCATTTTATCTCCTTATAAGCTTTTAGAAGATAAGATTATGAACTAAACTTCTCTAGGAACAAATTAGGTTATTGCAATAAAACGTTCTAAAGTTTAAGGAGGCGGCGGCGTTAAGCGTTAAAAAAGTAAAAAAATCGACACACCAAACTTAAAAGTGTGAAGAAAAAAGTCGCAAAACGAAATTTTAAGTTAAAAAAATGGAAAAGTGAAAGAGTAAACCCGTTAAACTCGAAATTTTAACTTTGGAATTGTGACACTTTCGAAAAAAATTAAAATTTCATATAAAAAAAATACTTCAGATTCATACACAAATCCTCGAAAAATTTCGAAATGAAAATCGACATTTCCAAAAATATGAAAATTTTAAATGTGGGATCGATTATTTGGGTAATAAATTAAACTTGTTAACCCGAAAATTCGAAGTTTAATTTTGAGTTTACAATCGAAATTTTATAAAAACAAGCAAATCCAAGAAACTTTATATTTCGACGAAAAAAAGAGAAATTTCTAAAGAAATCTTCTAAATATCGAGTTTTATGAAAATGTCGAGTTTAAATTCGAAATTTCCAGAAATAACTCGATATTTTCAAGGTATTATTTAGTCATGACAGATATTCAGTGAGGAGTTCATAAGGTTTCTGCATTTTTGGAAGTGATTCGGGAGTACTAAAGGTTTAAGAAACTAAGGTCGTGCTAATACGGGATATTCTAGTTTAAAATGATGCAAGATCAAGATTATATCATACGTTTAAGGTCATGCAAGAACAGGGATCAAGGTCACCTAAAGCCAAAGTCACGTCTAAGGTCTAATATCACTTGGGTTCAAAGTAAACAAATATTTAACAAGAATATCCACCTTTTTCTTAAAATTTTAAAAATATTTGTTGCACTAAGGTCATAAAATAAGAAATATCAATTTTTACAAAGTTGGGGTTTGGTCTTTGCTTTGGGTTTTCTTCACTTTCTGAATCTCGAAAATCTACGAAGACAAGGTTACGCAAGGTTACGTTAAAGGAGGCAAGGCCAAGATCATATACATTCAAGGTCACGTGATGACAAAGCATAAGGTCTTCCCTGATTAAACTCACACACTCACTTGAATTCAAGGTGACATGAGTTCAAGAAGATGAGATGACTTCAAGAGGGTGAGATGCGTTCAAGAAGACCAAGATCAATAATACATTCAAGGTCACGTGAGGCAAAGGATCAAAGTCCTTTGTGGTCAAACTCATAAATTCACTTGAGTTGAAGGTCACACGAACTCAATGTCACATGAGTTCAAGATCACGCGAGTTCGATATCACGTGAAGTCAGGGTCATGCGATCTCAGAGTCACACTGGTTCAAGGTCACGTCAGCACAAGGCTACGTGGGTTCGAGGTCATGCAAGTTCAAGGTCACATGAGTAATATAAGTTCAAGGTCACGCAAGTACAATGCGAGTTCAAGGTCACGTAAGTCCAATGTGGGTTGAAGGTCACTTGTGGTCAGTGTCGCGTAAGTTTAGGATTGTGTTAGCTCGAGGTCACGTGTGTTTAAGGTTGCATGTGTTCAAGGTCGCGCGTGTTTAAGGTCACGCAAGTCCAGTGCGATTTCAAGGTCACGTAAGCCAAATGTGGGTTCAAGGTCACATGTGGCCTGTGTCGCGTGAGTTTAGGATTAGGTTAGCTAAAGGTCACCTATGTTAAAGGCCCTGTGTTTTTAAGGTTGCATGTGTTTAAGGTCCCACGTGTTCAAGGTCACACAAGTCCAGTGCGTGTTTAAGGTCACGTAAGCCAAATGTGGATTCAAGGTCACATGTGGCCAGTGTCGCGTGAGTTTAGGATTATGTTAGCTCGAGGTCGCGTGTGTTAAAGGCCACGTGTGTTTAAGTTTGCGCGTGTTCAAGGTCGCGCCTCTTCAAGATCACGTAAGTCCAGAGCCAGTTTAACGTCACGTAAGCCCAATGCGGGTCCAAGGTCACATGTGGTTAATGTCGCGTGAGTTATGTTAGCTATGTAAGCTCAAGGTTATCTGTGTTAAATGCCATGTGTGTTTAAAGTCGCGCGTGTTCAGGGTCGCGCGTGTTCTAAATCAGGTGTGTTCAAGGTCACGTTAGTTCGCAGTAGCGTGAATTTAAGGTAGTGTAAAATTAAGGTAATGCCAAGGTCACGCGATTTCAACGGCGGTAGTACCTTGAGATCTCGTGAACTCAAGGTCACATGAGTTTACAATCACACGAGCTTAATATTACGTAAGCTCCGGGTCATGTGATATTAGAGTCATCTGGATTCAAGCTCGTGTAGCGTCACGTGAGCTCAAGGTTTCACTAGTTAAGGGTTGTATCAGCTCAAGTTCGCGTGAGTTTAGAGTCTCGTGAGCTCAAGGTCACCTAAGTTTAGAGTTATTTAAGCTCAGGGCCGCGTGATCTTAAGATCACGTTAGCACGAAGTCACGTGAGGTCACGTTAGCACGAAGTCACGTGAGGTCACGTTAACACAAAGTCGCGTGAGGTCACCTAAGCCCAAGGTTCTTTAGCTCAAGGTTACGTAAATTCGAGATTACATAAGCTCAAAGTAATGTGATATCAGAGTTACGTGGATTCAAGATCATACAGTTTAAATATCACGTGAGCTTAAGGTCGCACGAGTTAAGGAGTGTGAGCTCAAGGTCGTGTGAGTTCAAGGTCCCGTGAACTCAAGATCATATGAGTTTAGGATTACGTAAGCTCAGGGCCGCGTGGTTTTAAAATCACGTTAGCACGAAGTCACGTGAGGTCACGTTGGCACGAAGTCACGTGAGGTCACGTTAGCACGAAGTCGCGTGAGGTCACCTAAGTCCAAGGTCCTTTACCTCAAGGTCAAGATTACATAAGCTCAAAGTATGTGATATCAGAGTTACGTGGATTCAAGATCATATAGTTTAAATATCACGTGAGCTTTAGGTCGCACGAGTTAAGGATTGTGAGTTCAAGGTCGTGTGATTTTAAGGCCTACGTTAACTCAGGGCCGCGTGGTTTTAAAATCACGTTAACACGAAGTCACGTGAGGTCACGCTAGCACGAAGTCACGTAAGGTCACGTTGGCACGAAGTCACGTGAGGTCACGTTGGCACGAAGTCACGTGAGGTCACGTTAGCACGAAGTCACGTGAGGTCACGTTAGCACGAATTCACGTGAGGTCACCTAAGACCAAGGTCCTTTAGCTTAAGGTCCCGTGAGTTCGAGATCACATAAGCTCTAGGTAATGTGATATCAGAGTCACGTGGATTTAAGATCACATAGTTTAAATGTCACGTGAGCTTAAGTTCGCACGAGTTAAGGATAGTGAACTCAAAGTCGTGTGAGTTCAAGATCACGGGAGCCTGAGATCATATGAGTGTAGGATTACGTAAGCTCAGGGCCGCGTTTTAAAATCACGTTAACACGAAGTCACGTGAGGTTACGTTAGCACGAAGTCACGTTAGCACGAAGTCACGTTAGCACGAAGTCACGTTAGCACGAAGTCACGTGAGGTCACGTTAGCACGAAGTCACGTGAGGTCACGTTAGCACGAAGTCACGTGAGGTCACCTAAGCTCAAGGTCCCTTAGTCAAGGTCACGTGAGTTCGAGATCACATAAGCTCTAGGTAATGTGATATCAGAGTCACGTGGATTCAAGATCATATGGTTTAAATGTTACGTGAGCTTAAGCTCGCACGAGTTAAGGATAGTGAGCTCAAAGTCGTGTGAGTTCAAGGTCACGTGAACTCAAGATCATATGAGTTTAGGATTACGTAAGCTCAGGGTCGCGTGGTTTTAAAATCACGTTAGCACGAAGTCACGTGAGGTCACGTTAGCACGAAGTCACGTGAGGTCACGTTAGCACGAAGTCGCGTGAGGTCACCTAAGTCCAAGGTCCTTTAGCTCAAGGTCACGTAAATTCGAGATTACATAAGCTCAAAGTAATGTGATATCAGAGTTACGTGGATTCAAGATCATATAGTTTAAATATCACGTGAGCTTTAGGTCGCACGAGTTAAGGATAGTGAGCTCAAAGTCGTGTGAGTTTAAGGTCACGTGAGCTCAAGATCATATGAGTTTAGGATTACGTTAGCTGCAGGGCCGCGGGACTTAATAAAAATTAATATTTCTTTTAAATTTTGAGTTTTTTTGGAATTTTTATTTTTTATTTTTAAAATTGCAACTTTTTAAAATGTCGAAACTTTTTGAAAATGTCGCCTTTTTAAAAATTTTGATATTTTTTCTATATTATGACTTAGGAAAACATCAACTTATTTTTGAACATTTCAAATACATTTTTTTTCAAAATTTTAACTTTTTGTGAAAATTTCAACTATTCTAAATGTGCAACTTTTTTTTCAAAAATTTCGCCTTTTTTTGAAAATTCTTCCATTCTCCAAAATTTTAACTTTATTTAAAATCCAAAGAAGGTTTTACCCCTTTACCACATCGGCAATTAAATAAATAATTACGCGATAAGTATTTCGCCAGCAGAACTGGCATTTTCAAGCGTACTTATCTGAAGTATCGATTTGAATCTCAATGCAGATGACGTCAATGCATCTTTTGCTAATCTTTTTAGATTAGTACGCTTGAAAATGCCTGTTCTGTTGGCGAAATACGTATCGCGTAATTATTTATTTAATTGCCGATGTGGTAAAGGAGTGAAACCTTCTTTGGACTTAATCACAAGCCACAGTGTTTAATTCAGTGCTTTAGTTTATTTTAAAATGTCGACATTCTTTTACCTAACTTCGACTTTTCTTGAAAATCATAATTTTGATAATTTTGACACTTTTTTATTCAAAAATTTCGATTTAAAAAAATGTTTGATTTTTAAAAAAATTTAGTTATCTTAAGTTTCGACTTACTTTAAAATTTCAGTTTTATATTTACAGTTCAAGGTCACGCAAGTTCAACAGATATAAGACCTCGAGGTCTTGTGGGCTCCAGGTCACATGAGTTTACGATCACATGAGCTCAAGCTCAAGGTGATGAGATATCAGATTCACCCGGATTGAAGGTCACGCATGTTCAAGATCACGTGAGCGCCAAGTCACATGGGTTAAGAATTATGTTAGCTTAAGGTCGCGTAAGCTCAAAGTCACGCGAGCTCAAGGTCACGGGAGCTCAAGGTCATTTGGGCTCAAGGTTGTGTGATATCAAGGTCACTCATGTTCAAGATCATACAACCCCAAGACTACATGGGCTCAAGGTCACACAAGGCCAAGGTCACGTGACTCATTGTCATATGACTTCAGGGTACACAAGCTCAAGCTCATTCGAGGTCAAGGTCACGTGAGCCCAAGGTCAAATGGGCTCAAGGTTGCTTGATATCAAGGTCACTCATGTTTAAGGTCACGCAACCCCAAGACCACACGGGCTCAAGGTCACACAAGGTCAAGGTTGCGTGACTCATTGTCATATGACCTTAAGGTCACTTGAACCCAAGGTCATGTTAACCCAAGGTCATGTGAACCCAAGGTCACGTGAACCCAGGGTCACGTGAACCCAAGGTCACCGAGTTTAGAATTACGTTAGCTTAGGACCGCATCTGATTAAAGTCACGTTAACACTAGGTTACGTGAGTTGACGATCACCTGAGCCTAAGGTCATTTTAGCTCAAGCTGAACTTAAAATAAAGTCAAACCAAGATAGCGTGAGGCAAAATGTTCTCTTCAATTTGTTTTATTTCCAAATTCTGACAGAAATTAATCTTCTTTTGGTATTTCGCCTTTATATTAAATTCTCATTTTTTAGCCTCATCTTTTTTGAGAGAGAAACTTTCTCTCTGAAGATGACAGCTTGGCTGTCGGAACGCGTTAGAGCAAGTTTCTCTTTGAAGATGGGCGCTTGGCTGTCGAAATGCGTTAGAGCAACCTTTGTTGTGTTTTTTAATATTTCTTGGTTTCAGGGGACAAGTTCTGTATTTCAATATAAATCTTATCCTCTGAAATCAAGAAAGATTAAAAAGACACAACACTTGCCCTAACGTATTTTGATAGCCAAGCTACCATCTTCAGAGAGATACTAATGTAAGCACCTGAACAATTTAGATTAATATATCCCTCGAACTGAAGTATTTGAAAAATGTTATCTTTATTTCGTTTTAACATAATAGCAACAATAATTGATTATTAAAATTACCTTTTGTTTTCTATAGTGGTGGTAAATGGTGGCTTTGAAAAACTGTATAGTTATTGTCCATTTTCATGAAATTACTTTCGATTCTCAAGAAACTAAAAATTAAAACCTGAAACAGCTTCGTTTTTTATAGCTGTTTTATGATTGTATTATAAATTAAGAATCTTTTAACATAAATAGTTAAACTGAACATATTTCGAAATAAAAAGTGCACGTTTGTGTGGTAGGAACTTTTGCAGTTGCTCTACATATTTTAAATCTTTTAGTGCCCTCTGAATGGTCGTTTGAGTTCCCTAAGATAAGTTTTAAGGGGAAAATTAGACGATAACTTCCAAAAATATATATTTTATTGATATGCAGGGGTTCAAGTTATGTCGTGCATAATAAATAATAGGGAACACCTGACGTATCCAAATAGGAATATAAATTACTAATCTGATAGTGTCACGTTAGTACTTCCCAAGAAGGTATGGTGATAATTAGACTTTACCCAATTTAGTAATAAGTTTATATTTTATGCACGAACTTTAATTAATTAGTTGCCATTCATAATATGTAAACGATAGTTGCAAGGAAGTTTTTTCAATTTGGACATTTATCCATTTTGGGTTTTGTTTGACATTAAAATATTTTGTTTGCTAAGAATTCCACACTGGATTGTTTTATCAAAAAATAAACCCTTGGTGCTATGGCACTAAGCGTCTATTTTTAGAGCCATTTTTAGAGCTATTTTTAGAGTCAAAAATGGCGAACAACTTCGTAAGAGAAGGTTTATTTTGGAATCAATGATAACCTCTACGTATATCGCAACTTTTGCTAGACAAAATAATTGCAGTGTTGCAGCTTTTTTCATAACATTCCTTTTAAAACTATTCAAGGAAACGTGGATATGTGGAGGTATTTCTACCAGTTAAGCAGCTTTTTATCTAATCTAATTACAAATAATTGTACAACGACCTTTTCGCGGAAGGCTAATCTTCACTTTTTTATAAGAAATGTTAAATTTTTCTGGTGGCAATTTTAACAAAATTTAAGAAATTAGAGTTCACTCATTTGTAAATAAAAATTCTTTAATTGATCTTTACTGTGCGACTTTGTTGGGATTCAGGGTACTGAGTGTGGTTGTTGCTGTTAGCCAAGTGATCCATTTTAACAAATTTATAATAATAATGATGTACATCCAAACAATTTTGGTCCAACTTTGGTAATATTGCTTAAAATATATTGACATTTCCATTTCCAATCCTTACTTAAAATATATTGATAAAATTGTGGTTGGTTCCCCTGTCGTTAAGATCTCTGAGTTGTTATGGTCTTCAGCAGGCAACTGAAAATTGGTGTATTATCGGGCGCATTATCTGGTAGTTGCACTAGTCTAATTCGTCTTAGTCATCACCATAATTAAATATAGTTTGCTTACGTCGTGTACGTGTAACCATCTTATTACTTTTACCTCGCAATAGAAGGTGAACTCGGACCATACATAACCTTCCTTCTTACCACGCTTCACTGTCTCCTGTCGTTGTCCTGTTTTGATGCGATATCTCAAGACGACAACCAATCAAACAAGATAAATTGTACTGTTATGATGTGCAATTGCGTACGATCTTACACGTGACTGATCTCATTATCGATGACATCGATCGCAGGAAGTAATATGCCATTTTTTTAAATTGTCCGCGTAAAGTGTTTTTACATCTACACTAGCTGATATGTCACCCCATCCCGTTCACTATTTCACGGCCACTAAATTTATTTAAGTAAATCCATTTTTTAAGTATCATTTTTTTTTAAATTGCTACCTTTTTAAATTTAGTCTTTTTTTAACATTTCGACTTTTTCCAAAGTTTCGACTTTTTCCAAAGTTTCGACTTGTTACGGGCTTTATCGGTTTGAATAGATTACCATGTGTGAATTACACCACTTTATTACCACATTAACTCGGCACACTTCGTCTGAACAATAACTCACTTATTATTTACTAATTGCTAACTCACTAACTATACTAGCTTCTAACTAACTAATTCTACAATTCTATTCTAAATCCTATTTTATCTATTTACATTGCGTTACAGACTTTTAAAATTTCAATTCTTTTTAAAGTTTCGCCTTTTCCGAAGATTCGAACTTTTTAAAATTTTTGTCCCTTTCGAAAACTTCCACTTTACTGAAACTTTCGATTTTTTTAAATCTTATTCGACTTATCGAACATATCACGTTTTTGATTAATTTGACTTTTTAAACATTTCAACTTTTTTCATTTAAAATTTCTAAAATTTCAACTTCTCTGAAAAAATCAAAATGTCGAGTTTTTTTTTAATGAATTTTTCTGATACCCATTTTATTTCCAAATTTTGAATTTTTTATTAAAATTTCGACTCTTTCGAAACTTCTACTTCAACATTTTTTTTGTACAATTTTCAATGGTAGAAAATTTCGACATTTTTAAAAATATTCCTATTTCAACATTTCGACTTTTTAAAATTTCGACTTTTCCGATGATTTTCATTTTTTTTAAACTCTTTCAAAAATTCTAGATTTTTTAGAAAGTTTGACACCGAAGATATTGTTACGGGCTTTATCAGTTCGAATTGATTACACGTGTCGAATAGTACCCACTTTATTACCAAACTAAACTCGGATTACTACAACTGAACAAATAACTCACTTATTATTGACTTCTACTAACTCACTAATTACACTGACGTTTAACTGACTTCCTCGAGGGAAAGCTGACCGCCTTATATAGTTTTGGCTCCCGGCTTCTAGAATTTTTCGACATATAAGGCTTATCGTTTGCCGAAATTTCTGGAACGCTTATCTGCCGTTTGTTTTGTTATCGCGGCCGCTTTCCCCTTATCAGATCTTTCTAGAAACTTTTTTTTATGTACTTAATTCTACAATTTACATTTCGTTACAATATTTTAAATTATCCAGTTTTTTGAAAAATTCTATTTTTTTGAGATTTCGATTTTATTTCAAAATTTAGACTTCTTTTAGGAAACTTCGACTTCCTATCGAAATTTGGGTTGAGATTTTTAACTCTCAAAATATGGACTTTTTTAAAATTTTTGTTTTAACAAAATTTTTTTTTTTCTAATTTTTGTTTTTAAAAATGTAGATTTTATATTCTAAAATTCACGTTTTTCCAAATTTAAACTTCGAAAATACTTTTTTTAAATTAAATTTTTCTTTAAATTTCGACTTTTCCAAAAATTTCTACCTTTTTTTTCGAAAACACTGGAATTTTTTAACTTTCAAAAAATTATGACTTTATTCGAAAATTTTTAGTTATTTATATCGCGACTTTTTCTTAAAATGTCGATTTTTTTTTGACATTTTGAGCTATTTTGCAAAATTTCGAATTTATTTGACACTTTCGCTGCGTTTTAAAATTTCCGATTTTTTTAAAAATTCGGATCTTTAAAAATATACAATCAACAATTTTAACTTTTTAAAAAAATGACATTTATTTTCTTTTTAAAACTTTAATGAACCGAAATTTTATGTTTTTCAACATTTTTACTTTTCCACTTTTATGAAAGTTTAAACTTTTTTGACAATCTTCAGTTTCCTTCAGATTCCTTCTCGAAAATTTCGGTTTTTGTTTGAAAATTTAACTACAAATGCTTCATTTTTTGTAAATCTCCATTAATCTTTAAAATGTTGATTATTTTTGAAATTCAAATTATTTTTCAAAATTTCAACTTTTGTAAACGTTTTTTTTTTGAAATTTTCTTCATTTTATCAAAATCCTTGAATTTTTTGAAAAGGTAGACTTTTTACAGTATATTTTCAAAATGCTGACATTATTTTTCAAAAGTTTGATCTCTTTTAAATCCTAATTTTCTGTCAAAATTTAGAAATGTTTCGAATTTTCGTCGTTTTTCAGAATTTTGACCTTTAAAACTTTCACTTTCTTTAAAATTTCGCCTTTATTCAAAAATATCGATTTTTTTTAATCGACTCTTGTTAAAATTTCGGACTATTTTGCAAGCATTTGTTGTATTTAAAAATTTTTGATTTATTTCGAAAATTTGAACTTTTTTCAGAATGTCGATATTTTCAATATTTTGGCATTTTTTGAAAATCTTAACTTTTTTTTAAAAACTTCGACATTTCTTGATTACATTTTTTTAAAATATTTGTTATTTTTTAATTTTTATTTCGGAGTCTAAACAAGCAAAAATTTCGAAATTTTTGGTAATTTTGACTTTACTGAAAATTTGGGCTTTTGGAAAATTTGGGTTTTTAGGAGATTTTACTGAAAATTCTTCATTTTTTTTAAAATCTTGTCATTTTTTTAAAGTTTGATCTCTTTTAAATCCTAATTTTCTGTCAAAATTTAGAGATATTACGAAATTCCGTCGTTTTTCAAAATTTTGACCTTTAAAATTTTCACTTTCTTTAAAATTTTCACTTTCTTTAAAATTTCGCCTTTATCTAAAAAGATCGATTTTTTTTAATCGACTCTTGTTAAAATTTCGGATTATTTTGCAAGCATTTGTTGCATTTTAAAATTTTTGATTTATTTCGAAAATTTGAACTTTTTTCAAAATGTCGATATTTTCAATATTTTGGCTTTTTTTTGAAAACTCCAACTTTTTTTTTGAAAACTTCGACATTTCTTGATTAAATTTCTTTTTAATATTTGTTATTTTTTAATTGTTTTTCGGAGTCTAAACTAGCAAAAATTTCGAAATTTTTGGTAATTTTGACTTTACTGAAAATTTGGGCTTTTCGAAAATTTGGGTTTTTAGGAGATTTTACTGAAAATTTTTCATTTTTTTTAAATCTTGACATTTTTTCAAAAGTTTGATGTCTTTTGAATTCTAATTTTCTGCAAAGATTTAGAAATGTTACGAAATTTCGTCGTTTTTTAAAATTTTGACCTTTACAATTTTTACTTTTTTTAAAATTTCTTTTAATCGACTCTTGTTAAAATTTCGGATTATTTTGCAAGCATTTGTTTTATTTTAAAATTTTTGATTTATTTCGAAAATTTGAACTTTTTTCGAAGTGTCGATATTTTCAATATTTTGGCTTTTTTTGAAAATTCTTGCTTTTTTTTTGAAAACTTTGACATTTCCTAATTAAATTTCTTTTTGATATTAGTTATTTAATTTTTTTTCGGAGTCAAACTAGCAAAAATTACGAAATTTTCGGTAATTTTGACTATTCAAAATTTGGGCTTTTCGTAAATTTGGGTCCTTAGATTTTACTGAAAATCTTCATTTTTTTAATTCTTGGCTTTTTTTGATAATTTGTAATATTTTTAAAATTTCAGAATATTTTTAAAAATTTAAACTTTCTTTTCGAAAATTTGGCCAGTTTTTAAAATATTGGTTTTTTCGAAAGTTTCAGCTTTCTATGAAAGCTTTGAAATTTTTCAAAATATAGACTTTTTTTGGAAATTTTGACTGTTTGGAGAATTTCCACTTTCCTTAGAATATTGACTTTTTTTGGATCTTTTCTAAAAAAATTTAACATTTAAACTAATTCTTTTTTTAAAGATTTTGAATTTTTCTAAACGGATATTTATTTACTCTTTTATTTTTTTTCAATAAAAATCAAAATTTGAATTCTAAACTGACAAAAAAAAATTCCAAATTCTAAAAAATAACGAAATTTTGACAAATAGTCGAAACGGTAACGCGGGATAGTCACGCGTGATGATCACGCGTAATGGTCACGCGTGTTGGTAACACGAAACCATAAGTTTACCCTCTATTCAAAACCACGTAACGCGCCTACAGAAGTAAAGAAAAAATCAGAAGATTTTTTAGCCGATTCCTGAATTATTCCTGAGGACGAAATTTATTCGATGACTTCGCCGTGCAATAATTTCCCTTTTAACGTGGGTGTCTCTATTTGTTGGGAAAAGGTTAAACGGCAATAAACTTTTGCTCCGGTTGTGCCGATGAGTGCGGAAATGGATTTCGAGTGGAATTACATGCATTTCGCAAACACCGCCAGGTAAATTAATTATTACGGATCGTTATTAAGAGATATGTAATTTAAACGTTGTTCTGCATACAAATTATTGGTTTGCCTTATTCCACTCTCAAAGAACTCCGTTTCGTATAACGTAACTCGAGGATTTTTAGTGGCGTTAATACGCTCTGTAATCAAGCTGTATTATGTGGTGGGTGGTTTTCTTTTCATGCAAATGCGGATGGTTGCTGCATGAGTCAGAAGCTTAATTACCGTTTCGCTTTATTTGATCGATTGGAGGTTATTGAATCGGTCTCAGATTTCAATTTACATATTCATCTTGAATATCGAATTTGCATTCTTTTTTTTTATAACTGGAGACGGTCATGTCACTCGTTTCCCAAATATCTTAATCCCTCCATTATACCCCCTCATTCGATTACCAAATTCTTATTAGGAAATAGTGTTTGCTCTCTTATTATCGTGACCCCCGAGATGTATAGATTATTCCTCCCCTGTCTAAAACCCGCTACTTTTCACCACGATAAAACGACCTGGGTCGATCGTCTTTGCTGCAGAACGCCCCCACGAAACCAGCACTGTCATTCCAGGGCGACTTATTTTCCATTGTTCCATTGTTTAATTCATCACAAGTCGGGCCCCGAGATCTGTGAACAACACACAACACTCGCGGGGCCGGATAAAAATCGCATCAATGAAACCAGCCGGCATTTATAAATATTTTATGCATTGTGATGGGATATTTATGTCGACGTTGAAGGAAGAGCTTTGTGCGTTTGAGTTTTCGTTATGTATTTCTATTCTTAGATACTATTTGAGGCGCGTCTGCCAATTAGGAATAATAGCGCAATTCATATTCGACTTATTGCGCCAAGCAAGCAATCGAGAGGAGAAAGAAGTCAACAAAAAGTTTAAAAGCTGATTGGCGCCCTTTTTGGTTATTTGTATTTGAAAAATTTGAATTCGCTGGCATAGACGTAGGTAGAAGAGGGCAGGATGAGGTGCTTCCCCCCCTCTTTTTTAAAGTAGGGGAAACTCCGTTAAGAACATTTGGGAAGATGACCCAGATAGTGTCGGACTTACGCTCAAACAACGGGTACCGACTAAAAACCCTTACTTCTTCAGGCCGAGCCCTTGGCCCCCAATCCCTCCGTCGGAACAGTAAGCTGTAAGCTGTTTTGCCTGAAACATAAGAAATAAACAAAACAAAAATTTCCGAAGTGGAAGTCATAGCCTAGAGGACCATCCTTGGTTTTCTAATCCTGGTTGGAATGTTTGGATCGTAATCCACTGCCTGTCGAACTAGCTCGTTGGGATGCGTTTCCCCTCTCACCACCGCTCTGGAATTAGTTTCCCTAAGAAAATCTCTTACCAGGGGTAGTTCAGCTTCCCTATGGAGTTAATTGTTTCTCACAAACCATGGAGAGCCCATGGCTTGTCTTAGAAACACGTTCTGGAACACCTGGAGTTTCTTCATCTGATTATCCGTCGCCTATGACCAAGCTACAGATGCGTAGGCCATCGCTGGTCTTATGATTGATTTGTATAGTAACACTTTAAGTCCAATGGACAGGTTACTATTTCTACCAATCATCGCTTGCAGAGGTCCCTTCAGCATTTTGGCTTTGGACACTGCATAATCGATGTGTGCCTGAAGTCTTTTATCCAAAATTACACCTAGATACTTTGCCTGAAGCCTCCAGTCGACGTTTTGCCCATGAACATTAAAACGTCCATATGGTTGGAGTCTTCTTCGGATGGAGAAGACTGCTTGGGTCTTGTCTCCGTTAACTTGGATTCTCCATTGACCGAAGTAATCTAGTAGACTATCTGTTGCCTCCTGAAGTCGTCTGGTGACCAACTCTGGACTAAAGAGTATGCCACCAAAGCTGGGTCGTCTGCATAAGTTACCAATAAGGTGTGGTCGATTGTTGAATTGGCTCTCGGGATGTCCGTTGTGAACAGAGAATGCAGCAGAGGTGACAAGGCAGAGCCTTGAGGCACCCCATACTGTAGCCTAAACTGATTTGATAGTTCCTTTCCCATCTTTGCTTTGAATGAGCGCTGGTCCAGAAACGAGCTTACCATTTGAACCATTGTTAGAGGTATCCCAAACTGGTGCATCTTGTAGAAAAGTCCTTGGTGCCAAACTGTGTCAAATGCCTTGGAGATATCGAAGAAAATAGCTCCAACTACCTGGTTCCAGTTTATGCGTTGAGTGATTGGTTAAACCACTCTCAGCGACTGGTCTGAGGTAGAGTGCATAGGTTGGAACCCAAATTGTTCCTTAAGAATGATGATCGCGATCGCTGATGATATTCTGCAGACGCTTCCTCAAAATCCGTTCCGCCACCTAACCCAAATTTTGACCTTTAAAATTTTCACTTTCCTTAAAAATTCGCCTTTATCTAAAAAGATCGATTTTTTTTAATCGACTCTTGTTAAAATTTCGGATTATTTTGCAAGCATTTGTTGCATTTTAAAATTTTTAATTTATTTCGACAATTTGAACTTTTTTCAAAAGTAGATATTTAAGAAGTTGGATAAGAGGCTGATTGGCCTGTAATTTTGGGAAAATTCTCCATCGTTACCTGGCTTAGAAACGAAGATAACGTTTGCAGTCTTCCATCTTGTGGGAAAATACCAGCACTTAAACATAATTGACTGTTGATTCAAAGTAATTGACCGGATCCGGAAGAGACTCCAGAGCTTGGTTTGGAATTCCGTCTGGACCTGGAGCCTTTTTGACGTTTGCTTGCGCAGAAAGCTTTGGATTTCCTCCTCGTTAATCGCTTGGATAACGTCGTCTTCTTCTGACACTTCCTCCTGAAGAACTTGAACCTCTCGTTGGCCAACAGGACTGGGGGGTCCAAAGATTTTCATTTTTTTGTTGCAAAATTCTCCCTTACAAAATTCGACACTTTCTCGAAATTTTAACTTCGTCTCAAAATTCGTCTTTTTTTTTACAAAATTTGTTTACAATTCGACTTCTTTTATCAAAATCTGGCTTTCTCAAAAATTTCAAATCTTGGTCTCAAAATTCGTCGAGTTTGTTCAGAATTTTGCCTTTTTTTTAAAAAAAAAAATCTTCTGAAAATTTCGACTTTTTAAAATTCGACTTTTTAAAATCCGATTTTCTGAAAATGTCGACATGTTTGTCAAGATTTGCATTTTCGTCGATAATAAATCGATCTTTTGATAAAAGAGTAAATATTTTTAGAAAAATATTTATCTGGAAATTTGGAAAAATATCGTTTAGGAATTTTGACCTTTTTCTTGAAATTTCTTTTAATATTTTAATAAAAATGTAAAAGGTTTGATAAAAATTGGAAATTTGGAAAAATATCTTTAAGAAATTTTGACTTTTTTCTTGAAATTTCTTTTGCTCTTTTGATAAAAACGTAAACATTTTGATAAAAATATTTATCTTGAAATTTGGAAAATATCTAATGTAAAAATTTGATAAAATATTTATCTTGAAATTTGGAAAAATATCCTTTAGAAATTTTGACTTTTTTCTTGAAATTTCTTTTGATCTTTTGATAAAAATGTAAAAATTTTGATAAAAATATTTATCTGGAAATTTGGAAAAATATCTTTTAGAAATTATGACTTTTTTCTTGAAATTTCTTTTGATCTTTTGATAAAAATGTTAAAATTTTGATAAAAATATTTACCTGGAAATTTGGAAAAATATCTTTCAGAAATTTTGACTTTTTTTTTAAATCTCTTTTGATCTTTTGTTAAAAATGTAAAAATTTTGATAAAAATTATTTATCTGGAAATTTGGAAAAATATCTTCTAGAAATTATGACGTTTTTCTTGAAATTTTCTGGAAATTTGGAAAAATATCTTTCAGAAATTTTGACTTTTCTTGAAATTTCTTTCGATTGTTTGATAAAAATACAAAAATTTTGATAAAAATATTTACGTGCAAATTTGGAAAAATGTCTTAAAAATTTTGACTTTTTTCTTGAAATTTCTTTTGATCTTTTAGATAGAAATGTAAAAATGTTGATAAAAATATTTATATGGAAATTTGGAAAAATATTTTTTAAAAATTTTGACTTTTTCTTAAAATTTCTTTTGATCTTTTGATAAAAACGTAAAAATTTTGTTAAAAATATTTATCTTGAAATTTGGAAAAATATCTTTTAGAAATTTTGATTTTTTCTTTGAAATATTGATCATTTTTGCGAAATTTTAATCTTTCTTTAGAAATTTCGATTTTATTTTTTAAATTCCTTTTTTTTTTGATAATTTCGATTTTTTTTCCTCGAAATTAGCCTTATTCTCGAAATTTTAATATTTTTCTTAAAATCCACAAAATTTGTCTTTCTTTTTGAAATTTCGAATTTATTTTTACAATTCGACTTCTTTTATCAAAATCTGACTTTTTCAGAAATTGTCGACTTTGTTTAAAATCAGACTTTCTGAAAATTTCGACTTGTTTTATCAAAATTTGTCTTTTCTTGAAAATTTGATCGATTTTTTGATAAATAAGTGAACATTTTGAGGAAAATATTTATCTGGAAATTTTCAAACACATTTTTTTTGAAATATTGACTTTTTTTCTTAACATCTTGATCTTATTCTTAAAATTTTGATGTTTTTCTCGACATTTAATTTTTTTCTCGAAATTTTAATTTTTTTCTCCCAAATTCCAATTTTGTTATTTTTTTATTTTCTTCAAAATTTGTTATTTTGGGAAATTTAGATTTGTTTCCTCGAAATTCGTTGTGTTCTCGAAATGTTGATATTTTTCTCAAAATCTGCCTTTTTCGAAATTTCAACTTTTCTCTAAAATTTCGATATTTTGTCGAAATATCGCCTTTTTTTTTCACGGAATTTGTCTTTTTCTTCTTCTGAAGTTTCGAATTCATTCTTACAATGCGACTGCTTTTATCAAAATCGAACTTTTTCAAAGTTTCGAATTTTTATCACAAATGTTTTTCGAAATTTCGTCATTTCTCAAAATTCGACATTTTCAGGAAATTTTAACTTTTTTCTGAAAATTTCGACTTTTTTTTAAAATATGCCTTTTTCTCAAAATTTGACTTTTTTTTTTGATAAAAAAAGTAAACATTTTGAAAAAATATTTTTCTACCAATTTTGAAAAGTAAGAATTTTGACTTTTTTCTTGAAATCTCGATTTTTTCTGGAAATTTTAATCTCGAAATTTCAATTTTTTTTTGAAAATTCTATTTTATTTTTGTAAATTTCGATTTTATTCGTAAAACTAAAGTTTTTTCCTTAAAATTTATATTTCTTTGGCATTGATGTTTTTCTCTTAGTTTCGACGTTTTTCTTGAAATTTTGACCATTTTCATAGAAAAGAAAGCGTGTTAATAAAAACGTGTCAAAATACAGAATAGTTGATTTTGCTCAAGGGGATGGTTATTAGACATTTTTAATAGAAAAAAAAAGGATTTTGGCTTTGAAAACATTTGACTGTGATTGTGGCGCAACGAAAGTACCACATGGGCGCCAAAATACCTGAAATCAATTTTTCCATTAATATTATTAAGCGAATTATTACAAATAGACGATGATTCAGAGTTATTCTTATTAACATATTTTTCCCACCAGCTGTATATTTACGTTGTAATTAAACAAACATCTTGATATAAGTTATTAAAGATTGTGTATTACCATAACAAATTATTGACATTACACGGTAGGATGATTGCTTGATAAACAAAATGTATGATAATGGTAGTCAGAATTTTTTAAACTAGATGTAGTTATAACCGAAGACTAGCTTCCTACTGACTTGTTTAATTAGCTGCTAAGTAAAATATAATCAATAACAACAAAAATAAAGGTAATACTAAACTGAAATCTTTGACGATTTTCACTCATTCAACTGACTGGTTTGAAGTTTGAATCGAGCATTTTTGGCTACAGCTCAACAAAATAAAAACTTTTGTTTACGTGTTATTAGCTTGTAAAAAAAATCGCCGAAAAGCATTTGGGCCCAAACTAAAATCGAATTACGTAAACGTTCAAAATTGTGCCAAACGTTCGCGTTATTTCGTTTTATTTTATTTGTTGCATGCATTACACGTTCATTAAAATTCGACCTTTCGAATGTCAATTTAACCAATTTGATGTATAATTTCGTTGGGCCGTGGAATATAAATGATTTGGCCGATGTAGGAGAAACGTTACGCCGGGTGACTTTTCATTCTGTCGTGTACAAACGCTCTTTCAGTTTGGAAGTTTATTAATAACTTAATATACAATCTGTGTACTAAATATATAAATACTGTTTGAGTTTGTTTATTTTCCGCGGCTTAAGTGCAGGGTTTTCCTTTTTGGAAACCGAAATATCCTGACCTACATTACGTGGAATGCATTAGGCTTGGTAAATAAGAAATGAAGGGATCAGACGAAATCAGTAATATGGATTATTTTGCTCTTTTTGTATAAGACTAGCGTTACAAGCGAATTCGTCTGCGGGGATTTCTTAACAATTTTATCTACTGATGATGAGAGGAAATAAGGACGAAAACATTGGAATTCTTAGCTTTATAAGCTTATAGAGAATTGGGGGATCATGGTCCAGTGGTACAGGCCCTAGGACTACTATCAAGAGAGCCGGGTTCGATTCCCCTTGGCGGCTTTATCCACCGCGCCCGTTTTTAAGAAACGCTCCTGGTTCATAAGGTCGACTCAACCTTGGGAAATGAGTATTCAGATGTAACTCGAAGTAATAATAGGCGACTGAAACTAGGTGCTCAGGTCATATTGTCTGCCTCGTATGTCGTTGGACCCTAGTTAGTATACTATGACTTCCATAGTTCTGGAATGCGCTGGAAAAAGGTGCTATTAGTATATGAAAGTGTGCTTTATTAGATGTTTATTGGAAGCTAATAGGGAGGTACGCATCTGTTGAATGATTACATGTAATTAGGTGACTATTAAGGAACGTAATTACGTGATATCGAATATTCTAGTTGAGTAGGTGTTAGTTACGAATGGCAAAATATTCTGGAAACACTGGTATCTGTAATATATGCAAATAGAATGCAACCTGGACTACAGTCATTCAGCCCTCTTAGCGTGTATAGTGAATCATAGGTAGCTGAACTACCAACAGTTGACACACAAACACCTAGCGAAGCGGTTGCTCTCTAGAAAGGTACCAGAAGACAAGGATTTTAATGCACAGACCAATAGGCTTGAACATTTAATACATTCTAAGCTTGGACACCAACCAAAGACCGATCTTTGGTTCCCAAACTTCGCATCTAATAAATATTCAAGCCTATTGATCTGTGCATTAGTATCTGCAACCTGTAAAAAGCGGCGTGGGTTTATGAAAAGACAGTTATTTTGAAATCAAAGACAAATATTTTAATTTTTTTAATATCGATTTTGCTTTAGTTGTTATGGGTTAAAATATGAGAGTAAAAATCATCTATGGTTTCAAATCATTTGGGGCTTAAATCGCCTATGATTTAAAATCAAGTTTAATTAGGATTTAGCGGCAATGTATTAACAATGGGCTTTTGTTGCATCGTAAAATTCCATAAAAATTAATTACGTTCATATTTGCTCTGGTGGCTGTAACCCAGAAATATAATCGTCGTTGTATTCATCATTAATTGGCGGCTTGTAATACAATATAACCGTAAAATAAAGACTTGATTGAACGATTACGAGAAGACAAGGTTCCCTAGTGAATCTACCTTTCAATGTTCCTGTTGTAACGTTGTAGAATGTACGAGTTGGAATATTGTGGTCAGGGTACATTTATTTGAAGCACCAGACCATATACATTTGCATCTCTTTTAACGTCTCCTGACAACAAAGAAAACAATTCAATTATTCCCACAACGAAGGTGTATCTAGTTCAAGTGTCATAAAAACATGAAGTGTGCAAAAAATGTCACATTTGATTTGTTAAATTGAATTTGAATTTGTTGATTGTTAAAACAATGTCCTTTTAATTTTCTAACAGCATAAAATTTTAGTACAACCGTTCCGTAGATTGGTCAGCCCACGCCATGAGTAAATAGGTAACGGAGAGGAAGAAGCTATAAGACACGAAGAAGATTACCACAAAGAGAAAAAGAAAAGTGGAAAAAAAATCCGTTCGAATAGTTGACTTTGTCGTGGAAAAAAGAAGAGAAGAGATAGGAAGAGAAGAGAAGAAAAGAAAAGAAAAGAGAAAAAAAGAGAAAAAAAGAGAAAAAGAGAAGAGAAGAGAAGAGATGAGAGATGAGAGATGAGAGAGATGAGAGAGATGAGAGAGATGAGAGAGATGAGAGAGATGAGAGAGATGAGAGAGATGAGAGAGATGAGAGAGATGAGAGCGATGAGAGAGATGAGAGAGATGAGAGAGATGAGAGAGATGAGAGAGATGAGAGAGATGAGAGAGATGAGAGAGATGAGAGAGATGAGAGAGATGAGAGCGATGAGAGAGATGAGAGAGATGAGAGAGATGAGAGAGATGAGAGAGATGAGAGAGATGAGAGAGATGAGAGAGATGAGAGAGATGAGAGAGATGAGAGATGATATTGAGATGATATTGAGACGAGATGAGACGAGATGATATTGAGATGATATTGAGATGAGATTAAGATGAGATTCAGATGAGATTGAGATGAGGTTAAGATGAGATTGAGATGAGATTGAGATGAGATTGAGATGAGATTGAGATGAGATTAAGATGAGATTGAGATGAGATTGAGATGAGATTGAGATGAGATTGAGATGAGATTGAGATGAGATTGAGATGAGATTGAGATGAGATTGAGATGAGATTGAGATGATATTGAGATGAGATTGAGATGAGATTGAGATGAGATTGAGATGCGATTGAGATGAGATTGAGATGAAATTAAGATGATATTGAGACGAGATTGAGATGAAATTGAGATGATATTGAGATGAGATTAGATAAAAAGAAAAGGGAAGAGAAGGAAAGAGAAAGAGGAAAAAGTAGATGAAGAGGAAAAATAAGAAAAAGAATAAGAGGAAGAAGAAGAGATAGAAGCGGAAAAAGAAGACGAAGAGGAAGAATGAGAGGAAGAAAAAGAGAAAGAAGAAGAGAAGAAGGAGAAAGAAAATGAGAGGAAGAAGAAGAGGAAAAAGAGAAAAATGAAGAATTAGAAAAGAGGAAGAAGGGGAAAAAGAAGAAGAAGAGAAGACGAAGAGGAAAAATAAGAAAAAGAATGAGAGAAAGAATGAGAAAAGAAGAGGAAGAAGAAGAGAAAGAATGAGAGAAAGAATGAGAGGAAGAAGAAGATGAAAAAAAGAAGAAAGAGGAAGTAGAAAAAGAGGAAGAATGAGAGAAAGAATGGAAGAAAGAAGTAGAAGAAGAGAAAAAAGACGAGGAAGAAAAAGAGGAACAAGGGGAAAAAGAGAAAGAAGAGAAAAGAAGACGAAGAGGAAGAATAAGAGAAAGAATTAGAGAAAGAATGAGAAAAGAAGAGGAAAAATGAGAGAAAGAATGAGAGGAAGAAGAAGAGGAAGAAGAAGAGGAAGAAGAAGAGGAAGAATGAGAGAAAGAAGAAGAGGAAAAAAAAGAGGAAGAGGAAGTAGAAAAAGAGGAAGAAAAAGAGGAAGAATGAAAGAAAAAAGAAGTAGAAGAAGAGAAAAAAGAAGAGGAAGAAAAACAGGAAGAAGGGGGAAGAAGAGGAAGAAGAGAAGAGAAGACGAAGAGGAAGAATAAGAGGAAGCATGAGAGAAAGAATGAGAAAAGAAGAGGAAGAATGAGAGAAAGAAGAGGCAAAAGAAGAGAAAGAATGAGAGAAAGAATTAGAGGAAGAAGAAGAGGAAGAAGAAGAGGAAAAAAGGGGAAGAGAAAGTAGAGAAAGAGGAAGAAAAAGAGGAAGAAAAAGAGAAAGAGGGGGAAGAAGAGGAAGAAGAGAAGAGAAGACGAAGAGGAAGAATCAGAGGAAGAATGAGAGAAAGAATGAGAAAAGAAGAGGAAAAAGAAGAGGAAGAATGAAAGAAAGAATGAGAGGAAGAAGAAGAGGAAGAAGAAGAAAAAAAAAGAGACAGAGGAAGTAGAGAAAGAGGAAGAAAAAGAGGAAGAATGAGAGAAAGAATGAAAGAAAGAAGAAGTAGAAGAAGAGAAAAAAGAAGAGGAAGAAAAAGTGGAAGAAGAGGAGAAAGAAGAAGAAGAAGAAGAGGAAATAGAACTGGAAAAAAATAGGAAAAAGAAAACCAACCGGAACAAGAAAAAGAGGAAGAAAAAGAAAAGGAATAAGAAAAAGAAGAAAAAGAAGAGAAAGAAGAAAAAGAAAAGGGAGAAGAAAGGAAAGAAAAAGAAGAGGAAGTAGAAGAGGAGGAAGTAGAAGAATCAAGTGCTGAGGAGAAGAAAGGAAAAGGGAAAGGAAAGGAAGGGAAGAGAAGAGAAGGGAAGAAAAGGAAAACGAAGGAGGAAGAAGAGGAAGAAGATGACGATAATAGGACAGAGAAGGGAAGAGAAGTGAAAGAAAGAGAAGAAGAAAGAAGGAAAGAGGAGAAAACAGGATGGAAGTGAAAGGAATAGCAGGGAAGAGGACGGAAGATAAGGGAAGAGAAGGGAAAAGAAGGGGAGAAAAGGGAAGAGGATGGAAGAGAAGGGAAGAGGATGGAAGAGAAGGGAAGAGAAGGGAAGAAAAGGAAAGAGAAGGGAAAAGAAAGAAAGAGAAGGTAAGAGGAGGGATAAAGATAAGAGGACAGAGAAGGGAAGAGAAGTGAAGGCAAGAGAAGGAAAGAAAAGAAAGAGAAGAAAAGAGAAGGAAAGAGGAGAAAACAGGATGGAAGAGAAAGGAATAGGAGGGAAGAGGACGGAAAAAAGGGAAGAGGAGGGAAAAGAAGGGGAAAGAAGGGAAGAGGAAGGAAGAGAAGGGAAGAAAAGGAAAGAGAAGAAAAGAGAAGGAAAGAGAAGGGAAAAGAAAGAAAGAGGAGTAAAGAGGAGGCAAGAGGAGGGAAGAGGTAGGAAAAGGAAGGAAGATAAGGAAAGAAGGGAAGAAAAGAGAGGGGAACAAAGGGGAAGAAAAGAGAACAAAAGAGGAGAAAACAGGATGGAAGAGAAAGTAATAGGAGGGAAAAGAAGGAAAGAGAAGGGAAAAGAGGGGGAGAGACGGAAAGAGGAATGAAGAGAACGGAAGAAAAGGAAAGAGAAGGGAAGAGAAGGGAAAAGAAAGACAGATGAGGCAAGAGGAGGCAAGAGGAGGATGAAGATAAGAGAACAGAGAAGAGTGAGAAGTGAAGGAAAGAGAAGGAAACAGAAGGAAACAGAAGAAAAGAGAAGGAAAGAGGAGAAAACAGGATGGAAGAGAAAGGAATAGGAGGAAAGAGGACGGAAGAGAAGGGAAGAGAAGGGAAGAGAAGGGAAGAGAAGGGAAAAGAAGGGGAGAGAAGGGAAGAGAAAGGAAGAGAAGGGAAGAAAAGGAAACAGAAGGAAAAAGAAGGGAAAAGAAAGAAAGAGGAGTAAAAAGGAGGCAAGAGTAGGGATGAAGATAAGAGGACAGAGAAGGGAAGAGGAGTGAAGGAAGGAGAAGGAAAGAGAAGAAAAGAGAAGGAAAGAGGAGAAAACCGGATGGAAGAGAAAGGAATAGGAGGGAAGAGAAAGGAAGAGAAGGGAAGAAAAGGAAACAGAAGGAAAAAGAAGGGAAAAGAAAGAAAGAGGAGTAAAAAGGAGGCAAGAGTAGGGATGAAGATAAGAGGACAGAGAAGGGAAGAGGAGTGAAGGAAGGAGAAGGAAAGAGAAGAAAAGAGAAGGAAAGAGGAGAAAACAGGATGGAAGAGAAAGGAATAGGAGGGAAGAGAAGGGAAGAGAAGGGAAAAGAAGGGGAGAGAAGGAAAGAGGAAGGAAGAGAAGGGAAGAAAAGGAATGAGAAGTAAAGAGAAGGGAAGAAAAGAGAAGGGAAGAAAAGAGAAGGGAAGAAAAGAGAAGGGAAGAAAAGAGAAGGGAAGAAAAGAGAAGGGAAGAAAAGAGAAGGGAAGAAAAGAGAAGGGAAGAAAAGAGAAGGGAAGAAAAGAGAAGGGAAGAAAAGAGAAGGGAAGAAAAGAGAAGGGAAGAAAAGAGAAGGGAAGAAAAGAGAAGGGAAGAAAAGAGAAGGGAAGAAAAGAGAAGGGAAGAAAAGAGAAGGGAAGAAAAGAGAAGGGAAGAAAAGAGAAGGGAAGAAAAATCCTCTAGGGAAAAGTTCCCAGAAGACAAGGATTCTAATGCATAACCAATAATAAGGTTTGAACATTTATTAGATTCGAAGTTCAAACCTATTGGTCTGTGCATTAGAATCCTTGTCTTCTGGGAACTTTTTCCTAGAGAGCAACCGCTTCGCTAGGTGGCAGTGTTTTAACTGTTGGTAGTTCAGCTACCTATGATTCGCCACTATACACGCCTGGAGGGCTGCATGAGTTTGTAGTCTACTTGCATATGATGTTACATTGTGAAAAAACTAAAAAAATATTTCCATCTGTTGGAAAGAAATCTCTAAAAGTCGATCACTTTTAAAGAGGAAAAGTTGCACCATCAATATCGTTGAAATAGACGAAGTACTTTGTCCCATTGAATGGGTATGTTATAGTTGGAGTTGAAATTTTAGTCTGTCTTCAATATGTTAAATCTCGACGACTACGACTTCAGAGTGTCTTGCAGTTTGCTGCTTTTAAAAGTACTTTCACACTAGATCGTTGCTATGTGTTGTCATTATGTCATTGTACAGAAATTGCTTTATTGTAATTTGTGGATAATTCGTATTGATTGATGTTGGAATGTTATTTCTTCATTCGATACGATTGGTGTTTTTAAACGTTTCTTCAGATTGGCACTGCAGAAGCCAGCCAAAGATGTATTATATGAACACCAGAAAATGAAATGAGAAAACGTTATGCGCCATAGCACGCTAATAGGTAAAATTCCTGGTAATTTTAATGTTCACAATTGACATCAATGAATAAACTAGTCGAGTTATTTATTTATTTATGTTTTACTTCCTCTCATTGTAAAAAAGTGTAATTAAAATCATTTAGCGTTTTTACAAAAGTATGTCGTTGAACTGCAGTCTAGACGAGGCTTCCAATCGATTAAATCGTACACCCCCCGTTACCCACCTTACGATGTGAATGATGACGGGCGCACCTCAATACCAGTATTATCGCCTTGGCAAGGTTTCGCAAATTTATATTTTCTTGCCAATTTTCGCTGCACCACAGCACAACGATCTATTTATTAGATCTGTTTATTACATACGTAGAATTGCTCAGGAGTATCGAGAAGCGAAGAACCCTACAAGGATTTCAGTGAGAACCGAGAGTAATCCCTAAGCAGGATTATTTTTTTAATGAAACGACCAATTGTTTTTAAAATTAGTAGGATTCTTCAGAACCGAATTCAATCATATTAACAAATTGCATTCTCAATTTAGCACTACTCTTTATGAAGAATGTTAAGCTCGGTTGGTTGAAGTCGATTACTCTGGGAAAATATGCGCCTCCATTAATTAATAAATTAAAACGCGCATTGCAATGATAATTTAGAAAGAGAAGAAAGATCATCTTCGGTCCGTGATCTCTTACAGTGCAACCTGTAATGAAATCGGTGCCTTCTAAAAATAGGAAAACGAAAAGATTCATGTGCTACTTGCTCCAGTAAACACAGCCTTCCTAAGTGTATTTATAACTTCGAGTTTACTTGTTTTGCTTATGCACAAAAAAACGGCATTTAGGTCCGTTTGTATGTTCGTGCGTCAACGAGCCATAATAATATTTATATTCATGATTTTAATTACTCGCATTGATGACCTATTTGATGTGGAATCGGCGACTTAAATATCGGGAACATACTGAAATGTTTATTGCGGGACCATAAAGAGATGTATGTTCTGAGGTTCTCCTAATTGGAACTTTTATGGATAACATTTGTAAGTTCATAAGCATAACAAACAAATCTTATGAATGAACTACTTGACATTAATTTTTAATTAGTCAGATGGTGGTCCTCCAGGTGAAATGTGAAACGATGACGTAAGTGCTATGAAATTTTCAAATTCTTTATATTCTTTGGATTGAGTATTTACTGGATACCACTTTGGTTTTTTAGTAATATCTCTCTTCAGATTTTCAGTTCTTTGAAGACATTTGGAGATCTTTTGCCTTCTCGGTTATCCTTCCAATATTTCAGTTCTATTTTCTAACTGAGGGTGAATACAGAACTTTTTTCGAGGGAAGGAAAAGGAGTCACAAAGACCTGATGGGGAAGGAATGTCCTCATAAGCTCTGCAGGATTCTTGGTTTTTCTCTAATTAGTGAGGGTCGTCTCATCATGCTTTCATTATTAGCGAAAACACTACACTTCACACCAAACAATGAAAACATCATCAGCTTGTCGTAATTAATCAAAGCAGATTGATTTTTAACTGGAAATTCGAACGATTTCGTCGCATGGCAATAAATTTCTAGTGAGCTATGTTTAAAATTTGTTTGAAGCCACAAAATCAAAAGTAGTTTCCAATTCGAAATTCTTAAAATTTCTAAATTGGAACTCGTTAGATGACGACATAAAAATTTAGTAAAAACACTACAGTTCACACCAAACAATGAAAACATCATAAATACTTGTTGGGGTTCGAGGTTGTAAAATTTGCAAATAATGAGTCATGTTTGATCCTAGTTTCCTTATTTTATTATGGTCGTACTCACGCACGTCATAATTATTGTAAATACGTCCCACTGATATTATATGTCGTCAACCTTACACTTCAAAAAGTTTCAAGTATTTATAAAAAACGACTTGTTTGTTAATTCTTTGCTTACATGATTTCGTTATTTATTTAGTCCTTAAATATTTGTCCTTAAATATTTGAATATGATAATTTTGATTCCCCCATTTATTACGATGGTTCTATGGAATAAACGTTTTTGATGGGGACATATAGACCGCAAACTTTTAATGGGGTACGTAGAGGGTAAAAAACAACAAACTTTTAATCGGGCACGTAGAGGGTAAAAGTTGGATAAGAACGTCTAAATTTCGAAAAAAACGTCTAAATTTTGAGAAAAACGTCTAAATTTCGAGAAAAAAGTCTAAATTTCGAAAAAAAACGTTTAAACTTCGAGAAAAACGTCTATATTTCGAGAAAAAAGTCCCAATTTCGAAAAAAAGGCTTCAGCTTAAGAAAAATATCTTTTGCGGTCGAACTCGAAACTCGCATATGTTCTCAGATCTTGCACTTTAATTTAAACCTCCTAATTTATAGCTTACAGTTTCGGCTTAAAATCGAGTTTTATTTAAAAAATTCTCTGAATCGAATCCAAAAGAGGGGGTATTCGTGCTAACAAACTGAATTAGTAATAGCTAGAGATGTAATTCATTACAGATGTTTGCAAATCGTACTTCATACGAATTTAACTTGTGACCTAATGGCAATCTTAGAGCGGACCGAGTGTAGTTCGAATTGGATCATTCTTAGGGAAAATTCATTTCCTTTTTCTAATGATACTCTAGCACAGGGGTCGACAAACTTTTAAGCCAAAAGAGCCAGCTGCACTAAGAAAATCGCTTTCGTGAATTTCAAAGAGCCACAAATTACTTTTGATTTTACATTTTATTTCAAAATTAAAGCAGATAAATCAGACGAATTATGGGACAAGGAGACACCTCTAACTCATGTAGTCAAACGAAAACATATACACCCCAAAAGACCTTTTTTTCTCAAAATTTATAGCTTTTGTTAAAAATTTGCCTTTTTCTCGTAAATCCGATTTTTTTAGCTCTTCTCCATATTCGTCTTTTTTTAACTATTTATTTTGTTTTTAAAATTAGATTTTTACCCTAAATCTTCCCTTATTCTCAAAACTCGACAATCTGTGAAAATGTTTACTTTTTTCTAATTCGACTTACTGAAAGATTCGACTTATATCTCAAAAATGCATCTTTAGTCGATTGTTTAATAAAAAAAAAGTAAAAATTTGAAGTAATAATTTGGAGATGTTAAATAAAATTGTTTTTGAAGATTTCGATCTTCTAAAATTTTCGTTTTTCAAAATTAAGATCTATTCTTAAATTTAAATCTATTCTTAAATTTGACTTTTCTCCAAAATTACATTTTTTTTAACTTTGTTCTAAATTGCGACTTTTCTCTCAAAATTTTTATTATTTTTAAATTACGTTCCTTTTCCAAATATTATCATTTCCCCCAAATATTGACTTTTACTGACTTTAAACTTTTATTTATCGGAAATTTCGACCCGTTTCGCAAAATTAGGTGCTTCCGAAATTCCAACTTCTGACTGAAAATTGGACATTTTATTATGTTTCTGCAAGCTGCGATTTTATCAACGTAATTCATCCATTTTCACAATGTTTTTGACTACCTAAAAATCGGATTTTGTTCCTAAAATTTGGCTTCTCTGGGAAATTTTGACCTATTTATAAAGCTCAACACTTTTTTCGAAAGTGGAAGTTTTATCGACATTCCTTCTTATTTAGAAATTATTTTACCAATTTTCTCAAAATTCGAAATTTTTTGAAAATTTGAATTTTCCTTTTATTCGTCTTGTTCTCCAAATTTCAAATTCTCAAAATTTAATTTTCTCGGAAAAATTTCGAAATATTTATTTTCTTCTTCTCTGAAAAACTTCGACTTTTTAAACTTCAACAATTTTTTCGAAGCTTTCAATTCTTTACAATTTCTCTTTTCGAGATTTTACGATTTTTCACAAAATTCAAATTTGTCTAAAAATTTCAGGTTTTCAATTTGTTCCGGTTTTCAATCTGTTGTCAAAATTCAACGTTTTTTTTTCTAAAATTTTGCTTTTTTGGGAATTTTTGACAAATTCTTATTTTTCGACATTCGTATTTTCGTTTTCAAAATTTAAAATTCGTATTTTTCCGGTAATATCAACTTTTATTTTGAACGAAATTCATCCATTTTCAAATCTCAACATTTGATTCTTTTCTTAAAATTTGACTTTCTCTGGGAAATTTTGACTTTTTTTTTAAAGTTTAACACTTCTCGAAATTGGAGGCTTTATCAATATTCTCTTTCTTTTCAAATTATTTTACCAATTTTCTCAAAATTCGATTTAGCTGAAAATTTTTAGTTTTTTTTTAATTCGTGTTTTCGAAACTTCAAATTTATTTTTAAAATTTAATTTTCTCTGCAAAATTGCAAATTTTTATCGAAATTTGGAACTTTTCTTAAAATGTTGATTGACCGTTACCTTGAAAATTTCCTAAAATTTGCCTTTTTTCTACTTCTCTGAAAAACTTCGATGTTTTTAAAGACCGACACTTTTTTAAGCTTCCAGTTTATTTATACAATTTCTCTTTTATCTAAAAATTTCAGTTTTTTAAATTTGTTTTGGGTTTCAATATATTTTCGAAATTCGACGTTTTTTTCTGAAATTTTGTCCTTATTTGAGAACTTTGGACAAATTCATTTTTTTTAAATCCCTTCGTTTTTCCCAATTTTTATTTGAAATCTCTTTTTCTCAAAATTTGCTTTTTCCGAGAAATGTTAGCTTTTTTTAAGTTAAAACACTTTTCTCGACATTTTCTTCGACTTTTCTTTCGAAATTATTCTATAAATTTTCTCGAAATTCGAATTTATCTGAATATTTGGATTTTTTAAAAATCGTCTTGTTTTTAAAATTTCAAATTGATTCTTAAAATTTAACTTTCTCCGGAAAATTGTAAATTTTTTGTCGAAATTTAAAACTTTTCTTTATATTTTGACTTTTTCCTTGACATTTTTCATAAAATTCAACTTTCTTCTTCTTTTCTGAAGAATTTCGATTTTTTTAAATTTCAACAATTTTTTCTAAGCTTCCAGTTTATTCTTACAATTTCTCTTTTCGAATTTTGCAATTTTTCAAAAAATTCAAAATTTTCTACAAATTTCAGGTTTTAGATTTGTTTTGAGTTTCAATCTATTGTCGAAATTCGACGTTTTTTTCTAAAATTTTACCGTCTTTTAGAACTTTCGATAAATTCATCTTTTTTCGAAATTTCTTCCTTTTTCCCAATTAGACAAATGCATTTTTTTTAAATCTCTTAATTTTTCCCAATTTTGATTCGAAATCTCTTCCTTTTTCTCAAAATTTGGCTTTTTCCGAGAAATGTTGACCTTTTTTTAAAGTTAAAACCCTTTTCTCGACATTGTCTTGGACTTTTCTTTCCAGATTATTCTATACATTGTCTCGAAATTCGAATTTATCTGAAAATTTGGATTTTTTAAAAATCGTCTTGTTCTTGAAATGTCAAATTGATTCTTAAAATTTAACTTTCTCTGGAAAATTGTAAATTTTTTGTTGAAATTTAAAACTTTTCCTAATATTTTGACTTTTTCCTTGACATTTTTCATAAAATTTAACTTTTTTCTTCTTCTCTGAAAAACTTCGACTTTTTTAAATTTCAACAATTTTTTCTAAGCTTCCAGTTTATTCTTACAATTTCTCTTTTCGAATTTTGCAATTTTTTAAAAAATTCAAAATTTTCTACAAATTTCAGGTTTTAAATTTGTTTTGAGTTTCAATCTATTGTCGAAATTCGACGTTTTTTTCTAAAATTTTACCTCTTTTTAGAATTTTCGATGAATCCACTTTTTTTTGTGGAAATTTCTTCCTTTTTCCAAATTACACAAATTCATTTTTTATCTCTTCATTTTTCCCAATTTTTTTTCCAAATATCTTCCTTTTTCTCAAAATTCGACTTTTTCTGGGAAATTTTGATCTTTTTTTAAAGTTCCACACTTCTCGAAATTTTCTTGGAATTTTCTATCGAAAGTATTTTACGAATTTTCTCAAAATTCGAATTTATCTGAAAATTTGGAGTTTGTTTTTAATTCGTCTTGTTCTCGAAATTGCAAACTTATTCTGAAAATTTAGCTTTCTCGGGAAAATTGCAACTTTTTTATCGAAATTTCGAGCTTTTCTAGACTTTTTTCATGAAATTCTTCCTAAAATGAGACTTCTTTCCTCTTCACTGAAAAATTTAAACTTTTTTTAGAGAACGACAATTTTTTCTAAGCTTCCAGTTCATTTTTACAATTTCTCTTTTCGAAATTTTACTATATTTCAAAAAATTAAAAATTGTCTAAAAATTTCAGGTTTTTAAATTGTCCTGGGTTTAAATCTATTGTCGAAGTTCTACGTTTTTTTTTTTAATAAAATTTTACCTTTTATTGGGAACTTTTGATAAATTCATAATTTGTCCTTTGTTTTAATTTTTTCGAAATCTCTTCCTTTTTCTCAATTTTTTCTAAATCTCTTTTTCTCAAAATTCAGCTTTTTCTGGAAATTTCAGCTTTTATTTCGAACTTTGATATTTGCCGTTTCTGTACATTTAGATTCTTTTTTTCTTATAAAAAGTAACTTACCTTTTTTCACGAAATCTTAAGGATGTCGAAAATTTACTAATAAAAAAGTAAAAATCATGAGAAAAATATTTTTTAGAAATTTCGACTCTCTCTTTTTCTAGAAATTTCAAATTTCATATTTTTTCTCAAACTGTTAATACAAATCAATCAAAAATTTTGCAAAAATACTTTTTGAAATTATAACCTTTTTGTCAAAATTTAAGTAAAACGTAAACATCCCTAGAAAAGTATTTTTGGAAATTTCGACTTCTGCAGGTCACTTGTTCAATGAGTGTCTGCGTGTCTGTTCGCTCTAGCTTTTATTTATTTATTTTTTTAGGGGAATTTAAAGAGCCGCAATTTTCTTTTAAAAGAGCCGCATGCGGCTCGCGAGCCGCGGTTTGCCGACCCCTGTCTTAGATAGTTGGAAGCTTGGGCAGTTTCAGACGATTTTCAAGGATCTCTTTCAAACATTTGGATCTTTTATCAGTCTTTTTTTAATCTCTGTATATTAACGAATCTTTGAGGATATCTAATCTTCTTCCTATCTTCTTTTTCTAGCCTTTCTACGTTTAGATCCTTTACCTTTTTTGTCTTTTTCTAAATTGATGAATTATTGAGCATCTCTTGTCAGTTCTCTAACTTTGTCTTCTTCTTATTGCAGCTTTGAAGATCTTTGGTGGCCTCTATGTTTCTTTTATGTTTAGATTTTTTAAATCTTTTGTCATTTCTCTATTTCTTCTTTCAAGTCTTTTGTTTCCTTGTCGCAATTTTTTGGGTTTTTGGAGATTTTTCATGACCGGTATCTCTTCCTTCAAATTTGTAGATCGCTTGCACCGTTGTCTCGTTTTCCAAAGCTTCGAGGATCTTTTTTGTCCTATTTATCATTTTCTGCAGGTATTTTGCCTCTGTATTTTGTAAACTCTCTACACGTTTGGGGGAACATTCATCTTTTTTTCGTGGTCTCTATCTTTTCTTTCAAATCTGCAGATCTCTTGCACTGTTGTCTCGTTTTCCAAACTTTTGAAGATCTTTTTTGGGTTCTTTATTTTTTTCTTCGAACCTTTTTGCCTCTGGGTCTTCTTATAACTCTACAATTTTGGGAAACATTCATCTCGTTCTCTTCCTCCAAATTCGAAGATCCTATGAGGTATACAATCAAAATGAATTAACCAGTAAATTGAGAGAAATATTCTCTGGAGAGAAACAATGGAAAAGTCGGTCAGTTTTACTCAAACTCGATTTGTTCTAGTAATTCTGAAATGCGATTCTACAATAGAACTGTAGTCGAGTTTGTGCGGAGAACATTTAATACTTTTTCTATTTCTGGTGCATTCACATGTCCACATTGCAGTGCCCATTAAAACACCGAAATGATTTAATCAAGTCTAATGATAGCAGAGGTCGTTGATCACCCTCGATAAAGCAAGGAAACGGCTATTTGTCACGACAACTGAAAGCCATTTGGCTCGCCATTTTCCAACGGATGGAAAATTTCTAACAAGGGTTGAGCACTCCGAGTAATAAGGTCAAGCAAGAAACTCGGAATGTAGGTCGGATTTATAGTTTGTTTTCCCTCGGTTTGTACTTTCGACTCGACGGTAATTTCCTCTAATAGATTTCTATCGGAGATAGTGACTGTATTATTTTATAACCATAAATGCAATTAGTCAGAGTCGAAAAAACAACCGATAAAATTTATGGACGTAAATATAACTATTTCTAATTTAGTTACAAAGTTTAATTAAGACTAGCCCTTGACTAACGGTAATTTTAAACGGTAGAACTATGATTAAAAGATTTTTTACTGTGACGTGGCACCACACCAAATGAAAATCAAGCACACCATGTTATTGGTAAAGCAATAAACTTATTTAAATTGCTTTCAAAATAATTAGTAAGTACTAACGAAACCAATATATTGGACACAACTGCGCACTGCAACAAAAAGAACGAAGAAATTTTGCAATTATTTTCTCTATGATTAATTGAAAGCAAAACTAATTTACTAAGCAGGTTAAACGTTGTTTGACAAAAACTTATGAACATAGACAACTTTTGTTTTCTTTATTGAAAGTCTGCAAGGCGGAGACTGGTTCATGTAAAGTTACCAAAATTTAATAAACATTTTCACCCTTTTAGGGGTTAAATTTCGAAAAATCTTAGCGGATACCTTCGTCATGTAAGGAATATATTTGCCAAATTTCAAGTTCAATACTGTCATATTGGATTAGAGCTAAAGATGCGTAATTTCCGGTTTGAATTTTGCTTCTAAAAGCGTATATGTTATATGGATTATTGGGACGATTTATGATGTAATCAAATTTGCAATAATGCCGGAATTGCTTTACATCAAAAAAATGTTCCAAGCAATCATATCCGAGTACAAAGTCAAAATTAACATATGTTCAAGTTGAACCCATTCGTTATCCTTTCACTTAATTTAGTTCGGTCATCAAGGTGTCACTTTCAAAAAATTTAAAGCTCTCTAAGACAGTAAATTAACATTTATTGAATACATAAACAATGCCGAGATGTTAATGCTGTTACACATATAGAAATTGTAAGCTATTCCGTGTTATATATGAAATTGTCTACATTTCATTACCTCCTGTAAATCCGAATATTTTGCATGACTGTAAAATTGATACAAAGTAAAAAAATTGATATAACGATCGATATAATATAAATGATTGACTGATATAAATTAATATGTCTGTCTATGGTTTCAAAGTAACTGCTTTTTATAAGCTCATCTCTAGTTTTAAGTTTTCACTTCTGTCGGCAGTCTCCAAGACTATTTTTCTGTTTGTTGAATTTTTGACTGACTGCCTGTCTGTCGACCTGTCTATCTGCCTGACCTGTCTAATTTCCTGTCTGTCTGCCTCTCTGTCTGCCTGTCTCTCTGTCTGCCTACCCTGACTAATGATTCTGGGGTAATAAATTGCAAGGTACATCAAGGACAATGCACGAAGTCTCAGGATCATGTTAGAATGTTCTAAACGTAAGAATACCCATTGTGTCGTATGAATAGCAACGTTTTTAATTCTCTATCGCACGCTATTTCATTAAAAGTTATTTTACCAAATGGTTGGCAATTACGGAACATTACACGATGTTCCTTTGTAAGTTACAATTTAAATCAACTTTGTATTGTAGTCTAGGCGACTTGTTACACAACATAACTATGTCACCTTAGATTATAATGCTAACAAGCTTCGTAATACGAACGCGAATTACATGGCCCCCATTGGAAAAACCTCATTCTTATTAACAGTGCGATTGTGATGATTTTTTTACAAGATATCAGTATGACTTTTGGTCGAAATTCAACTCCTTTGCTTGGCTTTGCTACCAGCAATGGAACCGAAAAATAATGATTATTTTCGACGATCAAAAATTATCTTAAACTAGCACGGCTTGTAGTCGATTTTTTTAACGTTCAATCCACTCACAAAGGATAACTCTTTACGTCTTAAAAACATCGCGAGTAGGATGCGGAAATAAAAATAGATGGCGACGAACCACCTTCTTAAACAAGGATAGGTTGTAATCAGAGACTAAATAGACTGAACGTTTCAATGTTGTCTCATGCGTACAGTTGAAGCTAAAATCCGGGGAAGTGGGGAGGTGCATTCCACTACTCTTTGATATCGTCGGATTAAGTAAAATTTATAAATACGAAACTTGCCGCGTAACGGTTCTAACGATTTAAATGAAACTTTAGAATTAGGGGCTTTTGGACCAATAGGATAATTTTTATAAGTGCTTTTTGGTAAAAGTTCAGGAGAACTATTTTCAAAGACATCTTGGTTTAATAGTAAAATAATTTTCTTTCAATACGCGACGCCTGTGTACAATATTGTTCAGCCGGTGCTGTAAACACGTCATGATTGCAGTGAAATGGCGACGCGCGCACGCCGATAATTGAATATTTACATATTTTATTTTTACCTACCCAAAGAATGAAACTCTTGATTTTCCTTCATTAATGTGTTCACTGAGGTTTCAACAATGATCCACAATACACTTCCCCATATTTACAGCCCATTTTCTTTAAAAAAAACCGATGTTATCTTCGCAAAGGTCTGTCAAATAATAAGAGGGCATTGCGAGCTAGATGGAGCTAGGCTTTCGCCAGGCTTTCAACTGGCTTCACTGCTTACCGTGTTAGGTTCAGTCTATTTAGTCTCTGGTTGTAATCGACCAGCTACATCTGTAAAGAACGAAATTATTTTCCACATAATTAACTGATATTCATTTACATGCAAATTCTTAATTCTTACCTTGACGATATCAGGAAAGGAATAGGATTACGACTTGAAACGAAAATTTCAACTTTTTTAAACTTTTCGATTTTTTTTCGAAAATCTCGCAGTATTTCACCCTTTTCTCGAAACTTCATCTTATTTTAAACATTGTGAATTTTTGTTGTTAAACCAACTTTTATTCTAAATTTCAACTTAAAAACAGATTTGTTTTTAATACTTTAAAAAAATTAAACAAAAAATAGTTACACTTTTTCTGAAACTGTTGATTTTTTTCTGAGAAATTTCAATCACTCAAATATTCCGACTTTTCGAAACGTTCCGACTCTTTTTGAAAATTTCGATTTTTTTCACGCCTATTGTTTTACTTATTTTGAAAATTTTGGCATTATAAGATTTTCGCTTATTCCAAACTTTCCATTTTTTCAAATTTTGACTTTTTCAAAATTTTGACTGTAAAAAGAAGCGAAAAGAAGGAAAGGGAAGAGAAGAAAGGAGGAGAGAAGAGGAAGAGAAAAGAAAGAGAAGAGGAGAAAAGAAGAGAGGAGGGATGAGGAGAGAAGAGGGGAGAGTAGGGGAGAATAGGAGAGAAGAAGAGAGAAGAGGAAAGAAGATGAGAGAAGAGGAAAGAAGGGGAGAGAAGGGGAGAGAAGGGGAGAGAAGGGGAGAGAAGAGGAGAGAAGAGAAGAGAAGAGAAGAGGAGAGAAGGGGAGAGAAGGGGAGAGAAGGGAAAAGAAGAGAAAGACAAAAGGAACAGAAAAGTAATAGAAAAGGAAGGGAAGATAACGGATTAATAGAGAAGAAAAGTGAATAAAAGAGAAGAAAACAGAAAAAAAAGAAGAGGAGAGAAGTGAAGAGAAGAGGAGAGAAGAGGAGAGAAAAAGAGACAAGATGAGACAAGATGAGAGAAGATGAGAGAAGATGAGAAAAGAGGAGAAAAGATGAGAGAAGAGGAGAGAAAAGGAGAGAAAAGGAGAGAAGGGGAGAGAAGATGAGGAAAGATAAAAAAAGCAGAAGAGGAAGAAAGAGAAAATAAAAGAAAGAAAAGAGAAGAGGAAGAGAAGAAGAGAAGAGAAGAAGAGAAGAAGAGAAGAAGAGAAGAAGAAGAAGAAGAAAAGAAGAGGAATAGAAGAGAAGAGAAAGAGAAGGGGAGAGGAAGAGATGAGGATAGGGAAAGAAGAAAAGAGAAAAAGAAGAGGGGAGGAAGGGAATAGAAGAAAAAGAGAAGAGAAGTGAAAGAGAAGATGAGAAAAAAGGAGAAAAGGGGAGATAATAGGAGGGAAAAGGAGAGAAAAGGAAAGACGAGAAGAGAACAGACAAGAAGAGAAGATGAGAAACGAAGAGAGAAGATGATTGAAGATAAAAAAAGAGGAAGAGGAAGGAAGAGAAGGGGAAGGAAAAGAAGAGGAAGGAAGAGAAGAGAAAGAAAAGAAGGACAGAAAGAGAAGAGGAGAGAAAGAGAAGAGGAAAGAAAGGAAGACAAAGAAGAGAAGAGGAAGAGGAGAGAAGAGGAAGAGAAGGGAAGAGGAAGAGAAGAGGAAGAGAAGAGGAAAGAAAGAAAAGACGAGAGGAAGAGAAAAGGAGAGGAAGGGAAGAGGAAGAATAAAGAAGAGGAAGAGAAGAGGAAGAGAAGGGAAGAGGAAGAGAAGAGGAAGAGAAGAGGAGAAGAAAATATGAGAAGAGGAAAAGAAGTGGGGAGGAAGAGAATAAGAAAAAGAAAAGAAAAAAAGCAGAGAGAGAGAGAGAATAGGAAGGGAAAAGAAGAGGAAAAAAAGAGAAGAGGTAAAGAAGAGGAAGATAAGAGAAAAGGAAGAGAAGAGATATTGAAGATGAGAAGAAAAGAAGAGAAAAAGAAGAGGAGAGGGACAGAATAGAAAAGAAAGAGAAGAGGAAGAGAAGAGGAAGGGAAAAGAAGAGGAGAGGAAGAGAATAGGAGAGAAAGAGAATAGGAGAGAAAGAGAAAAGGAAAGAAAGTCGAAGAAGTGAAGAGAAGAAGAAAGAAAGAGAAGAGAAGAGGAAGAGAAGAGGAGAAAAAGAGAATAGGAGAGGAAGAAGAGTAAAGGAAAAAAACAGGAAGAGAAGAGAAAAGGAAAAGAAGAGAAGAGGGAAAATTGCAATTTTTTTATCGAAATTTCGAGCTGTTCTAGACTTTTTCCATGAAATTCTATCTAAAATTAGACTTTTTTCCTCTTCACTGAAAAATTTAGACTGTTTTTTAGAGAACGACAATTTTTTCTAAGCTTCCAGTTAATTTTTACAATTTCTCTTTTCAAAAAATTAAAAATTGTCTAAAAATTTCAGGTTTTTAAGTTGTCCTGGATTTAAATCTATTGTCGAAATTCAACGATTTTTTTTAAATAAAATTTTACCTTTTATTGAGAACTTTTGATGAATGCATAATTTTTAAACTCTCTTCCTTTGTCTCAATTTTTTCGAAAAGAGAAGAGGAAGAGAAGAGGAGACTAAAAGAAGAGGAGAGGAAGAGAACAGAAGAGAAAAAGAAGAGAAATATAAGGGAAGAGAAAGAGATAAGGAGAGAAAGAGTAGAGGAGAGAAAGATAAGAGCAAAGAAAGACGAAGAAGAAAAGAGAAGAAGAAAGGAAGACAAAGAAGAGAACAGAAAGAGAAGAGAAGAGGAAGAGGAGAGAAGAGAAGAGAAGAGAAGAGAAGAGAAGAGAAGAGAAGAGAAGAGAAGAGAAGAGAAGAGAAGAGAAGAGAAGAGAAGAGAAGAGAAGAGAAGAGAAGAGAAGAGAAGAGAAGAGAAGAGAAGAGAAGAGAAGAGAAGAGGAAGAGGAAGAGGAAGAGGAAGAGGAAGAGGAAGAGGAAGAGGAAGAGGAAGAGGAAGAGGAAGAGGAAGAGGAAGAGGAAGAGGAAGAGGAAGAGGAAGAGGAAGAGGAAGAGGAAGAGGAAGAGGAAGAGGAAGAGGAAGAGGAAGAGGAAGAGGAAGAGGAAGAGGAAGAGGAAGAGGAAGAGGAAGAGGAAGAGAAGGGAAGAGGAAGACAAGAGGAAGACAAGAGGAGAAGAGGAGAATAAAAGAAGAGAAGAGGAAAAGAAGGGGGGAGGAAGGCAATAAGAAAGAGAAGAAAATGAAAAGAGGAGCGAAAGAAGAGGAAAGGAAAAGAAGAGGAAGAGAAGAGAAGAGGAAAAGAAGAGAAGAGGAAGATAAGAGGAAAATAAGAGGAAGACAGGAGAAGGGGAGAGAAGAGGAAGAGAAGAGAAAGAGAAGAGATATAGAAGAGGAGAAGAAAAGAAGAGGAAAAGAAGAGGAGAGGGACAGAACAGAAGAGAAAGAGAAGAGGAAGGGAAAAGAAGAGGTAAGGAAGAGAATAGAAGAGAAAGAGAAGGGGAGAGAAAGAGAAGAGGAAAGAAAGACGAAGAAGAGAAGAGGAAAGGAAGACAAAGAGAGAAGGAATAGAAGAGGAAGAGAAGATAAGAGGAGCGAAAGAAAGGAGGAGAGGAAGAGAAAAAGAGAGGAAGAGAAGAGGAAGAATAAGGAAGAGGAAGAGAAGAGAAAGAGAAGGAAAGAGGAAGAGAAAAGGAAAAGAAGAGAATAGAAGAAGAAATAAAGAAAAGAGGAAAAGAATAGGGAAGGAAGAGAATAGGAGAAAAAGAGAAGAGAAAGAAAAAAGGGAAAGAGAGAGAAAAGTAAAGGAAAAGAATAGGAAAAGAAGTGAAGAGGAAAAGAAGAGAAGAGGAAAAGAAGAGAAGAGGAAAAAAAGAGAAGAAGAATATAAGAGAAAAAGAAGAGGTAGAGAAGAGGAATAGAAGAGGAAGAGAAGAGCAGAGGAAGAGAAGAAAAGAAGAAGAGAAGAAAAGAGGAAAAGAATAGAAGAGGAAGAGAATAGAAGAGGAAGAGAAGAGAAAAGGATAAGAACAGGAGAGGATAAAAAAAAGAGAGGAAAAGAAGAGGAGAAAAGAGAAGAGAAGAGAAGAGAAGAGAAGAGAAGAGAAGAGAAGAGAAGAGAAGAGAAGAGAAGAGAAGAGAAGAGAAGAGAAGAGAAGAGAAGAGAAGAGAAGAGAAGAGAAGAGAAGAGAAGAGAGAAGAGAAGAGAAGAGAAGAGAAGAGAAGAGAAGAGAAGAGAAGAGAAGAGAAGAGAAGAGAAGAGAAGAGAAGAGAAGAGAAGAGAAGAGAAGAGAAGAGAAGAGAAGAGAAGAGAAGAGAAGAGAAGAGAAGAGAAGAGAAGAGAAGAGAAGAGAAGAGAAGAGAAGAGAAGAGAAGAGAAGAGAAGAGAAGAGAAGAGAAGAGAAGAGAAGAGAAGAGAAGAGAAGAGAAGAGAAGAGAAGAGAAGAGAAGAGAAGAGAAGAGAAGAGAAGAGAAGAGAAGAGAAGAGAAGAGAAGAGAAGAGAAGAGAAGAGAAGAGAAGAGAAGAGAAGAGAAGAGAAGAGAAGAGAAGAGAAGAGAAGAGAAGAGAAGAGAAGAGAAGAGAAGAGAAGAGAAGAGAAGAGAAGAGAAGAGAAGAGAAGAGAAGAGAAGAGAAGAGAAGAGAAGAGAAGAGAAGAGAAGAGAAGAGAAGAGAAGAGAAGAGAAGAGAAGAGAAGAGAAGAGAAGAGAAGAGAAGAGAAGAGAAGAGAAGAGAAGAGAAGAGAAGAGAAGAGAAGAGAAGAGAAGAGAAGAGAAGAGAAGAGAAGAGAAGAGAAGAGAAGAGAAGAGAAGAGAAGAGAAGAGAAGAGAAGAGAAGAGAAGAGAAGAGAAGATAAGAGAAGAATAGAGAAGAGACGGTATGAGATACTTTCTAATCAATGATGTGTTTATCAAAATCTTGGAAATAAGGGTAAAACCATTACGTTACGAAAAAATTGATCCCAACAACAATTGTGAATAACTTACAACCGCAAGAAGAATATTCGTCTAGTGCTCTGACATTAAATATGCAAAACCAAGTCCATTAATATAGCAGATGGTGTATTTTTAGGGATGTTGAGTAGAGGGTGAAACTAAATATTGATTTGCTTTAATTCGAGGGTAAATTGTTGCAGTTAGTGCACAAACTTAGGGTGAATATTTTATCTCGGCTTAGACCAACTAATCTCCCAGTTGAACGATTCGACTTTTAAGGCGTAAAACTGTCAAATCAGATTAAATTTAACTTCGTTGTAAGACGGGATTAGACCCATCTTATGATACATCCACATTACCTTTAAAAACTTGGGCGTGTGTTCCTAATTAAAGAAGTGAAACATCGCGACCTTTCACTTAGATTTTACCACACGCTTAATCGAAAATGTTACCAGAAAAGTTTTTTCTTGGAAATTCCAGTTGGATTTGAAGTATTAAAATCAGCTGATTCATGCGTAGATTTAAATGTGAAGAAACTTAATTTTTGGCCAATTAGAACGACAAGTGTGATAATATGATTACGTAAGAAACATTTATTATCAAAATTTCATAGGTAATTGGAACAGGAGATAGAAAATGTAATGTAATGTAACGCAGATGGAATAGAATTTAGAATAGAATTGTAGAATTTAGTAAATAAAAAAAGTTTCTAGAAAGATCTGATAAGGGGAAAGCCATAACGAAACAAACGCCACATAAGCGTTCCAGAAATTTCGGCAAACGATAAGCCTTATCTGCCTAAAAGTTCTAGAAGCCGGGAGCCAAAACTATAAAAGGCGGTCAGCTGAGTCAGTTAGAGTCAGTGTAATTAGTGAGTTAGTAGAAGTTAATAATAAGTGGATTAATTGTTCAATTGTGGTGATCCAAGTTAAGTTTGGTAATAAAGTGGTGTAATTCACACGTGGTAATCGATTCGAACCGATAATCCCGTAACAGTAAGAATAAAAAAAGCGTGTACCACGGGGGGTATTGAACAGGCAACCTTCGCGTTGTTGGTACGAGAGCACAGCAGCAACCAACTGAGCTAATGGCGTATTTTCGCTCACTCCATACATTGGTCCTGAGGCGCCTTATCCTTACTTATTTTCATTAAAATAATTAAGATAAAAAGAATAAATAAGTGTCACAACCGGTGTTACAAAAATGCAAAAAAGTACCATTTGATAATGAATTAAGATAAAAAAAATAAATAAGTGAAATTGCGTCACAACCCGTGTTACAAAACTGCAAAAAGTACCGTCTGATAATGCTTACAAAGTAAGCTATCCAAATTCTTTCCACTGTTTGTTAACTCGGGTGATTCCGAGTAGGTAAATCTGGCTTTAAACGCTCTGGAATTCCACAACATCCATAATTTAGCTTTTAATCTTTTGTTTACACCGAATAATGAAAATTCTAGATACGTACGTTGTTTGTTTTACAATCACAGCACGACATGTGTCTTGTGTATTAAAAGGGTGTTTCTCAACAACGCCATATGGATATACCATCTCCGATTATTTATTTTAAAAAGCTGTTTGTTGTTGCGCCCATTCCGCGTCTATCTAGGGAAGTGTGATTGAACCCGTTATTTGAATTATTCGCGGTGTTTGGGAATTCAATTAAAATTCCTGCCGAATATTCCGCAGATTGTTTATTTGATAAACTATTGGTCTCTACACCTATATTTTAATTTTTCGCAGTGGGTTAGTTTGAACTTCCTATCACAATTATTCGCTGGAAATTAAATTAAATTCTACAAAATTGGCAATCTTTCAACTGTTAAAATTTTCCGGTAACGTATGAGAATTTTTGCTATCCCTTTCCCCATTGCTAGTAGGTGATATCGAGAATTATGTGACCAGATATATCAAAAAGCAAGAAATGTTAGTTCGAAGTGTCACCAAAAAGGCAATGGGAATTCTCTACTATGGTGCTGGGTAGCAATGAAGGAGGCGAAAGTAAAAGTTTCAATACGTTACAGGCTTGGAATCGTGGCCCCAGTGGTAACCACTTTATTATCTGGCGTAATAACAAAATGTACAAAAACCAAATTCGTTGATATGTTCAGCAGACAAACAACACACTTCCTCATTTATGTATCTATCACAGTCATGATGAATTTTTTTAAAGAAGGGCACTCAAAGTAACGAAAAATTACGGAAAGGGTAGATATATGTCAAAAGTTTGGGCAACAGTGTTCTAGAAGACTGGATTTTTTTTTTTACAAAATTTCGACCCAATAGTATAATTTTGAGGATTTTTCAGGATATTCCGATTACATTTAATAAACTCCTACTTTTCCCTTCCTTTCGAGAGTTTCAAGTAAATCGATCGATTAGTTTCTAAAGAGAATATGTAATAATTAGATCAAAATTCGGATCAGTGAGTCTTCTCTCGCCTCTCGTGTAACAGTGTGCTATTATTTTTTTTTTGAGAAGAAGAGAAAAAGTTGTTATTGTAATATAAAACCTTTATTGTTAACATAATTTAATTATGTTCTCCTGCCATAAACGTAAACCGCAACATCAAATCTTCAAAGAGAAGAAAATGCCGCAATAAATCTAGAAAGCCATGTGTCGGATACCTATCTGGATTAAAGTAAATGGCGACTTGGTTTAAAGTGTTTTTCGAGCGACCACTCAGGATTATCAAATTTCTGACACCGTACAATCCTCTAATGTAAGTGATGATGAACTTCCACGATAAAGTAATGCTGTTTACGATTGCTGTTACCGGTCTTTAAAGTGTGCAGCTATTTATTTAACGAACGTTATTCAGATACATTATCTAGGCTTGAAGCTGATTAAAACTCTATAATGTGGCTCGAAAAAATTTTTCTATCAAGAGAAAGAGGATCAGAAATTTTTGCTATAATCAATAAATTTTGAGCTCGCAAGACATTCTGCTTAGGAAATCAATTATTTTAATTCTTCTCACGCATTACAACACCGTAACTATCTATTATACCCCCAATGTAATTATCGAGCATTAAAATTGAATTCCAAAGTAATCAAAAGTTAAATCGGTAAATCACTATAAAGCAATAATTGATACTTATACATATACGTCGATGTTTATGGCTCTTGTAACTGTTCTGAAGCCAAAAGCTCATTTACATGCGTGTTGAAATATTTAATAGCATAATAGAGGCATTCCTGTAGACATTTATACAATGATTCTTTCGGGAAACGATCGAAGTTCAACAGCGAGCATCTGTTTCTGCTCATGTGGCACTTAAATGGATTCATTTGGAAGATGTTCCGCGAAAACAGGTTAAATGCAAGCGTACAACTCGCAATAAATATCATTTGTGTTGCTTCCTTCATTGACTTCATTCCTAAAGCGATCGCAATTATCAGATCAAAAAGCCGACCGCTGAGCTCGCCTTCAGATTTATGGATTTTCATAAAGCTTTCAGGATAAATGGACGCAGATGTCTGGACTAGTAGTCGAGAGGAAATTGTATCGAGCGATCATTACCATATTAACAATGTGATGATTTTCAAAAAAAAAGTTGATTTTTTAATAGAAGTTGAACGTTTCTTTGTAATATTTTTTATTGTAATTTTATGAATTTATGTAAATGGTAAATTACGCGTTGTTTCATGCGGCTTACTGTACATTAGATAACTGTCTAAGTTTTAGGCGATTCGACCCTGTTCTCGAGTGAGGACAGCAAGTCGCTCATGTGAACTATAAATAATGTGTCTGGACATTAACTTTGATTTAAATTCCTGGAATGTTTGTTGCTAGTTTCAGGAAAACAAGAAAAGCTGTTATCCGCAGATAATCCACTTAAAACTGTAACGAGATAGAATCGCGCCGTGTTGAATTTCTCGTTCCCATTATGGCAATGACAAGAAATTACGGAACACAACATAAATAAAAGATTATTTATATGCATTCTCTAGGAATTGAGCTTTTAATTAGCGCCGGTTGTTTCAATGTTTCGATTGGTTTTCATTAATTACTGTAATAAATACATACTCGACGTCCACGCTTCATATACTCCGTGGACATTCAAAGGCATATCTGACATATTTTCGTCTGGTTCGTCTAATTGAATGCGAATAAGATCTTAATTACATTCCTGAAATGAAATACCCTAAAACTTGTTATGAAATTAATTTTTAGGCCTACGAAAGTTTTTTAATTCACTTTTCACTTTTTGTATGAATTACAACATTTCTTAAAACAACTTATTTCCCAAAATAGCTTTGTTTGAACACAGTGGCGCTATCAAGGATTCTGTTTGTATTCTTCAAGGATCGAAGCATTTTTTATATTTTGTTCGCCCGCTTCAATATTTTTATTATTTCAGGGTATCCTTTGGAAGTTCTAAAGGGTCGATGGTGGAGACGTTAATATTTGAAAGTCCGGTCCAAGAAGAATCCGAACCCAGTCCAGTGCCGGAGAAGGCGCCTCATCCGTTCCCCGAGGACCACGATCAGGCAGAGTAAGTTACCTTAAAAAAATTAGGCAGTCATGAGACGCATTCCCAACGTGCTTTAACGTTGTATATACCCTTAACGTTGACCATGTTGGTGAGTCAAATTAGCGTGATGGTGACGCGTTATGGTCACGCTAAACCTATCAAAAGTCTTTTTTTTTATGGTCCTTGATTATCTTCAAAAATTGAAAAACAAATCTTGTCCTCTGAAACCAAGAAAGATTAAAAAACTCAACAACGTTGCTCTAAAGCGTTTCGATAGGGAACAATGTTTGTATTTCAGTCTATCAAAAGTCGCTCAAGGAAATTTTTATAAAAAAATACATCCAGTCACTTCTGCCGAACTACATACTGAACAAAAAAAGTGATAGTCCGATAGCGAGCACCGGTGACATTAATGAACAAATTTTCGTAATAAGACGTATTAATAGACGAGCACGGTTTGGTGTTCAGGCGGTATGCGAGTGTGTCTAAATTAAAAAATATCTTTTCCGTTGATCGCATATTTTCTTTGCACGAAAATAGACCTTTTGTGGCTCCTTTTAGCGGTCGCTTTCATCGGAAAGGAGGTTAATAACATCGATGTTTCGAAGTGTTTTCTCATTTTTCAGTAGTTTAGCCAAAAATAACGGAGTCGTTTCATCCTTCACCCTGATAATGCTTTCATCGTTTTATTTATTGCCAAGGTCCCGTTCGGTTACTTCGTTAATTTTTCCATGAAATTAATTGACATTTTCAACCTTTACTTTGTGGAATTCTTCAATATTCATAACAATTAAACTTTATTAACGATTAAAACAGCAACAGATATTAAAAATTCCACAATGTATCGATAAATATTTGCTAAGACCTAACCTGGTTTCGCTTTAAAGCATGACAATAGGTCAGTGTATGTTCAAATTCAAACGCCAATTTATTTTTAGTCATCAAGAAGGCGCGAAGATTCAATTTTTATTAAAGGGACTCGTTTGGAAACCAATGATAACTAAATCTAAATCTAAATTCAGTGATGTAGGGTAGAGGTTTCTAAATTTTTCCTTGTAAATCCACCGAATTTCTAAAATTTTCCTTCAGTGGCACACTCACAAATCATGACACACCTTCTCCATTTTGTATGGTAACTACTGAGAAGAGATAGACAAAGAATCAATTAAGAAATAACTTCCCTTAAAAGTGTCAAACTTTTACCAAATCGCTACTTTTTTCCAAATTCCTGGTTCAAACTTTAAATTTTTAATGTTGTGATTCGAATTTAAATTTTGAAAAAAAAATCCGAATTTACCGATAAAAGTCGAAATTTCAAAAAAAAAGGTGGCAACATTTCTGTATAAAATCTAAATTTTAGATTTGAAATGAAAAAATTTTGGAAAAATGTTTAAATAGACAAAACCCAATCTACTAAAAAAATGTTCTTAAAATTTGGACTTTGGTCTCGAAATATATAATTTTTTTTTGGAAACTCGAAGTTTTGCTCGAAGCTTCATTATATCTGAAGAAAGTCAGACGCTTCATTTTTAGAATGGTGAAATCTTGGTCAAATGTCGTATTTTTTCAGTCAGTTAATTTTGTTCGAAATTGAAATATTTCTTAAAAAAGTCAAAATTTTTCGGAACGTAAAAATATCGAGTCTTTTTTGAAAGATTGAGTTTTTTCAAAGTTTCGATTTTATTCTAAAGCACAGATCCATAGGTTTGAACATTTACTAGATTCGAAGCTTAGAAACCTAACCTAATCTATTGGTCTGTGCATTAGAATCCTTGTCTTCTGGGAAATTGTTCCTAGAGAGCAACCGCTTCGCTAGGTGGCAGTGTTTCAACTGTTGGTTGTTCAGCTACCTATGATTCGCCACTATACACGCCTGGAGGGCTGCATGAATTTGTAGTCTAGGTTGCATTCTGCTTGCATACGACATTGTTGGCGATGGCCATAGTTTCTCTATGGATCAGTAGGTGGTAGTACTAAGAGTCACACGCTTGACGTCTGTGAATTCTTTAGTACTTACTTGTCGGAACATTTGTTAGCATTCGAGTTGGATATATCAAACTGACGAGATCTATCAAAATCGAAACCGGTCTTTAGTTTCCAAACTTCGAATCTAATAAATGTTCAAACCTATTGGTCTCTGCCTTAGAATCCTTGTAAATGTATTTTTTTTTAATTTTGGTTTTTTTCAAAATTCCATTCTTCTGAAAGATTTTAAAAATTTCGCTCTCTTAAAATTTCGACTTTAATTTTTAACATATATTTCATTAAATTGTCGACTTTTCCCAAAATTTCGACTTTCTTAAAATGTCGATATTTTGCCAAAATTACGATTTATTTTGAAAATCGAGATTTTTTTTTGAAA